>CM035443.1:66781327-66986327 GCA_020310875.1 Ceratopteris richardii
GTATATGTGGCACCCCACAACTTCTCAAGATATTGTTTGGTCATTTGTTTTTTCTGCTTCATGGAATGATATAAATAACTACTAGATTTTATTGAGAGGTACATCCAGAGTAGTTGAAAGAAGATTATTGTTGGAGTTAGATGTCTGCTGAAGCACGCGAACAGCACAAGGATGAAGAAGAAGCTTGGAGCACAACACACAATACAAAATGTATTACCATTAGAGTGTACAAAGATAAGTAGCCCCACAAGCCGTGGGAAAAAACCTCCTAAAGAGGGAAAAAAGTGCCCCGGTGGTCCTCATGTGCTCACACAAATCACTACCTAAATATATCAACAAATCCCCCCTAGGACTGATGTGGTGAACAAGGAGCTTGCACTCATGTAGAAGGAAGTGCCAAGCAATCTGGAATCAATCCACAAAAGGAAGTAAGCCCAAAGCTTCATGAAAAGGTCTACAATGTTCTCTTGTGTGGGCACATATGCCAAGCTGATCTCTCCAACAGAGAACCTCTCCCTGACATAATAATAATGCACCTCAATGTGCTTAGTGTCAGCATGGAACACAGGGTTCCGCACAACTCCCAATGCGCTCTGACTGTCACTGAAGATGGTGGTGGCAGAAGAGTGACCAACACCCAAATCAGTCATAAGGCGTGTAAGCCACACACACACACACAACAATAGCTTTGAGAGCTTCCCTATACTCAGCCTCACAATTGGAAGTGGCCATAGTAGGGTGCTTCTTGCTCAGCCAAGATATGCATGCGCTACCACGCATGAAACAAAAACCACTAGTGGACACACGAGTGTCATAGCAACCATCCCAGTCAAAATAAAAAAAAGCATGTAAATGTGGCAGTACTGATCCACTCTTAGGATAAATCAATCCAAGTAGTCAAGTACCACTCAAGTAGTGAAAGATGTGCTTATCTACTACCAATCCTTGACTCCTAGGCAATGCGTAAACCTGCTCATCTGTGAGACAACAAACTGAATATATGGCCAAGTAATGCATAAGTAAATGAAGCATCCAACAACCTACTGATAGAGAACAACATCAAATGCATCTCTAGCGTCATGAAGGCTCAATCGTAAACCTGTCTCCATAGGTGTGGCAATAGGTTTTTAGTCTTCAAGGCCAAAACATTGCAATAATGTGTCAATATATTTTGTTTGACACAAAATCATTCCACCATCAAGGTGCATAAACTAAATGCCCAAATAATGATGCAAATGCCTTGAATTAGACATCTCAAATGAGGCATGCAAATCAGTCTTAAAATTAGCAATATGCTTGTCATGAGGACCAGTGAGAAGCATGTCATCAACATACACATGAATGATTAGAAGTACATCATTAGCACACTTAACATATAAGGTGCTTTCAGTTGGATTGTTCTCAAAACCATGTGCAATCAAATAACCATGTATCTTTTCATACCAAGCACGTGGTGCTTACTTTAAACCATATAATGCCTTCTTTAACCTGCACATCTGTTTTTCATGCCCTTTCTGCACAAAGCCATGGGGCTAAAAAACATACACTTCTTCATGCAAGTCACCATTTAAAAATGTTGTTTTAATGTCCAACTAATGTACATTCCAACAATGATGAGCTGCAAGTGTAGTACAGATGCTACGAATAGTAGTCATTCAACAAGTAGGAGTAAAGGTCTCATCAAAATCAATGCCTATTTCCTAAGCATAACCCTTTGCAATAGGCCTATCCTTATACCTTTCAACTATTCCATTAGGCTTATGCTTAAGCTTGTATACCCACTTAGTGCCAATGGCCTTCTTGCAAGAAGTAAAGTCACATAAAGTCTAGGTACAATTTTTCATGATGGCATCATATCCAGATTACATTGGAGCCATCCAATGTTCAAAATTTTATGCTTCATCAAACAAAACAGGCTCAGTCTTATCACAGAGACTAGAGCCAACCATAGCATAGCAATCTGATGCAAACGAGGCACTATGAAAGCCTGAACAAGTACGGTATGACAGAGGTGAATCCAATTTACTGTCATGCAAAGTTTGCACCAACCATTTTGGCATAGTTTTTGCACCAACCATTTTGGCAAGTGCATCATGTAAATCTATATCAGAAATAGAATGATTTTCATCATTACATGAAACTTGTAAAGGCTAAGGAGTTTCCTCGTTAGGACCAGCACTAGATTGTCCAAGGAGTTTCCTCATTAGGACCAACACTAGATTGTCCACCTGTAAAAAGAGGCAGCAAAGTACCATACATGACTTTGGAGCTAACAAAATGTCTCTTTCGTACATGAAAGTAAAGGCTAAATAGCATCTTCCACAAAAACAACATCACGGCTAACCAAAGTGCGCTTAGTTTGTAGATGATACAGATGAAAACATTTGTTTTCAGAAGTGTACTTAACAAAAATACATTTTATTGCTTTATCATCCAATTTCCTGTGATGTTGTTCAGGTAGTAATGCATATGCCAGACAACCAAAAACATGCAGATGAGCAACATATGGATTGCGACCATGCCAAGCCTCATATGGAGTGATAGACTATAGTGCTTTAGTGGGACACCTGTTAAGTACATATGTTGCACACATGGAAGCCTCAAGCTAGAAACTATGTGGTAAAGCCTATCTCTTGACCATACACTTTGTCATCTCCATGAGTGACCTATTCTTTGCTTCCACAACTCCATTTTGTTGAGGTGTACACTGATGTTTTATCCCACATTCAGCCAGAAATGCATTAAAGTCAAAAGACATATATTCCCCCCCTCGATCAAAACGGAGGGCGCCTATTTTACATGCTTACAGATTTTCAGCCAAAACCAGAAATTATTTGAAGCACGTGAACACTTCGGACTTTTTTTTCAATGGATATACCCATGCATGCTTGGAAAAATCATCAATGAAAGTTACGAAGTAAAGATAATTTCCAAATGAGGCTCTCTACATAGGACCACAGACATCACTGTGAACAAGCTGCAATTTCTAAGTAGCTCGAAGTGAACCATCTTTTGGAAAGGAGAAAAGCTAATTTTTTCAAAATGCAGCCTTCAAAAGCATGTTTTCCGGGTGCTTTTAAGTTTCTGCAAGGGTAGCAAACTAGCAAAATTTAGATGACCAAAGCATGCATGCCAAAGC
The DNA here is from genome assembly GCA_020310875.1 of Ceratopteris richardii. NCBI lineage: Eukaryota > Viridiplantae > Streptophyta > Polypodiopsida > Polypodiales > Pteridaceae > Ceratopteris > Ceratopteris richardii. The sequence continues at coordinate 66,784,467 of CM035443.1, forward strand.
TTTACATTTGACATAGCCTAAGAATCATGTAATGCACATGCTGAATCATTCATAGATTTTAATTTATAGTTTATGAGCTTATACATCCCATGAAATAAAATGCTAGAAGCAATAATCATGTCACCATTTGATAGATCATGAAGGGTACATCTTCCATCAATGAATTTCACAAGGAAGCCAATCTTGGCTAATGCTAGAACTGATAACAGATTTTTATTGATCCCTAGCACAAATAAAGCATGTGAGAAAGTAAAAGAAATACCATCAGTAGCAGTGAGAATGATCTTACCAACTCCCATGACAGGATAAGAGGAGTTGTTGGTGCATATGATAGTATTCCCTATAGGGGCAAACTCAAATGAAGTGAAGAAATTGTGCTGCGAGGTAATATGTTTGGTTGCCCCACTATCAAAATACCAAACATCTCATTCTACTACATACACTGCTCATGAGAAGATGGGTCAAAACTGCAAACAATAGTAAACGCCCATTCTTCATTCTACACAAGATTTGCAAACCCTATTTTTGTGGAGAATGAGTTCTCCTATGCGCAACGGAAATGTGTAGTGAAACCTTGTATGTCCAGCACTTGGACAAACATCTGCACCTTAGATAGCTTACTGATCTCAATACAAAACTCAAATGGACTTGAGCCTTTAGTCAATCAAAGTAGACAAAGAGAGCTTTCTAAGAAGCTATAATAACTTAATTTGGACAAGTTTTGATTAAGAAACACAACTAACAACGATGAACTACCTATCCACATATACTGAAGAACTGAGCTTCACTCTCGGATTGATAACTCTCTAAATATATATCCTTTGAGAAAGATATTTGGTATAGAGAAAATAGACACAAATAGCTTTCAAACAAGCTAAAAAACAAGTAATTTGGATGAGTTTTGGTCAGGAAACTCAACTGACCAAAATAGACCACCTGCACACATAAGTACACTATAATACTGGACTTTACTCTTTGACAGATATCTCACAGAATATAAACGATCTGAGTAAGATATTTGGGACACTGAAAATAGATTAAGAGATTTCCAACAAGACAAAAATCACACAATGTGGATATGTTTTGGTCGGGAAACTTAACCGACCAAAATAGACTACCTATCTACACAGGTATACTAAAAAATTGGACTTCACTTTTTCACTGATATCTCACAAATTACATAAGATTTCAAAGAGATATTTGGTGTATAGAACGTACACAAGATAAGATTTCCAATGAATGCTTAAATGGAAGAAATGGTTACATATGCACTGAGATATGAGCTCTACAATAGAGTTGTGTACAAACTGACGTGCGGCTGGAAGGAGTTTAAGGGAAGACAAAATGACAAAATGGCTAGATCTGACTACTGGGAGCTCTTGCCTCTTTCTCTCCTTGTTTTGAATGTGCTCCCACTTCACTTTTATAACCAATGAGAATGTGAAGAAGTTTGTGCCTCCTTCTTAACTCACCACTCCACTACATGCTACTAACTACAAGGCAAGATATTGTATCTCTTACTCATCATGAAGTTTTGTCTAGACTTTTTCTTTTATATTTTTTCCTTTTTTCCTCTACTTTTCCTTTATCTTTATATTTGGTAAATTTATCCAAGCATGGCTCATATGAAAATGAGCTTGTACATTTATCTTCAACACTCCCCCTCAAGCTCATTTGGAAGTTAACTTCAACCATGTCCTTCAAATTTATCACATCCTTGAAACCTTTGAGTTTAGAAGCATCCAAGAACTTTGTAAACATATCTACAACCTGCTCTTTGGTTCTGATGAACTTTATCTCCACATCTTTGCTCAGCACCTTCTCCCTTACATAATGGTAGTGGACCTCTATGTGCTTGCTCCTTGCATGAAACATAGGATTGCTTGCCAAGTAGATACTTGACATGTTATCACCGTATATAGGGATGGTTCCAACTTGCACTCCAAGATCAGCCAAAAGCTTTTTAATCCACATTGCTTCATATGTGGAAAATGCTAATCCTCTATATTCAGCCTCCATAGATAAAAGTGCAACAGTAGGTTGTTTCTTTGAGCTCCACGTGATAGGTTTGCTTCCTATCATGAGCACATAACCTGAGGTTGATCTTCTATCTTCCTTTGAACCTGCCCAATCAGCATCACTAAAGCCTTTGACCTGCAGTTCTTCATCAAACTTGTAAAACAAAGCATGATTAACTGTATGCTTTATGTATCTCAACACTCTCTTGGTTGAATATAAGTGTTCACTTGTCGAGGCTTGCATAAACTAAGAAAGTACACCAACAACATAAGACAAATCAGGTCTTGCAATGTTTGCATAGATCAATGATCCTACAATGCTTCTGTATGTCCTTACATCTTCCAATGGTTCTCCATCATTTGAACAAATCATTGTATTTGTGTCCATGGGTTGAATGAGTGGTTTACATTCACTCATTCCAAATCTGAAACGAACATCCAACAAGTACTTCCTTTGCATCAAGTAGATGCCACTCTTTCCATAAACAACTTCAATTCCTAAAAAATATTTCAGCTCTCTAAGATCTGAAATTTTAAACTCCTTACCAATCTTCCTTTTGATATCTTTAATCCCTGTAACATCATTTCCTGTTATGATGAGGTGATCGACGTATATGCAAATATATACCTCTCTATTTTCTTCCTTCTTCATGTAAAATGAAGGATCTGCACTACTTGGGTTGTATCCACACTTAGTTAGATACTCTACCAATCTCTGATTCCATGCTCTTGGCGCTTGCTTCAAGCCATAAAGTGCCTTCTTCAACCTGCAAACAAATTCTAGATGGTTTTCATCTTCAAATCCAACCGGTTGACTCATGTATACCTCTTCTTGTAGTTCTCCATTAATAAAAGCATTTTTGATGTCAAATTGATATAATGGCCATCTCCTTGAAGCACCAATTGCGATTAATGTTCTGATAGTTCCCATCTTTGCAACAGGGCTGAAGGCTTCATCATAATCTATGCCTTGTGTTTGTTAGATCCTTTGGCAACTAATCTAGCTTTATATCTAGCTAGTGAACCATCAGCATTCCTCTTTACTTTAAACACCCATTTGTTTGGAACAATCTTCATACCTTCTTTCTTTGGCACTAGCTCCCATGTGTGATTATCTTTGAGAGCTTTGATCTCCTCTTTCATAGTTTGCTTCCATTCCTTTTGTGTGCAAGCTTCTTCATATGTCTCAGGCTCTTTGTCTTTGATAACCTGCATCATGTATGCAAAATGTGTCGCCATAAAACTATCATAACTCAACCTTTGAGTTGGATACCTTGTCCTTGAAGATCTTCTTTCATTGCCTTTAGAGAGTTGCTTCTTTAACCTATTTATCTTTACCATCGGAGTGATTACCTCTTCATATTCTTCTTCACTTGCATCTAGCTCATTGTTTGGATTAGCACTTGCTTCTTCGGCTCTACTGATAACTGAATTTGGAGACAAGGAATGACTCCCCCTCCATGTTGAACATTCTTCATTTGATGTAGATGCCTCTGGACCTGAAGCCTTTGTGCTTGATTGTTGAACTTCTCTTTGATTTGTTCCTGCATAATCATCACAATCTTCTTCGAGAATCTTTTCCTTTCCTTTATCTTCATACAATGGTCTTAGTTAATCAAAGAGCACATCTCGCAAGACTCTAAATTCCTTTGTTCTAGGGTTGTAACACTTGTATCCTTTTTGCTCTGTCGAGTAGCCGATGAAAATGCATTTTTCTGACCTTGGTTCCATCTTTGTTCTAACTTGTTGTGGAATGTGAACAAAGCAAACACATCCAAACACTTTGGCGTAAGTAAGATCAGGTTTCTTACCGGAATATACCTCTTCTGGAGTCAAGTGATGTATTCTCGATGTTGTGCACCTATTCATCAAGTAAATGGCGATTGTGGTAGCTTCAGCCCAATAGTACAATGGTACCTTCATCTCGTTGAGCATGCATCTTGCAATTTCAGCAATTTGCCTATTTTTCCTCTCAACTACTCCATTTTGTTGTGGTGTATACCTATAAGTGAACTGCCTTTTGGAAGACCTCTTACCACTTCATGTTTGCTCATGTCCTTCGGCTTTGGAATGTTGATGTGTCCTATTCTTTTGTGCCATAAGTCCAGCTCTGAAATCTTCTTGTTCCCACATTGAACGTACATGACCTTTGCATATGGATGTTGGACATCCAAAGTGAACATCCTTCCTTCTCTTCTACCTTGACCAATCACCTTGAAGCCTTCCTTTGGATTCTTTATGAAGCATCCATTCTCATTCAATATGACATGATAACCCTTCTCTACCATTTGTCCTACTGAAATCAAGTTCTTTGAAATTGTAGGAACATGAAGAACATTAGATAGTATCTTTGCTCTACTTGTATCTCCAAGCCTTATATCTCCAATATGTTCAATCCTGTGTTGAGTATCATCACTTGTTTCAACACATCGTTTTCCACTTGGTACCTATAGATTAGTGAACAAACTTCCTTGGCATGATATATGGTTGCCACAACCTGAATCAATGTACCATTATTTGTCGTCTTCACAAGAGCTTCTATACTCATGTCTCATTGCAAGTATTGTGTCCTTGCTTCCTTCACTTGAGGTGCTTGCATAGTTGCTTTGGTTCCTTTGATTGCCTCCATTTGGTCTTCCATTCTTCAGCCAACAATCATTAGCATAGTTTCCTACTTTACCACAATGATAGCATGTTATACCTTTATGAGAATTCTAGGAGCCTCGACCTCTTCCTTTACTTCTACCTCGACCTCTTCCTTGTGTGTTGGCATTTGATGCATCCTTATTGTCTTCCAAACTTTTTTGGTTGTGGTTGGAGTTGTTGTGACCTCTTCCTTTTCCTCTTGAGCCTCCTCTTGAGTTCCTTCCTTTACCTCGACCTGCATATAACATTTGGTTGTGGTTGTCCTTTCCTTTGGGACCACTGAAGCTAAGCTCTTCTGTGACAAGATGAGGGATTAGTTATTCAAAACTTGGATATGCATCTTTCAAGTTAATGGAAGTTATAAAAGGCTTCCATCTTTCATCTTCTCTCAATCCATTGAGAGTATAACACACAAGATCTTCGTCTTCAACCGTTGTGCCAATAGAAGCTAAAACATCGCTTAGCTCTTTAATCTTCAAAGTATATTCAGCTATGGATTGACTCAAACTTTTCTTGATTGTGTTCAACTCATTCTTAAGTTGAAGTTTCCTAGCTTTGGCATTTGTTGAATACATCCTTTCAAGAGCTTCCCAAGCATCCTTAGCTTTTTCTAGATGTTGAATATGCCCTACCATGGCATTAGTAATGACTTGCGAAATGAGGAACATGGCTCTCCTATTCCTCTCTTCCCATTCTTGAAGTGGTGGATCATGTACATGAGGCATTGGCTCTGTCCTGCTAACTATTCCCCACAATCCTTTGCCCATAAGGTAGTTGCTAACTCTAAATCTCCATGGTTGATAATCGCCTTTCTCTAACTTCTCTATTTGTGCATTATACTCAGTCATACTAAGCTCTAAGATGCTCCTCTAGCTGCTCCTCAAGTGTTTGTATGCTTTAGAAGGTGTGGATATTACCTTTTGATAGCTTCTCCCTTGCTAACCTTCGACTAGTTCAGATCTCGATCAACGTAGCCCCCTTTCGATGTCTTCTTGCTTTGATAAGTCCTCCTTGTGCTTCCACGAGTTGTCTTGATCACTTCAAGTCTTTAATATGATGCCAATAATGTCTCCAAGCCTCCAAAATGTCTCTGATACCACTGATGGGGGATGATTCTAATACCCCAATGCAACAATGGAAGATGGCTACCCTCCACTAAGTCCACAAGTAGTGATGTATGCTCACTATTCTAAACTTTTCTCTCCACTAGTACATAGAGTTAAAATGAAAATTTTCAAACTTATGGTAGAATATAGGAGCTACACAACAAGATTGAAATGATCCAAAATGGATATTCTAGCTGGGAGAACCACCCTCTACAAAACAGACTACTTGTTTGCAACACTCTCTACCTATGTGCAAAGATGTACCTTGACAAAGTTGGAAATTTCTCACAACTCACTCTGTCAAATAACTTGAAACTTTGACAAACTTCAGGGCACTATATGATAGACCAAATGAGGCTTGAAATCAATGAAAATGAGTACAATGCGAGAGCAAACAATGATCTGCAATCTGGTACAATCAGATTTGGAAAAGCCTAACTACACTTCTAGATAGAGAGGAGCGAAATCGTCAGAAAATGAGGTAAGCAAGCAAGGGGGCTGCTTGCTGGAGTTTATGACTTCACTAAACTAAGTGGAAAACTTGTGGAATGCATACAACTCAAGAGATAAAGGTGGGGTGATGATTATATAGAGTTTTTACTTTTCCTATTATTTAGCTAACCACCCATCAATCAATGTAGGTGCACTTTTGGTGGCTGATTTGATGAGATTTGAATTTGATTGCTTTTGGTGGAGCTTCTTACTTTATCCCAAGATTTTGGGTTCTCCTTTTTCATTGGTCCACTTGCAAAAATCGTGGTTGAGCCCTTTTGAATGATTGAGACTTGATTTTTAACACATACACACACATGCACATACACACACACACACACACACTTTTTGTTCTAGGCATACTCGAATGTGGCACTCTTTACAAAATGATTTGGATCAACCATGTGTTGATAATGTATGGGTGATGGGGATTTTACGATGGTGGAAAGTTCTAAAGACTCCTGCACTACATAGGCTCTTATATATACAAAAATAATGATGGGACTTTATTTCATCAAGGTGTTTTAATGATCTCTATGCAATTAAATATCGTTCCACTCATTTGTATACATTCCATTGAGTTTTGAACCTTTGAGCATGGGCTCAATTGGATGATGTTCACTGTCATGGTTCTTTTGTATGCTCCTCTCAAATATTTTTATATTGACTTACTTACATAACTCAGATCATGTGCGAGTAGTTACATACTTCCATTATTGTTCGATGGATAATTGTCTAAGCAGTTACTTTTGAAACGAATTAATGATGAAAAATGCTCTAACTTATATGCTTTTTATGATAAGGTTGTTTCTATTATGGAGAACATGCACAAATTACAATGCTTGCTTTTATGAGTAGAAACACTTCCTGGTTTACATGTAAGGGATAATTTGATATTGTGGAAAGTAATTCATTGAGTTGCAAAGAAGAAAGGACTTTGAATCCAATAGTGTGTTCATGCTTTATGGTAGGTTTCTCATATTCCATCATTATGAACACAAGAGCATGTTGTTTATTGATCCCCCTCTAAGGATTTGTAATTCAATATTATTGTTTGAAATTCAATGAAAATAATGTTTTTATAGAAATTATGATGAATATCAATATTTTCAACTCTTGTAAAGAGTTTTTTCAATTATTGCAAACATAGAAGAAAAGAGAGATACTCAACTTAGGAAAAAGATGAGGTCGAATTCCTATTCTCCCATTCCAAAACTTCTTCATCATTGTTATAGAACTTGGACACACTGTTCAATGAAAATACATTTCTTTATGTTCAATGAGAGTCTGGGCAATAACAAATTCTAATGGCTAGATGAATTGGCTAAAATATTTATTTTTCTTAAGAATTTCTTTTCCCTTATGATTATGGATCTTTGGTTAAATCTCAACTTTATTTAAGGATGGACTAACCATTCCATCATCCAAAATGCATGATCCAAAAAGCTTATTGAAGTGTTACGATTACCTTGCTAGGAACTCTTTACAAGATAGTAGCTAAGCTAATTGCATGTTGGTTAAAGCAACAAATCTCTTCCATTTTCTATCACTCATAATCTGATTTCATTGATGAAAACTCTAATCTAAATGTATTCTAAATCTTCCTCTCCTCACAATATGAGACTCACAAGAAAGGATTATGATATCAATTATCGAGACTATATTAAGGTGATGATGATGAAATAAGAGTTATGGATCCACTAACACAAACTAGATTGCTTTTCAATGAGGATGTATGTACATCAATTGTTGTTAATGAGAGCATTTCATTATCAAATTACTTTCGGTGAGGAGTCATGCAAGATGGACCTTAATATCATATTTTTATTGTAATTTCCATGCATTAAATGCATTATTTTCTTGGTTATCATGTTCCATCTACTATGCTTGATGGACTCAGTGTGGGTGATATTACTGTTGGGGATTCTTTTGCAGTAAGGAACTTGAGCATTTGTAGGAGAAGGAAGAAGAAGAAGAATAAGTGAAACATATACACTTGAGGCTTCTGTATATTGATTACAAATAGAAAATACAATGATGATGTCTAGAACAAGACCAATTGTTCTCTATGCAGAGTGCTTAATCCCAAGGAGTACACACATGCACACAAGGTTACAAGATACCCAAAGTTGCTTATGCTGCCAACCTGCTCTACAATAGACCTCAACCTTCTCCAAGAGCTTACTCTTCTGCACACTCGACGCTCAAGATTCCAATAGGGTAGGAGGGAGCGAAAACTTCTGTTGACATGCACGCCTCCTCAATGGTACCTTGTGCCACCTTGTTTGCCTTCCTCACTGGTTCTATGCACTCCTTCTTTGCACACTAGATCTCAATTCTTGCACACTTTGTCTCTCACTTGCTTCTTTGCATCACACTCTAGTTCAATGTCTCTTGCTCTTCCCTTTAGTGTAGACTATGCTCTCTCTTGCTTAGTCTAACTCCAAGAATAATGCCTCCCTTTGTCATGAGTGTTGATTTGCATACGTATGTTGCTCCTAACTGATAGTGCATCTTCGTGCTCACTTTGATGTCCCAAGAATGTCTAAAAATGTGTACAATCAATGACACCATATTTTGTCCTATAGTGACTTTAGGAGAAAAAACAAAATTTTAAATGAGGGTCCATACATACACTTTTGCATACCACTTCCTCTTCACGTGATTTCACTGTTTTCCTTCATTTCATCAATATTTGTGCCTAAGGGAGGGTTCACCTGAACCTTCCAAACACGTTAAAACCCTTGAAAACCTTACAGAAAACAATTTCCAACTTGCATTCAAGTTTTTGCAAAATCATTATGAATAAACTATTTGTGCACTACATATGCACCTTGTATTCGGCCACTCCTGCACCCCTTTGCACTTTTGCACCACTTCTACATTGCTTGCAATGATGTCACATTGAATTTTGACCAGTTTTGCAGTTGATCACTTTGACTTTGACAATTTTGACTTTGCCCATTTTGACCTTGAGTAGTTTGACTTTGACCACTTTGAGTTTGACTGGCTCAACAGTTGCCCACCACCTAATGGGCTCTTTGTCCTAGAGAGCTTACAACCAAATCATGAGCAGAGAGGTTCACCTTGATACCTAGTTTGCAAAATCTTCAAAAGGAGAATTGAGTAGTGACCAAGTCCACTAGGAGCATGAAAGCACAGTGACAAGGGAATAACCAAAACTGGATAACTCATTGAAGAATAAAAGCTGGAGAATGGAGCATAGGAAAGAAAGCATGGGGAGGTGTGAAGGGCTAAGAAGGATAGGGCAAGGAGGGGGAAGGATGGGGTTGGGTTGAGGTATAAAGTGAGGGGCACAAGGTATAAGTTGGGGTTGTGGATAGGGAAAAAATGCCAAAACATGGAAGATACAAAGGGTTCATATGGGAAATGCGTAACATGTGGGAAAATAAGGATGGAATAGGCCATGTGGACCACATGTGAGATAAAAGGTGTTAGAGTATGATCAATGTCTACCCCTCATGATTGTATGCACATTTTGTAAGGCCCCCTTTATGAGGAGAAGCCAAGCGTGCATTACCCAATTGATGGGAATCCCAACTTGAATGTTGGATGAAGGTCATATTGGACCATGTAAGATATTATGAGGAAAGGGAGTTACCAGGGTCCCCAATTGTGGGGTCCGGGGCAGCGGTGAGCAGCCCCGGCTGGGGGGTCCAAGGGGGCCAGCGGGCCCCCTGGCTGGGGGGTCCCAGGGGGCCAACGGGCCCCCTGGTGGGGGTCCGGGGGCAGCACCCCCGGCGCGACGGTAAAGGGAATATTCCATGGAATATTCCCTGTCGGAGTCAGAAATCATTTATATTTGTTAGGTCGGTTCAACCAGTCTAAGCCGTGTATGGCAATTACGCGGGCGGTGGCCGCCCACGCTCTACCGCCCATGTATAGCCGTCCATGGCAGGCCACCCATGATCCTATATATACATGACTTCTGCACTACCTAAGACATTGAGTTGAGCCAGCATACCTCTACCTTGTATCTCCCTATCTAGAGTTGTCTAGATCACCATTTAAGCTCTACCTTGAGAGCGCACGGGTGGACAACGCCATCATCTTTGTACTTGCTGCTAGTAGAAAATTGTTGAGATTCTCCTATATCTGTTATCTTCTCTGCTATTGCTCCTGTGTTATATTGCGTAACTATTGTCTTACATGGTATCAGAGCTGTAAGGTTTGAATAGCTTGAGAAGTATCATTATTTTAGCCTACTAGCAGACTAGAATATCAGTAGATTATTCGAGTGATTACATGATGGCTTCATCGTCGAACACTAGTCTTGGTGCTTCACCTAATGTTAATGCTGCACCTATTCGAATTCGTCCACCTGCATTCACTGAAGGGAAGCTGGATGGAACTAACTATACACTCTGGAAGTTCAAAATTTCTACAATTTTGGACTCCTATGAATTACTTGACACTGTCATGGGACCGATGGGATTGGATCCAGAGCCTATACCAGTTGAAGATCCAGCAAATTCAAGATTGATGATTCAGCCAGATCCAGATCTTCTACGAGCTTGGAAGAGGCGGAATGCTGATGCATTATGTGCGATTGTCACTAGTGTAAGTGATTCTGTGCTTACTTTAGTTCAACATACTACTAAAGCACATGAGGCTTGGGGCATATTGGCTCGACAATATGAGACCAAGAACCACACTAGGATACAAAATTTAGAAAATCAGTTGGCAAATGAAAAGCATTCTGATTCTGAAAAGGCTGAAGATTTTATCAAACGGATAAAGCATCTTCAAGATCAATTGGCTGCAGTTGGTGTTGTTATAACACCAGAAGAGCTAGCTCGAAGATCTGTACGTGTTCTTCCAGCAAAGTATGATGGATTAGTAACAGCCCTTAACACTCAGGTAAGGCCAACTCCTCTTACATTTGAAGAGTTTTGTGCCATGCTTTTAGAAGAAGAGATGCGGCTGAAGAATCGGCAAAGTACAACTGATGCTGCATTCTCAGCAAATGCAAAAGGTAAAGGCTCTTCAGAGGGATCAAAGAAGAAGCCAAAGAAGAAAAAGTTCACAGGAAGTTGCTTCTATTGTGAAAAGAAAGGCCATGCCATCAAGGATTGCAGAAAGAAGCAAGCTGATGAACGGAATGGGACTGTAAAATCATCATGGAAGAACAAAGAGTCTGCAAACAACACAGAGCTGGAACTTTGGGTAGCTATTGAAGAGGTATGTTCATCTGCTCAAGCTCGTGTTGATGAGCCATGGATTTTAGATAGTGGAGCTTCTCGCCATATGACTAGTAAAAAGGATTGGTATAGTTCCCTAGTGCCTCTGCGGGAATCCATCAATGTAGTGGTGGGAAACGACTCCAAGTGTCCAGCTGAAGGAACTGGAACCATCTCTTTTATCACTTCTCCAGGTGTTGAGAAAAAGTTATCCGATGTTCTCTATGTACCTACACTCAAAAGAAATTTGTTGTCAGTTTCTGCAATAACAGATCGTGGACTCGAAGTTCACTTCAATAAGAGTGGTGCGGAAATCATGGATTCATCAGGTAATGTTGTAGGTAAAGGCACACGACGGGATAACTTGTATGAGTTAAGTGCTTTAACTGCTACAGAAGATAAAGATGTAAGCAGGTTATGGCACCAACGATTTGGGCATCTCGGATTTGCAGTTTTGAAGGAGATGCAACGAACAGGGATGGTTGCTCATTTGCCTGCATTTTCAGAGTTGCAGGAACCTTGTGAAGCTTGTATGATGGGCAAGCAACAACGAAAGGCATTTCCAAGAGAGACCAGCAATCGATCTCAAGCTCCTCTAGAGTTGGTACATGCTGATCTCTGCGGTAAAATGTCTACACCTGCTTTAGGAGGATCTTTCTACTTCTTGCTGTTAGTCGACGATTATAGTAGAAAGATGTGGGTTTATTTCATTCGAGAGAAGGCTGATGCTTTTGAAAAATTTAAAGCGTGGCATAAGTATGTAGAAAGTGAATCAGGAAGGAAACTGAAGAAATTTAGAACAGATAGAGGAGGTGAATTCTTGTCAACAGAATTCAACAATTACTGTAAGGAGCATGGTGTGAAAAGGCAACTTACCACAGCTCATACACCTCAACAAAATGGCGTTGTTGAGCGCAGGAACAGGACAGTAGTTGAAATGGCTCGTTGTATGTTAAAGGCTCAAGACATGCCTGATTCATTCTGGGCAGAAGCAGTCAATACAGCAGTCTACATCCTCAATCGAAGCTACACAAAAGCTCTGAAGGGGATGACTCCTCAAGAAGCATATTCTGGTAAAAAGCCTTCAGTTTTGCATTTCAGAATTTTTGGTTGTTTCTGTTATGCACATATTCCTGATTCAACAAGATCAAAGTTGGATTCAAAAAGCAAAAAGTGTGTCTTCCTAGGATATAGTGAAGAGTCTAAAGCATACAGGTTATGGGATCCTGAGGCAAGGAAGATTTTTGTCAGCCGAGATGTGGTGTTTGATGAACGACCACACTTAGTAGAAGATAAAGGTAAATCTACTATCTCATCAAACGGAGAAATATCTCACCTTGTGCCTATCAAAAGACAGGTTAAAGTTGAGGAGGAGGAAACATCTGATGGAGAAATTTCCTCAATAAAAAGCCAACCAATTGTAGCTGCACAGCGTAAGCCACTACCAAAGTGGGCACAACAGCTCTTTGATGATCACAATCCACATGTAGATGCACCAGAATCATCATCGGATGGATTACGAAGATCAAAGAGAATAGAGGAGCAAAGAAGAGCCTCAGAACACATTGTTAACATGGCTCTAATGGCAGATATCATGGGTTCGATAAAGGAACCTACCACCATTGAAGAAGCCATTGATGATCCAGATTGGAGAGCGGCAATGCAGTCTGAGTATGATAGTATACTCAAAAATGATACATGGGATCTAGTCGACTTGCCGCCAAAGAAGAAGGTAATAGGTACTAAATGGATTTGGAAAGCTAAGTATAAAGCTGATGGAACATTAGAAAAGTATAAGGCACGATTAGTTGCACATGGTTTTTCACAGATTGAAGGATTTGATGTTCAAGAAACTTTTGCACCAACAGCACGCATGACAACTATTCGGACGGTACTTGCAGTAGCTGCACAAAAGTCTTGGCCTATTTTCTAGATGGATGTCAAATCTGCATTTTTGAATGGTCACCTCAAGGAGGAGGTATATGTATCTCAACCACCAGGTTTTGAGGTGCCCAATTCAGAAAATAAAGTTTGCAGGTTGAAGAAAGCTTTGTATGGACTTAAGCAAGCTCCACGGGCTTGGTACCAACGAATTGATCATTTTTTCAAAAATATGGGTTTTGAAAGAAGTACTTCTGATGCTAACTTGTATGTAACGAAAAGGGATAGCAAGCTAGTTGTTGTCATTGTATATGTAGATGATTTGATCATTACAGGAGATCATCAAGAACTCATCAATCAAACTCGGATCAGCTTGGGAGCTGAGTTTGAAATGACAGACTTAAGTCTACTCCATTTTTGTCTGGGAATTGAAGTATGGCAAAGGAAGGATGGCATTTTCATCTCACAACAAAAATATTCAAAAGAAATTCTCAAGGCATTTGGAATGATGGACTGCAAACCAACTAGCACACCTATGGAGGTAAATCATAAGCTATCTATGGATGATAACATCCCTGATGTAGATGCTAAGAAGTATAGGAAGCTCGTTGGAAGTCTTATTTTTCTGTGCAACACTAGACCAGACATTTGCTATGCTGTTGGAGTGTTAAGCAAGTTTTCCAACAAACCTAAGGAGAGTCACTGGAATGCTGGAATGCGAATTCTAAGGTACATTGCAGGAACCTTGGATTTTGGTATTTTGTATACCACAGGTGATACACTCCAAGGATATTGTGATTCAGATTGGGCTGGAGATTGTGATTCTAGAAAATCAGTTTCTGGATATTGTTTCTCACTTGGTTCAGGAATATTTTCTTGGGTAAGTAGGAAGCAACCAACTCTCGCACTCTCCTCCACTGAAGCAGAGTACAAAGCAGCTTGTTTTGCTTCTTGTGAGGCAGTCTGGTTAAGGAGAATTCTTGCAGATATAGGCTTTCCATCAAATATGCCAATTGTACTCAAGTGTGATAATCAAAGTTGTATGGCTATTGCAAAGAACCCAGTATTTCATGCTCGCACCAAGCACATAGAAGTACAGTACCATTACATTCGTGAGCTAATTGAAGATGAAATTGTGGAGCTAGAATATTGCCCAACAGAGGCAAATTGTGCTGACATATTCACTAAAGCACTTGGAAGAGAGCAGCTCAACAAGCATCTTCAACAGATGGGCATAGGACCGAGACCTACTTGATTTATCATCGGTAAACATTGAGGGGGGGTGTTAGAGTATGATCAATGTCTACCCCTCATGATTGTATGCACATTTTGTAAGGCCCCCTTTATGAGGAGAAGCCAAGCGTGCATTACCCAATTGATGGGAATCCCAACTTGAATGTTGGATGAAGGTCATATTGGACCATGTAAGATATTATGAGGAAAGGGAGTTACCAGGGTCCCCAATTGTGGGGTCCGGGGCAGCGGTGAGCAGCCCCGGCTGGGGGGTCCAAGGGGGCCAGCGGGCCCCCTGGCTGGGGGGTCCCAGGGGGCCAACGGGCCCCCTGGTGGGGGTCCGGGGGCAGCACCCCCGGCGCGACGGTAAAGGGAATATTCCATGGAATATTCCCTGTCGGAGTCAGAAATCATTTATATTTGTTAGGTCGGTTCAACCAGTCTAAGCCGTGTATGGCAATTACGCGGGCGGTGGCCGCCCACGCTCTACCGCCCATGTATAGCCGTCCATGGCAGGCCACCCATGATCCTATATATACATGACTTCTGCACTACCTAAGACATTGAGTTGAGCCAGCATACCTCTACCTTGTATCTCCCTATCTAGAGTTGTCTAGATCACCATTTAAGCTCTACCTTGAGAGCGCACGGGTGGACAACGCCATCATCTTTGTACTTGCTGCTAGTAGAAAATTGTTGAGATTCTCCTATATCTGTTATCTTCTCTGCTATTGCTCCTGTGTTATATTGCGTAACTATTGTCTTACAAAAGGCACATGATAGATGTGTATAAAACATTTGGCTTTTGTCCAAAAGTAGGAGAAAAGGTTGAATTGTGATGAAACTAATGCAAAAATTGAGTCGAGTAGTCCCAAGAAACATGAAATTGACCCCAAATTTGAAAAATGTGGCCACATTGAAGTGCAATCTAGAGCCAAAAACATTTTTCCAATAAAAATAAAAAAAATGTAACCACACCATAGGATTAAACTTATCCTGTGGTGGGTGGGGGGGGATGGGGGCAAGAAAGAAAGAGAGTGGAGAGAGAGGCTAGAGAGAGGGTAGAGAGAGAGTAGAGAGAGAGTAGAGAGATGCAAAGAGAGATAGAGAGAGGTAGAGAGGGAAGATAGAGAGAGGTAGAGAGAGAGGATAGAGAGAGGTAGAGAGGGTTTTTTGGAATAAAAAGTAGAAAAATAAAAGCTTGGAGGGTTGCATTTTTTTTAAAATAAATATCCAAGAAAATATCTAAAAGAATCCAAGAAAATCCTAAAAAAACTCCAAAAAGATCAGAAAAAAAGTCTAAAAAAATTCTCTAAATTTCAAGACCATGTTGCACACCAAAACCACAGAGATCTACCTTTTTTGTTCCATTTTATCAAGAAAATGACATTGAAAATAGATAAGAAATTCTAAAAAAAGTCTAAAGAAAATCTTAAAAAATTCATTAAAGTTTTCAACAAGGTGCTCATGAAAAGGGTTGTGAAATGGCTTCTAAATTGCATAAAAACTAAAGGAACAATCATGAAAATGGATGAAAACTAATAAAACGTAAACCAAAGAAATTGGTACGAGAAGGCTATGTATGACCTAGATAGATTTTGCATGTTCTAGTTGATCCAGAAAGCTTAAGAGTCTCAACTATATTAAACTTCATTTCAATTGTCTTCCTTTTGGGCATACTGACCATTTGATAGGGCCACTCTGAATCTCTCACGGGAATAATATTTCCAGCATACTCCATCCTTTGTATCTTTGTTTTAACAAATTTTTTATTTAAACTATAACATTTCCATCTTACTATTCCAACTTCTTTGGCCAATGGAATCCTCTATTTCCAAAGACCTGTAGGTACTCCTTCCACATCCTTGTAAAACCCTACACTTAATACCATAAAAATTTATCATAACAGATGATATCCATACCGGTATCCATAATTACCAAGTGATCATTGATATAGGATTTGAAGTAGCTTCATCAATGTTGCACTTAAGTGTTTTTCTTTACTTTTCTCTTCTATGGCTTTTGCCTAGTTTGCCTGAATCAGTATCTCAATGATCTCCTCTTTTCCTTTCATAGACTTTTGTTTGGAAAAATTCCATAGCAGAAAGATGATTCTTGTCCATGTAACCAAACCAACATGCTCTCTTCTTCATATAAATATGCCTCTAGGCTTGTCTAACATATCGTTTTCCATACAAATACATATTCTCTACATCGTGCAAGTATGTCTTTGGTTGTTTGGTCCTTCTTCTAAAAATATCTATTGGAGCTCTTTTCCCTCCTGGTTTACCCACATAGTCTCTTTACCCTAATCATGCAGCACATTTGCATGCCTTAACAAAGGTCTCCCAATCAATAAGGGGAAACTTTCATCTACTTGTGGCTATCTTAAGACAACAAAATCCTAGTTAAAGATGTTACCTTGTATCTCAAGTGAGACTCTAGGGACCACTCCCATAGGTCTTACTATGCTTTGATCTTCCAATTTTATAGTGAAGTTGGCTGGTCTTGAAGGTTGGAGTCCAAGCTTTATCATGGTATGCTCAAGCATCAAGTTAATGCCAAATCATCCATCCACAATAGTTCCTTGTAGTTGATGTCCTTTGATAATGACTATTAGGCATGCAATCTTATAATCTATGAGAGGGCTTCCCTACAAATTTATCGTTATTCATAGCAATAGCATTTGCCACTAAAGTGGTTGCAGAGGCCTCATCGATGATCCATAAGACTTTTGATCTGAATTTTGCATCCATATTTATTAAATAAAAAATATCGACCTCCTTTTTAATTGATTTAAGTAGTCTTGAAGCCTCAAATTACTTAAGAACATGGGCTCTATTCGACTATTCTAATTGTGCATGAACCCTGCTGAATGCATGGCCAATGGCATCACTAATACCTGTGAGCTCTTCTTTTTGTCTTGTATCTTCACATGTAGTGACTTGTTCCTAGTGTGTCCCTTTATCCTTGTCTAGTCCAACAGTACTTGACTCTTGGTGTATGGTTATTTGAGTCCATTATCCACATCTCAAACATATGATTGGACTCCTAGGCCCATTTCCAAAGTGCCCTGTTTGCTGCACATGGTGCACCACAATCCATTTTTGATGCCCCCTCCATGAAGTTCCTGTAAATCTTATCCTAGTTGTGCTAACTCCTTTGCTTGGGCCTCTTCTTCTTTTTGTAGCTTTAAAGGTTCAATTTCCCCCTTCAATTAAGTTACTACATTTTCTTCTTCTCTCTACGGCTTGCTCCTCCTTAGACTCTCAAGTTGCTTTCTCAATTGTGTCAGTGGATCCTCAGGTTCCATATGATATGGTAAACTTGAGGGAAATGTTCCATATTGTTATCTAATTTGCTCTATCCTCATTGCTCTAGAAATATTAAATTCCTAAATTGTTGCCGTATGTAACAACAAGTCTTTAATTTTTCATTGTGTTGAAATTGGAAGTGGTTTGGCCATTGACTTCTTGACAAAGAAATCATTAGGGGGATTGAGTAATTTAGCCATGAGGGCTTTTGCTCTAGTCACAAATTTTGGAAAATTTTCCCCAGTACCCAACCTTAAGTTTTCTAATTCTTCAATAATATTTTCTGATGTGTTCCCTTGTTGGAATTGTGTCTTAAAAGATTCCTTCATTAAGTCCCATGTAGTGAAATGGTTATCGGCAAATTGACAAAGCCATTTATTTGCTAACCCTTCTAATGTTGCTCGAAAATAATTAAAAATGCATCTTCCCTTCCCATTAGACCCCTTGCCTTGCGTAAGGCAAAAAATCTTACAATATGTTCATCTGAGTCTTCTTGTGATAATGCCTTGAAAGAAGGACATTTGATATTTAACATGGAGAGTAGAGTTTCTAAGGCTACCTGAGCCACCATATTTCTTACTGATGATGTTAATGATAGAGGGCTGGTTGACCTTCAAATAGCTTTTCTTCTTGTTGCTTTGCAAGGGACCCTCAAAGTTTGAGATCGGGTTCCAGCTATAACCTCCTCATTCTATGTCTTAGGCTAAGATAAATCCACATGAAAGAAAGATTACCTCTTAGACCAATATTGTCGATATCCTTGCACCTTCTACACTTTGCAAATATTGTTTCTCCTATACTCAAGCTTCCTTGTGGGCCCACCAGGCGTGCCAACTTTTGTTGGGGGATTCATTTGCAGTAATGGACTTGAGTGTTTGTAAGAGAAGGAAGAAGAAGAAGAAGTGAAACACAGACACCGGAAGCTTTTGTATATTCATTACAAATAGAAAATACAATGATGATGTCTAGAACAAAACCATTTGTTCTTTATGTGGAGTACATAATCCTAAAGAGTACAAACACACACAAGGTTTCAAGATACCCAAAGTTCCTTATGCTACCAAGCTTCTTTGCACAAGACCTCCACCTTCTCCAGGAGCTTGCTCCTGTGCACACCTAGCACTTAAGCTTCCAATAGGGTAGGAGGGAGGGACACCTTCTCTCGACGTGCACCCCTCGTCAATGTAACCTTGTGTTTGCCTTCCTCACTAGTCCTCTACATTCCTTCTCTGCACACTAGATCACACTTCTTGCACACTTTGTCTCTCATTTGCTTTTCTACATCACACTCTAGTTCAATGTCTCTTGCTCTTCCCTTTAATGTAGACTATTCCCTCTCTTGTTTAGTCTAACTCCAAGAATAATGCCTCCCTTTGTTGTGAGTGTTGATTCACTTATGTACGTTTTTCCTATAGTGACTTTAGGAGAAAAAAACAAAATTTTAAAGGGGGGCCATGCATACACTTTTGCGTACTGCTTCCTCTTCACATGACTGCACTTTTGCCTTCATTTCTTCAATATGTGTGCCTAAGAGAGGGTTCACTTGAACCTTCCAAACATTTTAAATCCCTTGAAAACCTTACAGAAAGATAATCTGCAACCTCCATTCAACTTTCTACAAAATCATTATGAATAAACTATTTGTGCACTACGTGTGCACCTTGTTCTCGGCCACTTGTGCACCACCAATGTACCCCTTTGCACTTTTGCACCACCTTTGCATTGCTTGTAATGATATCACTTTGACCTTTGACTAGTTCTATAGTTGACCTCTTTGACTTTGACCACTTTGACTTTGACCATTTTGACCTTGAACACTCTGACTTTGAGTGGCTCAACAATTACTTCATAAAATATTAGCTTCATCAATGCTACAATGCTTTTCCTTGATGCATTGAATGTTGGGCATACAATTTATGATGAAGATCTTCAATGTTTTGGGAAATTCATCTTCGGTGAGAATGCATACTACCAAGTCAAAGGTCAAGATCCCTAGAGGACTAAACTTTGATTAATATATTAGAAAGAATGAGACTTCAATAAGGAGACGTTTTAAGGCATCTTGGGTACCTAATGGGAGTAAATATTAGGTCTATATCATTCATACAATGGGCTCTTCAACCTATGTTTCAAACGTCTCTACTTGGAGGGATCACCACTAATCACTCCATTTTCAGTTGAAGACAATGCAATCTATATTGGCGCCATGCATTAGGTCTTATCTCCTCTTTTGCAATTACAAAGATTCTACACTATGACATTTCATTTGAGAGTAAAATATCTCCTATCCAAGAACCACATTTTCAAAGAATTGTGGTTGTATATGCTTAAGAGACTGTTGCAAATGACATGTATATACAAATCATAGGGAATGTCCTACTTTCTTTGGTGAAAGTGGTGTATTATCCATTCACATGTAGATCTATATAGATCTATGGACAAGTTACATTGCACATAAGTTTGAAACAAGGGTTTCTTTAGTATCATATTATATAAATGCATAGATAAGCATTGAAAGAATTCTCAACTTGCTCTTAAAACCAAGAAAAATTTAGTTGGATATAATGCCAAAATAGTAGAGTGGCATTGGTTTCAATGAATGTCACCATATCTTTGGCTTAACCCGACTCTTCTATGATTTAATTCTATGTGTCCTCTTCTCTTACAATGAATCCTTCAAATTCAGGCAGCTATTCTTTTGTATCCATGGGCTAGGACTCAAGAAAATTATGGTAGCCGTAGCACCCTAGTAGTTATCGATCTTAGTGTTTAGCTTCTAGTGGTGTCTTTTCTCATAGATCCTACCTTTGATGACATTATTGATTGACTTACGATCTATCATAAGAAGCCCAATGTCCATCTTCAATTGAATGCATGGATTATCCCTCAAACCTATCCTATCCAATAGCAATCACTTTGCAGATGGTCTCTTTAATGTTCATTGATCGAACTCCTTATTTGCTAAATGGAAACATATTGAAGTGGAGAGGTGCCTAGTTTTTCTCTTTCATTGGAATTTTCCTTTGTCACCTTGAGAGTTTAAAGTATGCAACATTCTCTACCTCTATTGTATGGAGCTTCCTTACATATTTTACACAAGGATGGCATAAGTTCAAAACATTTATGACTCTTTAGAGGTTAGTGTGTAGGGGCATTTTGGATCTCTCTCTCTCTCTCTCTCTCTCTCTCTCTTTGTGACTTGGAATTTTTTCAAAATACACTCCATCCCTTTCCTAGTGCCATGCTTGCAATCCCTCTCTCTCTCTATCTCTCTCTCTCTTCGATGATGTTGTTAGCTGTATGAATTGTTGACTTTTGTGCACAGACATGTTTCCATTTTTCCAAAGTAAACATTTAACTATAGGTGTTTTGGAGTTTTGCAGAGTAAACATTTGACTATAGGTGTTTTGTAGAAGAGAGATGTTTTTCGACAAGGATAAATCACAATCAAAAGTGGTAGCCTTGATGAGGGGAAAGAGGTATTTGAAGAGATGCAAATAAGAGATGTCGCTTCTTGAAATGCAATGATAGTAGGTTATGTGAAGAGTGGCTATGCTTGTGAAGCAACAAAACCATTTTAGAGAACGCAACACAAGAGTGTTGAACCCAATTAAAAAAAAACCCTTCATTTGTGTTCTTATGAAAGTGTTGAACCCAATTAAGAAAAAACCCATTTTCTATAGACGAGCCACCTTGGTCCAAACTTTTCTTAGTATTCTAATAATGGCAGCAGGAATGAAGCATGAAACCTTTTCTAATCACGAGAGTGTGATTCTAGAGAGGCAGATGTTGTGAATGAGAAGAAAGAAATTTCTATGTCAGATATGTCGATCAATCATTGTAAAGTCATCAAGGGGAGTGATGATATTGGATGGACAATAGATCTCTCCATGTTTGATTCCTATGAGGATCTGTCTGTTAAACTAGCACTCACAATTGGTTTGATATGATGGGGCACTCACAATTGATGGGAAAGGAGCCTTACAGGGATTTTGCAAAGAGGAGTAAATGACTCAATATTATTTCAGATTCCAGTAATGGAAGTAATATATGATGGTCAGGAAAAAGGTTCTTGGTCAAAGAGCTCTGAGGATTTGCTTTACATTAATGTTGATATTAATTTTTAAGGAGGGGGCTCGCTATAGATTATAGGGGGGGCTATCCAGCAGGTCATCGAGGGGCATACAAGGGGGATCCTTGTGGACTACGCTATTCGAAGAACATATTAAAGAAAGTAGAGGGAGGCTTGCCGGAGGGGGGGCTGTCATCTGTTCGGCAGGTTGTGACACAAAGGGGGCTGCATCAAGGAGATACAAGGGAGAGTAGAGGGTAGAACAGGGAGCATTGACCATTTTTTTGGCAGAAATGGAGTGTTAGAAGGAAGCGGAGGTAGCGAAAATTGGGGAGCATCATACTGATCGGAGGGGGCCATGGCATTTTCTTCCAAGGTGGAATGAGTGCAGAAGGTGGAAAAGGCGGTAGCTGTGTCACACCATAGGAGGACATCTGCAGTCAAAGGGGAGGTTTCTTTCCAGCGTTTTCAGTCCATACAGGGATACAATAGGGAGAAAGGAAGGGTTGCGCTGTTCAGATGGAGAAGAAACGGAAGGTGAAGATTTGGCTGGAACTTAATAATCTGCCCGTCAGAGGTGTGCTCACTTGTAACTTTTCTTCATTATTTTAATTAAAGTCCGGGAGATTAGGCCATGGCCGAACTTCCTTTTATAAAAAAAGAAATCTCTCGAAATCATGAGCTTTTTTCTGAAAGTCAACCGATATGTGGAACAGTCAAAATTCGACGACAATAAAGGAATCAAAAAATCAATAGAAGTAATCAGACTTAGCAAGTTTCGAAAGCTTGAATTAATTGGAAGAACGACAGCATCCTTCTTTGTTTTTCTTTAAGGTCTACGCAATGGAAAGTTTCGCGCGATAAACACGCAAAGAAACGATTACTAAGTCAACCTTTTTCTAGTTTCTTTCTAGGCTTTCAACTTTTGTGCGCATGATATATGAAGTATTATCGAAACATTTTTCCAAAGCAAAGTAAACAGAAGCAGTCTTCTTGTCGAAGTGCCTCTTCTAGAATTCATGATATATTGAAAGGGCGTTTTTCCTGTCTTCGCAATGCAAAATTTTCTTGTGATAAACTTCAATGGCAAGTGGTTCCAAAGCATAAGTTAGCACGGACTATGTGTGTCTTGACAAACCTCCAAAGAATGGTCTACTAAGAATGACACACAATTCGGTGTTTTCAAGGATGAGATCTCTATGGCGTTTAAAATGAGGGACTTCGTACAATTTCTTAGTAAACCATTCTTTGGGGGGTTTGTCATAAGTTTGTCAATTGTGCCATGTGTGTCTAACAAGGAGCTACCAAGATATGTGAATCTACTACATGCTTGCATTACTCATGAGAAGATGGGTCTTAATTGCAAACAGTAGTAAACATTCATTCTTCATTGTGCATAAGATTCCAACCTCTTTTTTCTTTGCATCTTTTGCAATGAGTTTTGGATAACTCTTTACGACAAAATCATTTCCTTTATAGTATTTGTAGAACTATTTGTGTTTTTCTCTTTTCTTCTTGTCTTTGTCTTCCTTTTTTAACTCTCTAGAATTAGGAGATTTTTTCTTACTAGTAGATGAGCTCCATTTACCTTTGCCCTTCCGACAAGCTAAGAAAGCTTGATCTACTACATGCATAATGGAGTTGTTCTCCATGAAGTGATCTTCCTGCAACAAAACACAAAATAACTCATTAAATGTTAAGGCATTTGGATTGCCTTTTATCATCAACTAAAGAGTGGAAGAAGAACTCTATTAGGAATCTGGAAGACCATTAAGAATGGTCTACACAATTGAACTATCTCTCAAGAGTTCCAATGTAGAAATCAACTGCCATTTCAAACCTTTGATCTTTGTCAAAAAACTCTTCATAGAATCTCCTTCATTCATATGCTCACTCTCGAACTCTTTTGAGACGTAAGAAACTTGAGCCTTATTTCTTGCTTGGTATTCCGAACATCTAATGCTATTTTGCAAGCATGAGTATGAGAGATAATGGTACGTTTGATAGACAAAGCTATCAGTGCATGTGCCTGAGCATCTATGCCATCCCAACAAAATTTCTCTATAGTAGGTGCAACATGAAATGTAGCACGCATAGGAATTCAAAGATGGTCATTTTCAATACCATCTACATCACCTTCAATAACTGTATTTGTAGGTGTACTAGGTTATTTTTGAACACCCTACAGAATATTCATAAATCCTTTTGTTACCAATACATGAAGTGTCATATATGCCCGTAATGGGTAATTGGTACCATCCAACTTATCTTCAATAGCCAACATATGGAATACATCATTGATTTCAGCCATGGCCATTCACTAAAAAACCTTGATGCAAAAAAATGACTCTATCTCAAAAAGTTGATAAAAAATATCCTATCGAGCTCTACTAAATGTATAATTACTATGATACTGTAGTTAGGGGTCCTCAGTATGCTAACCAATTTTTTTGCAATTCTCAAACTATGACCAAAGGGGTTTCAATGATGCCCTAGATGAAGGAGCAACCTACTTTAATACCAATTGTTGCAATTTGAGGTTTCCAAAAGCACATGATCAGCACAAGGAAGAAGAAGAAGCTTGAAGCACAACACATAGTACTAAATGTGTTACTAGGTGAATGTACAAAGATCAATGTCTCAATAGAGTTATAGGTCTATATACAATCCAAGGAAAAAAAACCTCCTAAAGAGAGAAAAAGTTCCTCGATGGTCCTAGTGTGTTCATACATATCACTACAAAAATATATTAACACTTACGGGATAGACACAAGAGAAACTTGAAATTAGTTGTTGCATACATGATGAGGTCAGTTAGTGAATCAAAAAAATATTTGTTCTTGTTCTCTTCATGAAGAAATTGAGGAAATCTATATTCATGGAAGTGAGTGTCTCGATCATCACAATGAATCTTAAGAAAACCTTGACTATGAAGCTTACGCGAGACTTTAAGTTCTTGATAATACTATCACAAATTTACTTCTTTAAAAATTGATTCAATATTTGTTCTACAATTTTTATTGCATTCCATGTCAATTAGAATAAGTTGAGAAATTAATTAAAAAATCATCACCATATGCTTGAGCAAGAGAGTGATGATGATCAATTTAAAGAACTTCAATTATTATAATATTTAAATGTTTTTTCTTTTAATAATTTTGAATATCAATTTTGCAATTCATTGACTATATCTCTGCTTTCATCTACACCAATAACTTTGCTAAATTCAATTACAGATTTTTTCTCTCATCCATCAACTCTTCTCATAACAGTAGATTTGACCAGATTCCTCGAATAGCATCTCCTTGAGTGAGTATTCATAACGTATAACATTTTATCTAAATCATTTTCTACATAAATCCATTACAAAATGACCTTTATTGAAATTTACCTATCTCAAATAATAAGAAAACAAGAACACATGAAGTTATTTCTTTTTTATGATCCATTTGTCTCTTTTGCATACTACCATCCATCAAATAGTCTTATATATTTTGTTGCATTGTATGTCCATGCAAGTGTTCTTCAACCTCATCATACTATGATATATAGTGTCAGACTTTTTCATGTACGTCTTGTTCTCTCTCTCTCTCTCTCTTTCTCTTCTTCTCTCTCTCTATCTATCTTTATCTCTCACTTTTTCTCTATCACACTTCAGGCATTAGTTGACGTCAAATGGATCTAGGATCTACTCTCTCAATAGTGATCAACTCAATATACATTCTACACTTAGATATCTTCTCATTTGCTTTCCATCTCTCTCTCTCTCTCTCAATATACATTCTACACTTAGATATCTTCTCATTTGCTTTCCATCTCTCTCTCTCTCTCTGAGAAATAGTTAATTTTCTTTATCAGGATACATCAATGGGCCATGTAGGACAAAACTTACCAATGATTACTAGAAATGATTATGATTTATAAGTGAACTTTGCTCAAGACTCAAAGCTGTCTAGTTCATACACTATAATCTCTCAGCTAGATATGGCTACACAAAGTTTAGTGAAATCACTCAAGCAAGCAAGGGTTATACTAGCTTATTTAAAATCTAAAAGAGGTTACACACACGAGGGATCATCCATTCAAATTACAATGTGTGTAGACATAGTAATAAAGATATAACCTAGATATTATGAATCACTTTTCCTAGATTATAGGCTTTATTACACATAATTGTGATAGGTGGTGGCCCATGGTTGCTTTGAGGGGGCTTGATTGAGTTTAATGCTTTTGATAACATGTCAACACACGGATTCTTGCTACTTGTGTGTTACAAATGCATCTCTTTAGCCCATATTTTTTCTCTGATGTAGTGATAGTGCACCTGTATGTAGAATCGGTAGATAGTTATACACTACTCATGTCTTCACACATGATTGGAAATTGATTAACATGCATTAGTTTCTCAAGACACATTAGCTCACATGTCACTTGTGATAAGGCTTTGTATTCAGCCTATACAGAAGATAGGACTTTTTTGGGTTGCTTCTTTGACATTCAAGAGATGACCTTGTTTCCAAGCATCACTCCATATCCACTTTCACTACTCCTATCTTCTTTCCATCCATCCTAATCAGCATCCACATATGCTTTCACTTGCAATTCATCTTCAAAAGGATAGAATGGATGTTCATTAAATGTACCTCAATTCATCTTCAAAAGGATAGAATGGACGTTCATTAAATGTATCTTTGAGGTATTTGAGTAGCCCTTTAGTTGCAAGTAGATGTGAAATGATAGGTGTGTGCATGAATTGAGATAACACACCCTTATTCAATAATGATTACTAATAAGATTATAATTCAAAAGATTTTGGAGAATATTACTGATAATAAAGTCATACGAGTTTTGAAAACCACTTAAACATTCATCATTATTTCTCTTATACATAATATGAATTTTAGAGAGTGAATTGTTGTGAAGGGACGCATGTTGTAATTTTCCAATGGAGCTATCCATACATCCTCCATTATGAAACAAAAAAGTCTCACTAGCTCTAACAAGTGAGACAACGTATTGATAAACATATTGCTATATAAATTGATCACTCGTAATTGATGTGAGTTGTGATGATAGTTTGTAGGGATGAGATGACCATGTCAAGTGCTTGCTTCAAGACAACTTATGTTTCACTTTGAATCTCTAATAGACTTCCTTAGCTTCCAATATATGCTATAATATGGTTATAGTAGCTTGCAGCATTGACTCCAGAATTTTATGTCCAAAAAGATAACTTTTGAATGGTGCACATGTAGAAAAACCCTTCTTTTATGGAAGAGGTTACTTAAACAATCATTAGGAATCCATAGCTTGCTAGTATTGAGACGAATCCTTTTGCACAAATTTAAATCAAGTAATATTTTATCTAACAAAGGTTATGTCATGAACTTAGACTGACTATAGTATTAGCAAAATGTATAATACTTCAAGAGGGTGACCCCAACATTTTAGGAAAATGATGATGGAAAACGACAATCACAAAGGTATGATCATTGCTTAGTGCCCACAACCCCAATGACCAAAATATTGCATAGGCACACTCAGAAGATTCTTAAACTCATTTTCCAATCAAAAAACAAGGCAATGAAACTATATACTCACTTTAATAACTCACACAAAATAATAGACTCAAGAAATTTACCATAGTCATGAACATAATTTTGTGCTTCATCAAACAAAATAGGCTCATTCTCATCACAAAGACTAGAGGTAGTCATAGCATAGCAACCTGTTGCAAAGGAGGCACTATGAGAGCATGAACGAGTAGAATATGACAAAGACTCTCCCCATGCTCCCCATGGGGTTGAAACGAGAAGAACATGTTTCATCTTTGGTGGGATCCCTGCCCAAATGATTCAAAGCACCATCTTGCTTTGTAATTTGATGAATTGGTAAAAAGTACAAATTAGTGATTGAATAATAAGGATGGATCAAAAAACCATTTGTAGGCACTTCATTATTTCTCGATGTGCGGTCTAGGCACAAACATATGAAATGGATGGATTCCAATTATTAGTCCATTTCTGGGCATAACTCGTGCATGGACTTAGTAACTAAGATGGGGTTATTATCCCGATTAAGACTTTGAGAACTCTTTATTCACTTGAATTTGACTTAGAAAACTTGAAGTTTCTTTGGCCCAGTCATCTGACTTGGATGTTTGTACAATGGTTAATTTCCAACTAACAATTACTTGATTTATTCAATTTATTTGAGGACTAATTTTTCCTAGTGGGCTTGAAAGTCCTATGTAAAATATAGGAGAAAATTTTTCATTTACTTTGGGTCAACCGTACTATAACTTGACCAAGTCAAATCCAAAATGAAAATTGTCCAAAGTAGGACACGTTTCCCAAAGAATTTATCTTTGGGTTCTTGGGAATTGTCAATCTGATAAGCAATTCCTAACTTCTCTATTCTGGAGTATACTGGACTCTAGAAATTCATTTAGGTTTATGCTAAATAACTTGAAGCAAAATCAAATGAATAAGTCAATCTTGGATTTAGCATCTTTTGAAGATTGAAAACATTCTTGTTCAAAACATCTATCTAGGACATTTAATTTATTTACTTGGTTCTTACTGGCTAACCCTTGAATTTTGTGAAAAGAATCAAATATCGTATCTAAATCAAATCCAAAAGATTTAGAAAGTGGAAAGAAAGAACTAAAACTCTGTTCAATCAATTAAAACTTTGAAGACATGTAAACTTCCTATGAATCAAATTCTAGATGACTCCACACTTGAACTTTTCATAGATTTGTTTCAACAAGATATTGAAGCATTTTTTCTATATTTAAGAGAAATAAATTGGATTCCCTAAAAGATTTATAGAATAAATCTAAAACATCATCCAACCACAAGATACTAGTGTGGTATTCAACATCCATGTGTTGACCCATTGAGGTTCTATTGATGAGTTTTTACTCAAATAATGCTTCTGTTGAGACTAAGTTCATGCCTATATTCAATCTTTATGAACATTTACTACGAATGCAATTCTTGAGCATTACTTTGAGTCAAAGGATTGAATTTACCGAGTTACACTAGGAACTTGGTGCTTGACTTTGTCAATCTAATGCTTGGTCAAAAGGATCATTTCAATGTCAAAGTCCTTCTTTATAAATGTATCAAATATTTTTTATCAACAACACTTAATCTTGAAGTGTTTCATAATTCAAATAAGAATAAGTCTTTTTCTTATTTGAGAAGATCATGGAAGTTATTTTTTCTTCATATCTTCTTACTTATTTGATCTTGAAGTATCTTGAGATCATAATTTTATTCTCCTTGAATTTAAACTTCTGTTTGGAAGTTTTAATTCCCGTGAAGATCAAATCTATCTTCAAAGTATATTCATGGACTAAAATATACTTATCATCCCACGGTTTGATGTCCCATACCATCTTTCCTACATCAATCTGAATATAAAATCTGGTGTGCCATACCACCCTATTTTATATTCATATTAATATGTGAGTGATACTTATCCTAATTTCTAAATATATATTGATAGAGTATCTTTTCACTTCAACTCATTAAAAGAATTTTGAAGTTTGAGGCATTACCTCTAACTTGATATTCTAGGTTTTGATTCCTTCACACAATCATTTCATGATCTCGTGTTTTTACCATTGAAAGTTGAAAACCTTTTGATGGAACATCCATCCTTTTTCTCTAGGGTTTTCAAAAGAAAACCAATTATAATTTGAGGTTCTTGAATTTCTTAAATTCAATTCTAATTGGTTATACTTGATCAATTTGTAGTGACAAGAGCTTTTCAGTTTTTGTTTTTAGATTCCTTTCTTAGTAAAGCTTTAAGTAGCTACCCCACATACTTTATAGGAATCTCTCTACTGCTTAAGTCTAAGCATCCACTCATTCTTTTGGATTTGACCTTTAAGAAATCCCTTTAAGGATAGGTAAACTTTTATGTTTTATCTTCCACATAATTAATTACTATTGAAATGATTGCAGACTACATACTTGGAATTTTTACTCTGTTCAAACTTGAAAGAGCTCACTTATTTCACACTTTCCATTGGATAAATGATCTTAAAAGGAATTTGATTGCCAATACTTAGGGAAACTTTGGAGTAGTTCCAATTTCAGTTTCTTGGACAAACCTTGCCAAGATGGATCAAATCTTATTAACCTTGCAATAAAAATAAAGATATATTCTTTATCTTTAAGATCTCTTGAACTATCCAAAGCTTCTTTGCGTACCCATAGGATTACATAGATCTTTTCCTAACACAAGTCTAAGCATGTACTAATGCCTTTCATATTCTAAAGCTAAGAATCTTACTAATATTGATACACCTTTAGGTGATATGAACCATTAGACTTAAGTACCACTTCTGGTGGTTTGGAACTTTTGGGGGACTACTTAGTGTATAAAGAGTTTGAAGAATTTCACTCTCACTACTTGGGAGAATGTTATTCATGAAGGACTTGAGATTCATTCTAGGGAATAAAATAACCTGATCAAATGATTCATCATGGGATCTTTTGCAATGCCAAAAGCATATTTGAAACAAATTTTGAGACTTTTGAACAATATCTAGAAGCATTACTAATTCAGTTGTGTTCATTTCCTCAGTATCAAACTAGAGGGTTAATATCACATTTAGGATATGGTTCCCATTCCAATAGGATAGTTTGACTTGACCTTTCACTTATGTGATATTTATTCTTCTTCTTGAGTTTGAAACAAAAATTATTATGGTTGGTCAATCATCTTTTGATGATTGATCCAATATAGAATAATGCTACTATGAGCACATAATTTTGAACTTTATAGCTTATTGAGGAAAAGTTCATGGATTAAGGATCCATTTATTGGACCTTTCTATTCCTAAATGAAAAGTTCCTAGTTTGATTCATGTCTTTAGGAACTTATCTCATTTCCTAAAGACCACTTGCTTAGGTTTCCTCTTGAAGCTTCAATTTGCTTAAATGAAACCAAAAATTAACTCTCTAATCCGTCTAAAAGGAAGAGTTCTTTTTTGAAGTTTTTCTCTTTTCTTGAGACTTTGCATCTATACCAGAGATGCAGTCATGGAACCTAGCATCCATCTATTGAATGATAAAGTTCAATTAATGCTAAGGTTTAATCATTTCTCTAATTTTCATCACTCCTTAAGATGAATTCAAAGTGAAAACTTCCAAAACTCTATGGTTTTACAAACTTGGAACATTCAACTATCTTTTGAACTTTAAAAGTGCAATTCATTTAAATTCCATTGGATTTCCTTTAATTTCCATCATGTCTCAGGATAGAATCAAATAAAAGCATTCCCAAACATCTTACTTGGATGCATGAATTTTGACATGCAATCTTCTTGTTATGATTCTCTAAGTTTTTTCCTAGAGTTAGAGTCATTAAGGAATTTTTGCACATAGCCCTATATTCTTGCCATTCAAATGAGCAAGAAAATTGAATGTTTGACTTTTGCCAAGCCTATGTTTCCTAAGCAAGACCCCTAATATGTAATACCTAATGATCACTTTGAGGAAAAAGTGAAGTAGCTACTTGAGTTGCATAGCAGCTAAGATGTTTGCAACTAACTAGTTTTCCATTTTCCCTAATTGTCTAACTCGAGTTAGAAAAAGTAGGTAATGATTAGGAAAATACATTTGTTTAACTACCTAGGAAAATATCAACAAAAAAAATGCCTCATATGCCAATGCATGTTATTGCATGCAAATGCATGCGAGTGCAATCATGTGTTTGCATGTGTCTTCCTTTTTATGTGCCAAACTTAAATCAAGTAGTTCTTGAGCTTTCCATGCATGCATCCAAGCATCCATGCACAAACAATCTACTTGCTACCTTTCAAAAAGATGTAAACATACATGTGCGCAAACTTGAGTGCATCTTATACCTTTTCCAAGCAATAAGAAAATGTGCGTTGTGCATGAAAACACTCTTTTGAAAGGAGAAATGCACCAACAATCATTCTTTTTTTGGCATGGACTTTTAGACGCATGCAAGTGCTTGATGTGTTTCGCGATACTTCCATGTCCATTTAGCTCTCATTTAATTTGTAGCATTTGCATAATCATTAGAAAAAATGAAGACTACTACCATGCTTCAATAATATTTAGATGCAAGCTACATGAAAGCTATGAATAAATCAAGTATTGAAATGAAAACATCAGCTTAGAAAATACTTATCTAGCAATTGAGGTATGTCCTTCCATTGATCCTCAGAAAGAGCCATTCTCCATGCTTTGGTGCATGAGAAAAACTACATACTTCTCCTTGAAGATCATTGCTTTCTCTTGTCCTCTTCTTTGAAGAAATGAAGTCTTCCTTGAACTATGCTTGTCTTAGCCCATCCTTTGCCTTTAGATGTATGCTTGAGACGAGTCATAGAGCTCACACTAAAATCTTTAATTAAAAATCAAAAGGAAGGTGCAAAATGGGCTCCACCATATGCTCACTACTCTGATAAACTTTTATGGCTTGATTGTAGCTATGCCAACATGAAGAAATTGCATCCATGCTCTATGACGAAGGCACCCCTTTTCTATGATTCATGGGCATGTGATGAATGCAAGAAATTAAGAATTACAACCACCACCTACTAGAGAGATGACTCTCCTCCCAACCTTATGCCATATATATAGCGACTCGAATCAACGAGGATCATAAATGTCACTAGAGCAAGACAAGTGCATGTGCAATCTCCTCCACTCCTTTAATATCTTCCACTAGAGTCTACAAGTGGTTAGAGTGATCTCAATCACTGCTTTAGTAACTTCCACTAGAGTCCACTAGTGGTTGGTGTACTCACCACTTGACTTAAGTCTCACTAGACTCAAGTTAACTCACATTAACTTGAGTTAGAAGGCTCTAGAGCTCCTTGGGCAAAAGACTCTCCCCATGCACCCCATGGGGGTTGAACCCAAAACCCACTCCTTCACAACCTTGAGACTTAACCACTAGGCTAAGTGGATCACTTGTTTAAGAGAGCACATGAACTTATGCTTAAGTCCAATCTTGAGACCTTTGGCCATACACATGAGTGATCAAATGATGTTCGATTTCAGATGTTTCTGAACCAGCCAGACCTTTAAATCATAGAATTAATTTATTACATCTCCTTTATATGAAAGTAATGGCTGAATAGCATCTTCCACATGAAAAACATCAGATCCAACCAAACTACATTTAGTTTGTGGATGATACAAACGATAGCTT
Source organism: Ceratopteris richardii (assembly GCA_020310875.1). Taxonomy (NCBI): domain Eukaryota; kingdom Viridiplantae; phylum Streptophyta; class Polypodiopsida; order Polypodiales; family Pteridaceae; genus Ceratopteris; species Ceratopteris richardii. The sequence continues at coordinate 66,817,638 of CM035443.1, forward strand.
TTTCTTTAAGAACTGTACCCAAAAAAAATACATTTCACTAATTAATCATCCAACTTCTTATGTTAATGTTTAGGCATTGATGCATATGTTAGACAACCCAAGACATGCAGGTGAGCAACAGATGGTAAAACCTGACTCTTGACCATATACCTCACAATCCCCATGAGTGATTTGTTCTTCCTTTTAGAAAATCCATTCTTTTGAGGTGTATATGGCTTTGTACATTGATCTTTTATCCCATGTTCAACTAGAAATGCATTAAAAACAGAAGACATATATCCCCCCCCTTCCCCCCCCCCCCCCGATCAAAACAGAGGGTGTCCATTTTACACGTTGATAGATTTTCAAACAAAACCAAAAAATATTTGAATCCCATAAACACTTCAGATTTTTCTTTCAGTTGATATACCCATGCATGCCCAAAAAAATCATCAATGAAAGTCACAAAGTAAAGATAGTTCCCAAAAGAAGGTGTTTGCATATGACCACAAACATCACTATGAGCATCTTGCAATTTTTGAGTAGCTTGTACTGAATCATCTTTTGGAAAGGACAAACACTGCATTTTTCTCAAAATAAAGCCTTCACAGATATGTTTAGGTAGAGAGGACCATTTCAAATTTCTACAAGCATAGCAAGCTAGCAAAACACTAAGGACCAAAGCGTGCATGCCAACACTTTGCATTTGAATAGCCTCAGAATCTTGAACTGCACATATGGAATCATTCACAAATTTTGCATAATCTATGACTTATATAGCCCATGGCATAAAACTCCCAGAACCAATTATGACATCGCCATTTGATAGACATGAACTATACATCTATCATCAACAAATTCAGAGCCAAGCTGATATTGGCTAATGCTAAAAATAATTATAGATTTTTCTTGATCTCTAGCACAAATAAAGCATCTGATAATGTGAAAGAACTTCCATCAACAATAGTGAAAATGATCTTACCAACTCCCATGACACGACAAGAGGAGTTGTCAACACATATGACAATATTCCTTGTAGGGGTAGGCTCAAGTGAAGTGAAGAACTTGCGTTGCGAGGTAATATGTTTGGTTGCCTCAATATCAAAGTATCAAACATCTAAGTCTAGTATGGACATACAATGTTCATGCAAAGATGGGTCATAAATGCAAACAATTATAAACACCCATTATTAATTCTACACAAGATTTCACACTCTGATTTGGGTGTAGAGGCTTCTACAACAATCATTCCAATCTCTTTTGAGGCCAGTTTTGGACAACTCTTTATGAAATGATCATTTCCTTTACACTATTTACAAAACAATTTCTACTTTTTTGTTTTCTTCTCATCTTTTTCATCCTTCTTTGAGTGTGCAAAATTAGTAGATTTTTTCTTACTAATAGATGAGCTCCATTTACCTTTGCCCTTCTGACTAGCCAAGAAAGCTTGATCTAGAACATGAATAATGGACCTGTTCTGCCTAGCTTGATCTTCGTGCAATAGAACAAAGACTAACTCCTCAAATGTTAAGACATTTGGATTGCATTTGATCATCAATTGAAGAGTAGAAATAAAATTTTGATATGAATCTGGGAGAGCATTGAGAAAAGTATGCAAAAGTGAACTCTTAGGCAAGACTTCATCAACAAAAATCAATTGCTCCTTCAAATCTTTGATCTTTTCCAAAAATTTGTCCATGGAATCTCCTTCATTCATCTGCTCACTTTGGAACTACTTTCGGAGGTGAGAAATATGAGCCTCTTCATTGCATAGTTTAAGGTGTTAAGTTTATGCCAAGCATCCCTTTGTTGCTTTTCAGAAGTGTACGTGAAGAATAATGGCACATTTGACGGAGAAGGCTATCAATGCATGTGCCTGAGAATCTCTGCCATCCCAAAAAAAACTGCAACATGAATAGGAACCTAAAGAATATCACCATCTTCAATGCCATCTACATCACCTTTGGTAATTGTATTTGCAAGAGTAATAGAACATTTTTTGACACCTTTCAAAATATTCCAAAGTCCTTTTGTAACCAATATATGATGCATCATATAAGCCCATAATGGATAATCTGTACCATCCAACTTATCCTCAATAGCCAACATATGGAATACAACACTACTTTCAGCCATGGTCTGTTGGTGCAAGACAATCATCAATTGATGATTAGGACAAAGTTTGAAGTCAGAAAGTAAAGCAAAGATCATCATATGAGGCTTGAAGATGAGTATATGATCAAAAGATGAAAACTTGTAGATACATGTATATTACTCTTGTAATTAGTTAATGAAAAACTTTGTATCTATGATGAGTCGGGATGTAAATGTCTATATATACTTGAATATAGATGTAATATAGGAGAGATGATGAGTGAAAAGTTTTTAAGAAGTCATAGAGACTTTAGAGAGTGAGAATAATATGGATTATCTATCATATCTATGTTTTCTCTGAATAGAAAAAAGTTGCACCTCGATCTTTTACTTAGTGCTCCTTCTATGTTTATCTTCTTGAGGAATGCTTTTGTGAAAGTCTAATTCTATAGTTGAGTAACCTTTGTACAAGTTCTGAGAGCCTAATTGTAATCAAGCTAAGAGAATTTTAAGCAGGAACATTTACATGTGTAAAGAGAAGAAGTGAAGATATGTACAAACACAAATTTGATGATCAATGTTTTGATCACATCTCCCTCCACAGTGTAGATTTTTGAGAAAATAAGCACTCATTATTTAAGTTAAAAGGTAAGGTACTTGTGGCTAAGATCATTTAAATAAATGGCTTCTAATTTAGGAGAACTATGCATTAGAAGTTGCATGTGTCAAAGTCGACTACACAGAAGAAAAATTTCAAACATAGGTACATTGTTTGGAGGAAATCTCAGTCCTACTGATTCTTTTGGAGAGATTTAACTTGGAGAAGGTACAAAAGACGTAGATGACACCTGTTATAAAGTTTCATTGAAAAATTTACACATTTTATCAGTCAATTAGTGGATTAAGTGTAGCACACTTTTTTGAGTAATCAGTTTCCTCACAGTTAACTCAAGTCTTGATATTTTGGCATTAATTTTCCAAAACTGGTTGAGCATATGAGTTGTTCTTGATATATAGGTGCTCTAAAATCAAGGAAAACTTGTTCTTTTGGAGATTTATCATCTCCATCAATGCTATCAGAGTAGGAGTCATCAGATTTGGAGAAAGGAGGACCTCGATTATTGAAGATATATAGAAATCAATCATTGAAGATTCAAAAGGTGAAAGTTTGAAGTGAAAGCTAGAGAAGGAGGCCTTAAAGCTATCACAAGGATCAAAAGGAGCTACATTCGAATTAAAGGTACATTCATTATTCACAAAGCTTAAAGAATATATTGCACAAGTGAAGAAAGGATTGGACACTCTCTTCAGATAGAAAAATGGGATAGAGAAAAGTATCGTGCTTGGTCAATGAGGATGGAAGCTCATCTTATGAGCAAATACTTGATAGGATACATCACAAGTGAAGAAGAAAAACCGAAATTTAGGGATCCTAGTGTTCCAAATAGGGAAGAGCTCTCAAATTTGAAGACATGGATGAAGAAGGATGCTCAAGCAACGAGCATAATCTACATGGGAGTCAATGAGTACTTGCTACCTCATATTAAAGGACTCGAAAGTCGAAGTGACATATGTAATGCTTTGGAAGAGCATTTCCAAAACACTACAAAGTCAAGGAAGGCATCTTTATGGAAAAAATTCACCACATTCAAGAAGAAGGCTTCTCAATCGATTTCTGATTATGTAGCAAGGATGAAGGATACTGCAGATGCATTAGGAGCACTTGATGAAGACATTGAAGAGGACAAATTGGTAAGACAAATTTCCACAGGTTTGAGAGGAGATGATAAGTGGAAGCCATTCATCCTATCCATTGAATTTTCATTAGATCAGTTCACTCTACTTTGAATCAATTGCTAGGACATATGCTAACCTTTGAGCAGGATATCAAAGGTGATGTTGATAAGACTACAGGTGAAGAAATGTATTCAAAGGACAAGAAGAAGATTAACAAAAAGAAACAATTGAATGAAGATGAAGGCACAATGAGTCAAGCCAACTTCTTGAGAGGAAGAGGAGGTGGCAAAGGAAGAGGCAAAAGCAATAAAGATGGTGTTAAACCTTGCTGGATTTGTGGTAAGACTAATCATTTAGCTCATTGCACCATATTTAGGCCAATGCAAAAGGAATCTTGGCAAAAGAATTGTCTTCATCTAGCACCTTTATTTCCATCATTTGTTCCCATATGAATGGTTGTTCAAAGATAATTGGATACAAAGATTCATCATGAGCCAAACGGTCTTTTCCTTTGACATCACCAATATAAATTAATACATTTGCACATGCACCAAGTAAGTATCCCTGCACATTATAGGAAGCTAAATTCATTTTCCATGCATTGTAATGATCAATCGACCATTTTCCCTCTTGATATAGCTCTCTTGAAACCACATTTACTCTAGATCATGAGTCCATTAAATCTAGGTATAAATTAATTCTATTAATTCTTTCAATTGTTCCTCATGCCCAATGTTTCTATGTATAACGACTTTTAGGGTTTCAATTATTTCCCTCTATATGTCCAATAATAACTCCCAAATAGTTCTTTAAGCATAAGCTTTCTCAATATCCCATTCATTGACCTTAACCATACTCACTTTTCATTCCTCTTGATCTTTGATCTCTTCCATTTCAATATCATCGCTTTTCACTTTAATTGGTTTCCTTTGTCTTCTTATAGAAATCGTAAAATCTTCCTTGACATATATCTCTACTAATGCTAAACCTTGTTCTAATATCAAAGACTCTTGGGATCTCAACAACTTTTATCCCTAACTTGTTAATATCAATATGTTTCTCTATTTGGGAGATCAGTAAAAAAGCACGGCATTTCTTACCTATTTTTCTCACCCTTTTCACCTTTATGTTGAGTGGTTTTCTTTTCTTCAACTCTCTCTTGGACTTCTCATCATTCTAATGTTTTGTTTCCCATTTCTCAACTACTTGCCTAAGCTTTTCTTTGGTACGACTCTCTATAGCTTTATTATCTTTTCTCCAATGCTCATGCTTTTGAGCATCTTTCATAGGACTACATTTCTCTAGCTCTTTCCTAGGTTCAATCTTATTAGCTTCTTTCCTAGGCACACTAGTTATTGATGCTTCATCATCTTTCAGATTTATTTCATGAGTATAGAATGAGAACATATCATTTGGCTCGTTTCAAGATGTCTTAGCATGAGTATCAGAGCTTGAAGCATAGACGGTTTTAGTTGTGAACTTTCCTCTATTAGAAACATCATACACATGAGTCCTAACTTTGTTGTCTTGATGATTGCCATCAAGCCTAAATGCATATGTATTTTGGCTTATTGAAGCTTCATAGAACTCTTTCAATCCTCCATTCCAAAATTTCCTTCCTAATTGTCTCTTTGTTATGTAATCAAATGTTAATCGATCTATTGGAGTGACCCAATTTTTCTCTTTGGCTTTGTTGAACAATTTGTGTTTCTTGTGTGGATGGTAAAACTCATCACACCATATGCATCTATAAGGATGATTGAAAGATTGCCTTACTTGTTCTCAAGCCTGAGGTCCTTGCTCTCAAGTTTTTAGTTTAGTTTCTTGAATGCTCTTCGGATTTATTATTTCAATGATTAAAGTCTCAATATTGATTGCAAAATAATCCAATTTAGTTTCTAGTAATTCCATCTTTGGATCTTCTCAACCTAGCATAGAATGCTCAATTTCCATCTTTGGTGGATTTTCTCATCCATTGAGTCTAGGTGACTGATTCAACATTCATTCTTGTCATTAAGCCATTCAATGAACAACATCCATACATTAGATCAAGTACATTAAGATCACTAGAATTTTTACCATTGACATTAATTTTTATCATGATTTCCTTCTCTCAACCTTCTATAGAACAAATTCTCATTACTATTTTGGAGAAAATCTTGCTTCTTAGTGCATGTGCTTATTTACCAACAAAACGTAGTGTCCAAAGAGAACTAAACAAACATTAAAATAAGTTGATTTACTGATTAAACTTGCTAAGAGATATACAATAACACTAGATAATTTCACAAGCCCATGCAATGTTGTAACTTGCAATGGAAATTGAGATCATCCTTCTTGAATGAAAATTGATACTATTGTAAAGTGGTGGAGTGATTCAAAATTTCTAAATGAAATAAATTGGTAGATAAGGTATTTAACTAGCATTTATATGTGCTAGCCATGTCTAGCGCAACTTCTCATTTTATAGGAGACTTAAAACTTTGGAAATGATTGATAAGATGCTACATTAGGAAGTGGTGGGCATTTCATATGGCTGATATAGAACTTGACAAAAACAACTTTTCATGTTGCAACCTATCTCCAATGGTGTTACCTAGCTCATCCAAACAAATTGTGTTTTAGTGTAAGCAAAGAGGATTACCATAATACTTTTTACCATGGAAATGATATAAATAATCGGATGTCTCTCATCACTTTCCTAGAGCATTTGGATTCATTTCCCACCACCTAGATTGATGGTTCCTTGTAGAAAGGATAAGAAATCATAATAACTTTGTTTGATGTTCATATTGATAGAAACTAGATTGGATAATATATGCTTTTGATCAAGATAACTGAGCGTGTATGTCCAGTCACCTTCCATTGCAACCCATAGTTGAAGTTTTTGTTTTGCGTAGAATCCTTGACATTCCATGAAAATTTGGTAATTTGGTGCCTCTCATTAACATGATTCATTTTAGAGTGATTGATTTCATGTTTTTTCTTCTTACATTCGTTCTAGATACTATTGAAACTATTATTCTTAAGATTCTTCCTTTTCTCAATTAAAATATCCTTCTCATATCCATTGGTACAAAATGTCATGTAATACCATGGATTGTATTGTGTACTAGATGACATCACTAATAATAACGTACAAAATCATGGAAATGTCTACTCCTCCATATTCTATTGATATACAAAGTCTACTCTTGATGATTGTATCTGGTATTGGGCAATTGTATATGAGGTGAAGAGAATCACGTCTTGCTACATTAGATCCCAGCTGATATGTTAGATGAAGATAACATTGGACAATTTATTGCTACGATATGTTTTACGTAGTCTTGGATCATTTTGAAGTTGTTTTTTGGATATATCCATATGTATCATAATTTAATTCCAAAATGGGAGCCCCACTCTAAGGGTCATATGATTTTGGATCATGAATTTGGGCTCAAGTCCAACCTAAGTCTTGTTCTAGATCTTTTGTATTGTCATGGTTTCTTGTGAGGATGATGTTGTTATATTTTATGGAATAATGGAATGTTATATGGATTTTAATGTGTTGAGGTTTTTAATGTGATTGTGTTTTGATTTAGTAGGTGAACAATCATGAGGGCATGAGCATGCATGGATTTATTGAGATATTTAAAAGATAGCATTTTACATGTTTTTTGTAAAAATAGTAGAGCACTTACAAAGAGATATTTTTGTAAAAATAGAAAATTGCTTAGAAAGTGACGATTCTGTAAATTAAGAAGATCTTTGTGAATGCATGCTTTTCAAAGTGCCACCCTCATGTATCTTCTATTCAGAATGTAATGAGAAATATCTATAAATACACATACTCTGATAGACTTATCCATCAGAGTATGTGGGGAGACATTGTACCTGATTTTGTGTTCAGTATCTTATCTCTCTCTATTTTGTGAGATTTTGTTTTTGTATTATCTTTGTGTATGTGCATTTGCAAGATCGAGTCAATAGTGTTATCGAATCCTTCGTGCACCTATGGAGTTTTACTTCTTAGCATTCGGTTGTGATTCATGGTGCCCACTCGCAATTTGATATCCATTCCACTTCCTTAATTCTCATCTATCTTGGTTTGCATTTTGTCAATTTTACGTATAATTTGGTTTGTCGGTGTCTTTTTCAAATTTTTTCGAATCTGTTACTATGCCTCTGTGAATTATGCCCACTGTGACATTCTGACTCTTTGCTCACTATCATTACTATGCTCACTATGCTCATTGTGCTCATTGTACTCATTGTGCTCACAATGCTCACTATACTCATTGTCATACTATGCACTGATCATGTTTGTCTACATACAATGAATGTTTTTGGTAAGGACTACTCCTTATTTGTTTCTTGAAGTGATTCTTGAATATACCTTGGAATGGAAGTATGAAGATGGTTTGGAGATGGGAATCCAAGCCAAGCTCAACACACTATGTCCCATGACCCTCCATGAAGCTATTCATTTTTCACATGATGCTGAGAAGGAGTTTTGTTGCATTGAATATAGAGCACTAAATAAGATCACAATTAAAAATAGATATCCTATTCCTAGGATAGATGATTTGCTAGATAGAATTCATGAAGCATGTGTTTTTAACAAAATTGATCTTAAATCTAGTTATCCTCAAACACAAGTGACATAGAATGACATTTATAAGACTGCCTTGAGAACTAAAACTGGTCACTTTCAATGCATGGTAATGCATGTTGGACTCATCACTACTCCTGGTATATTTGCATATATGATAAATAATATTTTTCTTGATTACCAAGCTTTTGTTCTTGTTTTCTTTGATGATATACATATCTATAGTGAGAATGATAATGATCATGGAAATCACTTAACAACAATATTTGATTTGTTATGCAAAAACAAAACTTATGGCAATCCTGAAAAGAGTTCAGGATTAGAATTAGAAAATCAGTTAGCAGCAATCTTTGATTTGTTATACAAAAACAAAACTTATGGCAATCCTGAAAAGACTTATTTTTTCCAAAAAGAATTAGAGTATTTAGGACATATTGTTTCTAGTCAAGGTCTTCATGTAGATCCAAAGAAAATTAAAGTAATTGAAGAATGGCATGTACCTCAATTTGTGAATGATGTAGACTCTTTTCTAGTATTAGCTAGTTTTTATAGAAAGTGTGTAATAGGTTTTTCTTATTTAGCACTTCCATGTGCATTATTATTTAAGAGAAAGTTAAAATTCGCATGGGAATTAGCACAACAACAATCTTTTGAGAAACTCAAACATGCACTTTCTCATTCACCAATTTTGCAATTACCAAATTTTGCACAACCTTTCCATGTAGTTATAGATGCTAGTTGTTTAAGTATAGGTGTTGTATTAATGAAAATTATCATCTCATTCTATTTGAAAGTAGGAAAATTAAACCTTCGAAAAGAATTATAGTGCATATGATAAGGAAATTCTAGTCGTTGTGCATGCCTTAAAAATTCGGAAACATCACCTTATGGGTTCTGAAGTTCAAATCCAAATACACAAACAGGCTATTAAGCATTTATTAAATCAACCACTGATTTTGAAAGACACACTAAATGGGCTTTGTTCATACAAAATTTTCAACCTTTTATTCAATATCAACCTAGAAAAGCTAATGTTGTACGTGATGGCCTTCATCATATCTATCCTCAAAAGCAAATATTGTTTCAATCAATGATATTTCTGTTATTCATATTCATTCATTTCATGACATGATTCCTACTTATGCATCTGATTTATATTTTTCACAAACATGGACAACCTTTAATAATTCTACACCATTTATTAAGGATCACTACACTTTTGATAATGCATTCTTGTATTTCCAACACAAGTTATGCATCACATAAGTTTTCAAAGAATTCTTTATGAAAGAGATGCATGAACCACCATATATGGATCATAGGGGCATACAACGTACTATTTCTATGTGTAAAGAATTTTTCTTTTGGCTAAATATGGAAAAGGATATTGCATAGTATGTTCCCATTGCATTGTGGTTGAACCTCTGAAACGCCATCATAGTAAAGTATTTGCATTATTCATACCACTTCACATTGTTGGAGTTAGACGTCTGCGGAAGCACGCGAACAGCACAAGGAAGAAGAAGAAGCTTGGAGCACAAACACACAATACTGAATTTATTACTAGAGAATGTACAAAGATAAGTAGCCCATTAGGGCAATAGGCGTATATACAAGTTAGGGGAAAAAAACCTCCTAAAGAGGGGAAAAAGTGCCTCGGTGGTCCTAGTGTGTTCACACACATTACTACCTAAATATATCAACAAATCCCCCCTGGGAGTGATGCGGTGAACAAGGACCTGGCACTCATGTATAAGGAGGTGCCAAGCTATGTGGAAATCACTCCACAAAAGGAAGTAAGCCCAAAGCTTTGCGGAAAGCTTCAAACTTCTCCCTAGGCAGAGCCTTCGTGAAGAGGTCTGCAATGTTCTCCTGCGTGGGCACATATGCCAAGCTGATCTCCCCAGCAGAGAACCTCTCCCTAACATAGTTATAATGCACCTCAATGTGCTTAGTGCGAGCATGGAACATAGGGTTCCTCGCAACTGCCAATACGCTCTGACTGTTAGTGAAGATGGTGGTGGCAGAAGACTGGCCAACACCCAAATCAGCCATAAGGCGTTTGAGCCACACACACTCAACAGTCACTGTGAAAGCTACCCTATACTTAGCCTCACAACTAGAAGTGGCCATAGTAGGATGCTTCTTGCTCAACCAAGATATACATGAGCTACCAAGCATGAAGCAAAAGTCACTGGTGGACACACAAGTGTCATAGCAACCAGCCAAATCTGAGTCAGAAAAAGCATGCAAATCTGGCGGTAGTGATCCCCCCTTTGGATAAAACAACCCAAGTAGCCGAGTACCACTCAAGTAGCGAAAGATGCGCTTAACCGCCTTCCAATGCCTGACTCCTGGGCAATGCATAAACCTACTCATCTGTAGCTATATTCAGAGCCTCAGCCCACAAATAATTAGGGCAATTTGTCTCCTTCATCAATAATCTTGCAAACTAAACAAGAGTTTTTTTCTCCTTTCTGCTACACCATTTTGTTGAAGAGATACCTACAATTAAGTTCCCTTTTCATACCTGCATTCCATAGGTAATCACTGAAATCATTAGAGAAATACTCTCCCCCTCCATCTGACCTTAGTCTCTTCAATTTTTGCCATGTGATTCTCTCTACATACACATGATAATGTTTAAATGTGTTGAACACCTCTGATTTATCTTTGATCACATATATAGTGATCCACCTAGTAGCATCATCAACATAAGTCACCTAATATCTTGAACCATTAATGCTAAAGTCCTTTGATGGACCCCACACATCTGTATGCACCAATTCAAGCTTCTGTGAATACAGAAACCCTTTCTTACCATAGGTATTCTTGTGAGCTTTACCCAATTGATATGCTTCACACTTGTATGTCATGTGTTGACCTACAATGTTAGGCAATCCAAGAATTGTACCATTGTTAATCATATCCTTAATACCTCTTTCATTAGAATGTCCAAGCCTTTTGTGCCAAAGATCTAATTCAGAGATCTTATGTTCTCCATAAGTAAACAAGGCATGACCAACATTGCCTTGAATCTTCAATGTGAAGAGCCTTCCTTCTTTCTTTCCTGAAACAATTTGTGTATACCCATGGCAAGGGTCTTCAACATAAACTCCATCATTAGTGAACCTTAATTCATATCCTTTCTCTACAATTTGCCCTACACTTATTAGATTCTTTGGAATTATAGGGGACATGCAATACCTTACTGAAAAAGACTGCTTCCATCCTTAGCCTTTACTGATCCAATGGATTTCACATTGTGCATTGTGTTACCACCTATTTGAACTATATGATTACCCAACTTAGTCTCCAAATCAGTCATCAAATCTATGTTGCCACTCAGGTGATTGCTACACCCTAAGTCAATGTAGAAAACTTACCCAAGAAATCAATGGTCATTGATGAACTCTCCTCTAATGCACATGCAACAAGAGTTTCATAAGGTGTTGCTATTACATCTATAAATAGTGGTACAAATGTTAATGATTTCCTATATGATACTAATATTGGAAGAGAGAAGGACAAAGAAAGTGATTCATGATCCAATTATCTATCCTAAATCCAAGATTGGACATGAATTTACAAATTAAACGATAAAAAAAGTTTACAAGAATGCATGGTAATGGAATCCTTTAAGTACAAAGAAAAAAATCTTATTTAGAAAAGGTCACAAGAATGCATGGTAAGGCCTTTTCTCTTTATTGCATTGAAATAGGGTATGCAGATCCTAAAATTGAAGCTCCAATGAGCATTTAAATGATTCCTCATATATCTTTGAATATGTACCCTATGCTATAAAGCACATCTTCCTGAGTTGATGAATTTCTCAAGGAGAAAATAAGTATGAAAATTCGAGAATCCTCGTCTCCTCCTTACTCAAATCATTGGTTTGCTATGCCAAAGAGCATACATAACAAATGGGTTGGTGACTTAGTGATTATCCATTTAGGAGTTAACAACATGCCATGCATAATGCTTGTGATGGAGGATCCAATTAATCATGTTGAGGGTAGAGTTTTACATTTCAAATCTATTGCAAACATATACTGATTCTTTCTAGAAGATGTGTTTTGTAGATTTGGTTATCTAGAGAAAGTTCTAGCCAATCCTGGGGATCTTGAGGCCGAGGCGTCGACCAAACAATAACCGAGAGAAGTATTATAAGGACACACTTTGCATGAGCGGTTGTACGATATTCGTGTTGGGTCATTTTAAAGAAACCCCTTTTAACGGAACAAAAACAGATTCTTCCTCATTTGTTTTCGTACATATCCATTGCACTGCTTCACTGACTTTGCGAAACTCTCATAGTGTGTCCTAATAAATATTTTAAAACAAAAAGTCGTTTATCTCATGATTTCCTCGCTTTTAAATGAATTCGTACAGAATCTCATTCAGACAACTGAATTGTTTATTGAGCATTTACTCTTTGGCTATAAGAATAAAGTGAATGCACAAGAAGCTGTTAAATAATGGTATAGGAGAATAATAATTAACTCAACTTGTTTCCTGGCAATTGCATATGTTAAGGCTTCTCGTGTGGGTTTAGGAAAGCGAACTCTCAGTACTAATGTGTATTGCATATTTGAAGGAGATGAAGATTACTTTGCATGTATGAAGGTACATATGTGTAGGTTTAGGAAAGCTAACTCCCAGTACTAATGCTCGAAAAGTTCAAATTTTGTTCTTCAAGTGTTCATGAGAGATCGGTCACATGCATAAGAGCTTCATGTGTTAGAATCGTCACATGCGTACAAGCTTCGTTTTGATTCATCCGAGAGTCTATTAATGCATAACGCCCTTTACGTTCTAGTCTCGTGCACTCGCACTAGAACTTATGAATCAGCAAGCAGTAGCATAATAATCACTAAATGGTAATGTGAGCATCATTGTCTTAAGGACTTAAAAATCAGAGCCTCTTGATTGAATTCTTCGAGTTGTGTGTTTTAAGACATTATCGTAAGCTTTGTTTTATGAATGTTAAAGGATTCATGCATCATATACAAAAGCCTTTCATAGGTCAAAGTGAAAATCCAACACTGAATTTCAAAGAAGTATCTCAAAGAAAGTTTTTCTTGGCAAGAAAATAATGAATCTCTAGAACTTTAAGACACACATTTTCTTGATAGAAACATCAACTACTTGATGAAAAATCCATGTGATTCAAGGCACAAAAATAGGACAAGGGAGCTCTTGCTTTTCTAATACTCAATTCTAAGATTTCTTCCAAATGGAGTTGATAGTTTTGAACATATGAATTGCTCTTTGGATTCACCTCGAAATAAAGATCTCCTTCAAAAGTTAAAACGCTTCTCCATAATAGCTCAAGAGTAAGGGAACCTTCAGTATTTTTTGCGTTGGAAGTTTAAACTCTTAAGTAATAAAAGTCGATGACATGATGTAATAGGAACTGAAGCGTTACATTTAGACTAGCATCCTTATCCTAAAAATATATTCTTACCTAAAAAATATCTCAAGTCATTAGCAATTGCATGATAAGAACACATTATCTCAACACATTAGCAATGTCATGATAGGGCATATACAAGATCTAGATAATTCTACGAAGGTATGGGCAACCCTTCAGAGGCTTTAATCCACTTCAACCAAAGCCAAAAAGATTTAATTGAAGAATGAACTAAATAACTTGAGCAAAATACCTAGTAACATTATAATTAATTATAGTTTGAGGATCAAATAAGTGAGTAATGCATTGAGATCCGAAGGTTGTCACATAGACAATGATGACCTAATTGCATACACCTTGAATTGTTTAAGGGATGATGCAAACTCGAAGGCTTTTACAACCTATGTATATGTCACATATACCCTTGCCAACTTTCAACATTTGGTGGCCTTGATGGTTATTGAGTAGATGAACATTGAAGGCACAAAGAGAAAGGTAAATTATGCCTAAGCATTCGATGCAAGCAAAGGCATATGTATGGATGAAATCAAGGGCGAAGGAAGACAAAGGAAACGAAGATAATAAGATGGAGATCATGATCAAGATCAAACAAAAAAGTTCTCTTCATCAAGAGAAATATGAAAGTTTGTAGGAAGAGAAGAAAAGTAAAAGTAGAATAGAGACAACAAGGACTCATAAGGTTTCTTCATATGTGGCATGTCCTTGAGCTTTTCAACATGTTTGTTGTTTTGATTTAGCTAGTAAAGATCCATGAGGGTGTGAACATGCATGGACTTATTCAAATATTTTTGGAGATATTTAGAAGAATACTTTAGAAAGTGATGTTTTTGTAAAGATAGAAAATTACGACTTTTGTAAATAAAGCAAAAGCACACTTTCCTAAGCACCACCCTCATGTATCTTCTATTTAGGACATAATAAGAAATACCTATAAATACACATGCTCTAATACCATTGTTGCCCTTTGGATCCCAGAAATGCACAAACACAGAGGACAATACAAAAAACAAAATCACACAAGAGTACTCAGAGAATAGAAAGAGAAAAGAGACGACACCAGATTGGGTACAATCTCCCCCCACATACTCTGATGGATGGGTCTATATGCACAGGTAACCAATATCATAAATATTTGGTTAAATATAAAAATCATTCACTTGAAAGATTGCAAGTCAAGATCAACCAAAATGGATCTTTTGTAGAAAACCCTAAGAAGTGTACAAATTCATAAACAAAGGCAAAAACAAGGGAATGCTATTCCCATTGGATGTGAAGCCAAATATCAACCATACATTAATCTTTTTCATGATATATGACACAACACCTTTCTTTCTTGTTTGGCCATTATTCAAGCTTTTGTTGGCTCTTAAAACCATGTCGATGAAGGAAAATATCCAAGAACTCCTTATTTATACACTATTTTAAGTGAAAACTTTGTAAAATGACCAAAACGTTTTTGTATTCAAATCCCATATTCGTGTGTTTTTTGTGTATTGTAGGTAGACTATCCAACTCATACATGGTCTCACTACAATCGTCTCTCTATAGAGTTGCATAACCAAAAACAAAAAATATGTTGCATAACCATAATTTAAGACACCTATCCATTCTTTTAGGTATTGATAAGAAAAAATATTTTAATTTAGGAATATGGAAATGTTTTAAAGTTTATTTTGAACATTATTTCTTCTAGTTCACACGTCCTAATCTTTTAAGCATTTCCCCACAAATAAATTGAAGGTTACATAGATGGATTAGAGGACTTCTACATCTAATTATTGATCAGAAATTGAAAGTTGCTCTACTATTCCAATATTCAATGTTCACCAGCATATACTTCATCTATAGCAGCTCTGAGTACAAGATTTGTGTTGGTTTTAGGTTCACTATTCTCCCAATTGCATTTGATAGTAAAATTCTTGTGATCAACGTGTTTGTTTTTAACAATCCTAAAAAGGATGAAATTTCTTATCAAAAAAATAATAGCTTTCGGTGACCTCCTCTCTCTTGATTCTCGTTTGCGTTATTAGAAAAGCCACATAACTTTACATTAACTGAGAATCCAAAGTCAATTGAGCCTTCATGACTCGTAATATCCATTTCCTTCAAGTGGTGATGCACAAAAATCTTCAAATAAGAGAATGATGTGTGAAATCTAGCTTTTTAGCTTTTCCACTATCCCATCACACTTTGTTGGAAGATTCCAAGCACTCATTGGAGCTTCTTAAAGCATTATGACAAAAAAGATATAAGGGAGCTGATCTTGTAAATGTTTGATCATCTCCGTGAAATCTTTAGCCTTCACAAATTCTAAATGTTTATTTTTTAATGGCTAAGCCGCATGACTTCAGATCCATTGTGATTCTTCTTCTTATATTCAAAAGTGAATATGCCCCAAAGGTAGCGTGCTTTATTGGTTTACTAAATTAAAATAGAAACTAAATTTCTTACACTAGTGAAAGCCACACAAAATGCATCCATATTCCATTGATTCCATGATTGATCAAATTTTAAGTTGGGTGGATTTTGAACCATTTATTTTGTTGGACCTTTAGAACGTCATTTGGGTAGGCTTCTATTCCTCCAACGACATTACATAATAGCTCATAAATTTGCAAATTTGATAAAATTTTAAAACTTTTTAATCTTTACTTTGTGTCATCAAGCTACCCTTCATCAAATGTGGGCGAGTAAAGGTGAATTCATGTAGTAAAAAAAAAACAAATATCCAATAAAATACGTGAGATGAATATGAACACATTATCAAGTTATTAAAATACTAATAATTAGTGGTTGAGAAAAGAGGATATCTATAATTAGAATCTTCTCAAAGGTTTGATACCATGTGAGGAGGTACTGATGTGAGAGAGATTACTCAAGTTGTGGAGAAGGGACCGTACATAAAGTAAATTTATATCTTCAATCTTGATCTAGACAAATCTTGATATGGATTGAAAGGTAGAGGTGTGCTAGGTAAAATCAATGTATAGAATAGTATAAATTTCTCATATAAATAGGAAATTGGAGATGTTTGAAGTTCCATAAATAGTAAAGCATGCTCAATTTTGCATGTTAAGTAACCACCTACATTATGGACTATGCCTTACGCATAGGCAATACATATCATGTTGAGCTAATCAATTGATATAATAGTAAAGAAAATCGATACAAAAGATCTAGAACAAGACTTAGGTTGGACTTGAGCCCAAATTCATGATCCAAAATCATATGACCCTTAGAGTGGGGCTCCCATTTTAGAATTAAATTATGATACATATGGATCGATCCAAAAAACGACTTCGAAATGATCCAAGACTACGTAAAACATATCGTAGCAATAAATTGTCCAATGTTATCTTCATCTAACATATCAGTTGAGATCTAATGTAGCAAGACGTGATTCTCTTCACCTCATATACAATTGCCCAATACCAGATACAATAATCAAGAGTAGACATTGTATATCAATAGAATATGGAGGAGTCGACATTTCCATGATTTTGTACGTTATTATTAGTGATGTCATCTAGAAGATAATACAATCCATGGTATTACATGACATTTTGTACCAATGGATATGAGAAGGATATTTTAATTGAGAAAAGGAAGAATCTTAAGAATAATAGTTTCGATAGTATCTAGAACGAATGTAAGAAGAAAAAACATGAAATCAATCATTGTAAAATGAATCATGTTCACGAGAGGCACCGAATTACAAAATTTTCATGGAATGTCAAGGATTCTACGCAAAACAAAAACTTGAACTATGAGTTGCAATGGAAGGTGACTGGAGATACACGCTCAATTATCTTGATCAAGAGCATATATTATCCAATGTAGTTTCTATCAATATGACCATCAAACAAAGTTATTATGATTTCTTATCATTTCTACAAGGAACCATCAATCTAGGTGGTGGGAAATGAATCCAAATGCTCTAGGAAAGTGATGAGAGACATCCGATTATTGATATCATTTCCATGGTAAAAACTATTATGGTAATCCTCTTTGAATACACTAAAACACAATTTGTTTGGATGAACTAGGTAACACCATTGGAGATAGCTTGCAACATGAAAAGTTTTTTTTGCCAAGTTCTATATCAGCCATATGAAATGCCCACCACTTCCTAATGTAGCATCTTATCAATCATTTCCAAAGTTTTAAGTCTCCTATAAAATGAGAAGTTGCGCTAGACATGGCTAGCACATATAAATGCTAGTTAAATACCTTATCCACCAATTTATTTCACTTATAAATTTTAAATCACTCCACCACTTTACAATAGTATCAATTTTCATTCAAGGAGGATGATCTCAATTTCCATTGCAAGTTACAACATTGCATGGGCTTGTGAAATTATCTAGTGTTATTGTATATCTCTTAGCAAGTTTAATTAGTAAATCAACTTATCTTAATCTTTGTTTAGTTCTCTTTGGACACTAATTTTTGTTGGTAAATGAGCACATGCACTAAGAAGCAAGATTTACTCCAAAATAGTAATGAGAATTTGTTCTATAGAAGGTTGAGAGAAGGAAATCATTATAAAAATTAATGTCAATGGTGAAAATTCTAGTGATTTTAATGTACTTGATCCAATGTATGGATGTTGTTCATTGAATGGCTTAATGACAAGAATGAATGTTGAATCGGTCACCTAGACTCAATGGATGATAAAATCCACCAAAGATGGAAATTGAGCATTCTATGCAAGGTGGAGAAGATCCGAAGATGGAATTACTAGAAACTAAATTGGATTATTTTGCAATCAATATTAAGACTTTAATAATTGAAATAATAAATCCGAAGACCATTCAAGAAACTAAACGAAAAACTTGAGAGCAAGGACCTAGGGCTTGAGAACAAGTAACGCAATCTTTCAATCATCCTCATAGATGCATATGGTGTGATGATTTTTACCGTCCACACAAGAAACGCAAATTGTTCAACAAAGCCAAAGAGAAAAATTGGGTCACTCCAATAGATTGATTAACATTTGACTACATAACAAAGAGACAATTAGGAAGGAAATTTTGGAATCAAGGATTGAAAGAGTTCTAGGAAGCTTCAATAAGCCAAAATACATATGCATTTAGGCTTGATGGCAATCATCAAGACAACAAAGTTAGGACTCATGTGTATGATGTTTCTAATAAAGCAAAGTTCACGACTAAAACCTTCTATGCTTTAAGCTCTGATACTCATGCTAAGACATCTTGAAACGAGCCAATTGATATGTTCTCATTCTATACTCATGAAATAAATCTGAAAGATGATGAAGCATCAATAACTACTGTGCCTAGGAAAGAAGCTAATAAGATTGAACCTAGGAAAGAGCCAAAGAAATGTAGTCCTATGAAAGATGCTCAGAAGCATGAGCATTGGAAAAAGAATAATAAAGCTAGAGAGAGTCGTACCAAAGGAAAGCTTAGGCAAGTAGTTAAGAAATGGGAAACAAAACATTAGAATGATGAGAAGTCCAAGAGAGAGTTGAAGAAAAGAAAACCACTCAACATAAAGGTGAAAAGGGCAAGAAAAATAGGTAAGAAATCGCGTGATTTTTTATTGATCTCCCAAATAGAGAAACATATTGCTATTAACAAAGTTATGGATAAAAGGTGTTGAGATCCCAAGAGTCTTTGATATTAGAAGAAGGTTTAGCATTAGTAGAGATATATTTCAAGGAAGATTTTATGATTTCTATAAGAAGACAAAGGAAACCAATTAAGGTGAAAAACGATGATATTGAAATGGAAGAGATCAAACATCAAGAGGAATCAAAAGTGAGTATGGTTAAGTTCAATGAATGGGATATTGAGAAAGCTTATGCTTAGAAGAACTATTTGGGAGTTATTATTGGACATATAGAGGGAAATAATTGAAACCCTAAAAGTCATTATACATAGAAACATTGGGCATGAGGAACAATTGAAAGAATTAATAGAATTAATTTATACCTAGATTTAATGGACTCATGATCTAGAGTAAATGTGGTTTCAAGAGAGCTATATCAAGAGGGAAAATGGTCGATTGATCATAATAATGGATGGAAAATGAATTTAGCTTCATGTAATGTGCAGGGATACTTACTTGGTGCATGTGCAAATGTATTAATTTATATTGGTGATGCCAAAGGAAAAGACCATTTGGCTCATGATGAATCTTTGTATCCAGTTATCTTTGAACAACCATTCATATGGGAACAAATGATGGAAATAAAGGTGCTAGATGAAGACAATTCTTTTGCCAAGATTCCATTTGCATTGGCCTAAAGATGGTGCAATTTATGATAATTTGTGTTACTTACCCAAGAAATCAATGGTCATTGATGAACTCTCCTCTAATGCACATGCAACAAGATTTTCATAAGGTGTTGCTATTACATCTATAAATAGTGGTACAAATGTTAATTATTTCCTATATGATACTAATATTGGAAGAGAGAAGGACAAAGAAAGTGATTCATGATCCAATTATCTATCCTAAATCCAAGATTGGACATGAGTTTACAAATTAAATGAAAAAAAAAGTTTACAAGAATACATGGTAATGGAATATTTTAACTACAAAAAAAAGCCTATTTAGAAAAGGTCACAAGAATGCATGGTAAGGCCTTTTCTCTTTATTGCATTGAAATAGGGTGTGCAGATCCTAAAATTGAAGCTCCAATGATCATTTAAATGATTCCTCATATATCTTTGAATATGTACCCTATGCTATAAAGCACATCTTCCTGAGTTGATGAAATTTCTCAAGGAGAAATTAAGTATGCGAATTCGAGAATCCTCGTCTCCTCCTTACTCAAATCATTGGTTTGCTATGCCAAAGAAAAATGGTAAAATTTGGTTTACACTAGACCTCCAACAAGTCAATAAATTGATGATTACAAATGTTGGGACTAGAATCATTGTAAAGGCAATTATTGAGGATTTTTCACGGCATGCTATATACTCTATGGGAGATCTCCATTCTAGGTATGATTAGTTCCAATCAATAATTGAAGGTAGGGGCATTTCTACAATGAAGACTATTGTAGTATTGGTGTTGTGCACATGAAAATTACCTCAAGGTGCCACAAATTTGGTTAGACATATGATCAATGCAATGAATAAAGTGTTGCATGATTTCATTTTGGACATTGCAATGCTTTTTAGAGATGATAGTTCTATTAAGGATTGTGTAGAAATGGATAGGGATCTTATTATAGACACTGAGAGATGTTGCAAATTTTCTCAAAGCTCACATTCTTCACTACAAAAACATCTTTCAAGTATTTATTGAAGTGGGCTTGACTTTTTGTATTGTGAAATCAGATTTTTGGATGAATTAGCTGCTCATAATTGGAAATCAACATGGCTTCTAGTGGGAAACCTTGTCCTCCAAAAGTAGAAATAATTAGAAAAAAGGAAAGAATTTGCAAGTCAGTGAGTTAAGTGAGAGAAATTTTCACAACATGTTTCTTCTACTTGATGTTGATTGCTCACTTTAGTTTTGTAGATTCTAGGAAGGAAACATAAGAAAATTTGTTTGGTTTGAGAAGCATAGATATGCTATGACGAAATTAAAAGGAATTTTGAAGCACCCACCAATTCAAAAACGAGTTGATTATTCAAATAGAGAGACCATGTTATTGAGAGTTGAGATTAGTTAGATTCGAACTCGCTGGGCGAATGGACAAAAGGATGAGGAAGAAAAAAAATATGCTATAAGATTTGGTGCAAATATCTTCCAAGAGGGACAACACAAATAGCCTCAAATAAAAATTGAAGTTAGGGAAGTATTTTGAGCTGTCAAAGTTTGACCGCAACTACTTTATTGGTGCAAATATTTGTGGAGAAACAGAGTTTTCCTTTTCTTTGAATCATAAAAAATCCCGTAACTCAATATATTGCCTATCATTGATTACTTATATCAAATTCAAGAGTCCAAAGTTAGTTTACATTGTAGGAAATCAAAATGCTATTATTGATATACTTTCGAAGGCAGGGTATGGTGACTTTGAAATCAAGAAAGTCAAAGAATTAATAATCTTTAATATGAGACCAATAACTTTGTATATGACCTATTTAATGAAGCTAATTATGATCAACATCAACTCCACGTTGGCTATTCTCTAAGAAAGGTGACTACATGATCATATTTTTCCTTAAAGTATTATAGAAGCATTAGGAATCACAAATTCAAGGTTTTCTTACATTATGGATTGATATGGAGAAATTCTTGAGGGAAGGTTAAGTTTCATTAATGCAGAGTCGGAACAAAGGAATGGCAAAGAAGTTTGATGAAAGACCTACATGCCTCTTTGTGGCCACACCATAGGGTTTTTGTAGACACATACGAGAAAATCAATGAAAGATGTTGGTTTCTATGTATGTATGTCAATATTATTGCATATGGTGTATTAGGTAAACAATGTCAAATGCACTAATGTGTGAGATAGTACAATGAACTACACCCTACCTATCCTGCAAGCATACATAACAAATGGGTTGGTGACTTAGTGATTATCCATTTAGGAGTTCACAACATGCAATGCATAATGCTTGTGATGGAGGATCCAATTAATAATGTTGAAGGTGGAGTTTTACATTTCAAATCTATCGCAAACATATACTGATTCTTTCTAGAAGATCTGTTTTGTAGATTTGGTTATCTAGAGAAAGTTCTAGCCAATCTTGGGGAGCTTGAGGCACAAGAAGCCTAGGAATTTTTGCAAAATAATGCGCTCTAACTTTAATTAACCATTGGATATAATCCCCAATGCGAATGGGAAATTAAAAAGATCTCATTCACCCATAGAGGAAGCATTAAAGAAAGCTTGTGAAGGAGAAATTGATCTTCATTGATTTTCTTTTACCTTTTTCTTTTTGGGTTGACCATATGAATTCGATGTCATGACTAGATTTATACATGTGGAATTGATGTACTGTAAGAAACGTATTTATCAAAACAAACAAATGTTTTAACTTAGTTTAGTGTGGGTCACTTGTTGCTTTCCATTAGCAACTAGGAGGGATAATGGAATACATGATGGATAAAGAAGTCAATGCACATGCTTATTCATCTCTAGCATCCCATCAAAGTTGATCTATGGTGTATAGGGATGTTGATGGTGTAGGTAACTGCCTTATAATCCTAGTAGGAGATGGTTGAATCATGCCATTAGAGAGAGGATAAGGAAGTAATCTTCAACCATGGCTTCTAGGGCAAGTGGTCAGCCCATCAAACTCGTGACCGAGTATGACCGGAGTTGTAACAATCAAGTTAATGCTATAAATGGCCATCGTATGACTGGAGTTTTCAATCCGTTGTAAGCATTATCGGATAACAGTTCCACTTCTTCAAATTATATATGGACCATAAATTTCCATCGTATGGATCAAATTAGAACAGAGCCAGGCTGCTGTGGATAGGTCTGGCATGCTAAATATCTCCGTCGGTTTATTCAAGCAGTTGGAAGATTTCTGATCACTCTTCCACTTGTTTGTAGATATCGTATGGATATGAGCAACAAACCCAAAACAGAAAGAAATCGGATTTTATGATGCCGCTGAAATCGTATAGTAACTGATGTTTAGCAGCATTATGTGAAAAGTCACAAGAGTTGCATCTTGTTTTGCAATCACTCTTTTTCTGAAAGATATGTCTGCTGGTACCCAGACCTTACAGAAATGTAAAGAAATGTAAAGAAATGCCTTCGACACAGTACCCAGACCTTACAGAAATGTAAAGAAATAAGAAGCCGAGGCGTCGAGCAAACAATAACCGAGAGAAGTATTATAAGGACACACTTTGCATCAGCGGTTGTACGATATTCCTGTTGGGTTATTTTAAAGAAACCCCTTTTAACGGAATGAAAACAGATTCTTCCTCATTTGTTTTCGTACATATCCATTGCACTGCTTCACTGACTTTGCGAAACTCTCATAGTGTGTCCTAATAAATATTTTAAAACACAAACTCGTTTATCTTATGATTTCCTCGCTTTTAAATGAATTCGTACAGAATCTCATTCAGACAACTGAATTGTTTATTGAGCATTTACTCTTTGGCTATAAGAATAAAGTGAATGCACAAGAAGCTGTCAAATAATGGTATAGGAGACTAATTTTTGGCTTGATGGACATGTGTGGAAAGTATGTGAGAAAGCAGTACATTATTCTTTTACAGATGTTGTTGGATCTATAAAATACATACAGAGGAGGAAAAGCCATACAGGTAACTAAGGATTCAAAACAGACGCACTCCGTACTGTATGAAACGCAGAATCCTGGTATCTCGTAAATCCTCAGTGCGAAGGCATAGAAACAAGGATATGAAAGCTTGCACATATGTGTGAAGATAATTACCAGCGGTATATCGACTAGTAATACAGGTCAAGCTCGAATGACATTGTCCATTTTGCAGGAGGTGCGTGATCAATATCAATAAGCCTATTCTTGGCAAGGCCACGAGCTCCAAGGAACGCTCCTGTGCCCCCAATAACTGTTAGGTATCGTACAGGATCCACCTCTCGCACCTGCCCGAATATGGCAATGGTCCCTGTGATAAAACGAAAGCGAGCACCCCGGGCTCGCTCGGCGACTCGCACCGGCCCGTCGGTAGGGTGACTTACTTGAGTGTTTTGTTCGCTTACTTGAAAGCGGAAGATCACCGTTTGAATGAAAAACCAACTTGCATTGAAAGAGAACGATTACAAAAGAGACGGCCTAAGCCGGCCCGCGTTGAACGTCGCGGGTGAACGTTTACAGTGAGCCGGCCCGCGTTAAGCGTCGCGGGCAAACGCGTTACAACGGCCCCTCGATGGCACAACGGCGCTTTCGAGAGGTGCGTACGGAGGGGACGAGCACGAAGGCTACCGCACGTTGATCGCAGAGATCGCTTGGTTCGCTTTGGTCACTTGGGTCGGAGGCTCACCATGTCCCCCTATAGTTGCGCACAATTTGGCGCCGGTCGGCAAACCACACAAGCACCAAAAAGGCCTAGATAGAAATACAGGGGGGGGGGGGCTCTTGCCCACGGGTTGTCACATATTCTCCCCCGCTTCGAAGAGCTTTGCGTCCTCGTAAAGCTACGGAATTCGCGCCTGGGATGTCGAAGGATGAGTCGATTGGAACGACTCAATGAGGCTTTGGGCTGTTGGTGGCATACTCAGTTTACTTACCCATGTGGCTTCCTTGAGGGGACGGCCACGCCACTTGACGAGGAATTGTGAGCTATTCTCCTTGAGGATCAACTCTGCCTGTCGTTGTTCGATTGGGTCTTCCACCAATGTGACTTGATGTCCAAAGCGAGTATCAGGGCGGAAGCGTTTTAACAAACTCACATGGAACGAGTTGTGGATATGAATTTCAGGTGGAAGAGCCAGCTGATATGTCACTTGGTTGAAGCGGTGACTAATTCTGTATGGTCCATAGTACCTATGATTGAACTTTGGAGTGAAATTCCTGGGTAAAATGATGTTCTTGGCATTTACTAGAACTAGGTCACCCACTTGGTAATCTGGCGCCTCTGTTCGGTTCTGATTAGCAATTCTTACCATCCTTTCTTTGCTCTTAATAAGGGCTTCTTTTGCCTGTCGTAGTTTGGCTTGCCAGTCTCGTAAAAAATTACCACATTCCCGGTCTGCTGCCACTAGCACTTCATCTGACATGAGTGCCATAGGTGTGATTACACTTTTGCCTGTGGCCACCTCGAACGGTGACATAGATGTACTGGAATGGATTGAGCTGTTATAATGGAATTCTAAAATGTCGAGATGCTTGGCCCAATCCTTCTGGTCCGCTTGAATGTAAGTCCTCAAGTAATTTTCTATGGTTTGATTGACTCTTTCTGTTTGCCCATCGGTCTCGGGGTGATAGGCCGATGAGAATCGAAGCTGAGTGCCTAAAATGGAGAAAAGTTCCCGCCATAAGTCGCTCATGAATCTAGTGTCCCGGTCTGACACAATAGCCAAGGGGAGGCCATGATACTTAAACACTTTTTGGAAGAAAGTCTGTGCTACCACCTTTGCCGGCATAGGTGGCTTCATCGGTATGAAGTGTGCTTGTTTAGAGAAATAATCGACTACAGCCATGATTGCATTATGCCCATCGGATGTTGGAAGATCTGTGATGAAATCCATGCTGACCATGTCCTAAGGACGGTTCGGAACGGGCATGGGTTGGAGTAGGCCTGCCGGTTTTATCTTCTGCTGTCTTACTAGTTGGCAGGTCGGGCATGTTTGAACATACTCAATCACGTCATCTTTCATCTTCGGCCAAAATACATATTCCTTTAAATGTTCGTAACTTCTTCTTTGTCCTCCATGTCCGGCTAATTGACAATCGTGTGCTTCCCATAAAAACATCCTCTGTATTTCTGCATTGTCGGGTATGTAAATCCTTCCCTTTCTATATAGCATGTTGTTCATAATCGTGTATTTTCCTTTATGATCTAAGCCCGAGTGTACATCTTTGATGATCCTCTGTATATCCGGATCGGTTTGTTGCAACTTACGAATTTGATCTTTCGTCTTACTCTCGGCCATGGAAATTGCGGCCAGCGTCGGTCTTCTACTCAGGGCGTCTGGCATGACGTTTTGCTTGCCTGGTTTGTGAATTATGTCTATGTCAAATTCAGCCAAGAAATCTTGCCACCTTGCTTGCTTGGGAGATAACTTAGGCTGAGTACAGAAATACTTGAGTGAAATATTATCGGTGTAAATCTTTGTGTGTTTATCTTGCACATAGTGACGCCACTTTCGCAAACAGTGGATCACCGCGAGCATCTCCTTCTCATGAGTGCTCCATATTAACTCTGTACCTGAAAATTTGTGTGACTCATAAGCCACAGGGCGTCCTTCCTGCATAAGGACCCCTCCAATTGCCAATCCTGACGCATCTCTGTGGATCTCGAACTCTTTGTCAAACTCTGGCAACTTCAACACAAGGGCTTCGCACATCACCTGTTTGAGTTGCTCGAAAGCGTCTTGTTCTTTAGGCCCCCACACAAAGCAACCCTTTCCTTTAGTTAACTCTGTGAGCGGGGCAGCCACTTTACTGAAATCTTTGATGAATTTTCTTGGAAACTGGCAGAACCCTATGAACTCTCTCACTTCACTGACTGTTCTAGGCGGTGCCCATTGACGAACTGCTGTGATCTTATGAGGGTCTATCATCACTCCTTTGTCTGAAACCATGAAACCTAAAAATTCAACTGAGTTCATGGCAAACTCGCACTTTTCTGGCTTGGCATATAGCTGTCTTTCTCTTAGGCGTTGAAGGACGGCCCTTACGTGCTCTAGGTGTTCCTCAAGTGTGCGGCTGTATATCAAGAGATCGTCTATGTAGATGATCAGGAACTCATCTAACATATATCTGAATCCATCATTCATCTCTCGGCAAAACGTGCCTGGAGCGCCTGTGAGTCCAAAAGCCATGACCAACCACTCATAGCTGCCGTAGCGCGTCCTGAACGCCGTCTTTTCAATATCCTGCTCTGCTATGCGAATCTGATGATATCCGGATCGGAGATCTATTCGTGTAAAGAATTTTGCCTGACCCAATCGGTCCATCAACTCATCCATAACTGGTACTGGATACTTTGTCTTGACAGTGATCTTATTCAAAGCCCGATAATCCACACACAACCGCATGCTGCCATCTTTCTTCTTGACGAATAAAACGGGAGCACCGTAGGGTGAACTACTGGGTCTAATGAAACCTTGTTGTTCCAGTTCCACCAATTGCCTTTTTAACTCCTTTAGGTCTGTCTCATTCATTCTGTAAGGTGCTTTGGCCGGAGGAGCATGGCCTGGCATGACTTCAATTCTGTGTTGGACTTGCCTGAGTGGTGGCAGCCCGCTTGGTAACTGACTTGGCAAAACATCTTCAAAATCTCTAAGTACTTCATGAACTCTTTTATCGCCAACCTTCATCTTTTCACTTCCCTTTTCGTCTATGTCAATGGGGCTACACTTTATGACGCACAAATGTGCCTGAGCTCCTTGCTTCATCGCTTTTTCCACTTGCTTGGCCGTCAAAGGCCCTTGTGTCTGTTGTCTTTGCTCTGCCCTTGCTGTTGCGGCTACCGATTTCAACTTTCCTGCTTCTAAATTTAATTTCTTGTTCCCTTTTCCCTGACTGCTGGAGGGCATACCCTCTTGATACATTGGTGCCTTTCCTTTTCTTTGCCTGTCCGCCTCCTCTTTTGTTGTGGGAGGAGTGACTGTCTTGTGACTTGATTCCTGTGAACTCGATCCTGGGTCCTCTACCTTTCCTGACTTGCCTTGAGCTTCTAACTTTCCCTCTGGGGCTCTTCTCGGACTTCTATGACAGTCTACGACCACTATGTTCCCTTGCATGTCCAGCAAAAGTTTATCAATTCCCTTACCCAACATGCTGACCATGTATCGGTCCATGAATGAAAGTCCCACTATAACATCAAATGCCTCCAGTGGCACGACTAGAAAATCTAACTTTGCCGACCACTCCCCCATTGTCATACGGACGTTGAGGGCGATCTTCACATTATCATCTCGACCTTGAGCGAAGGTAACTGACATTTTAGGAAGTTTACTCAAGGCCAACTGCAAACTAGCTGCACACTGAGGCGACATGAAGTTATGCGTCGCGCTTGAATCGACCAACACTGCTTTTCTCTTATTTCCAAACGTTCCCCAGAAGTACATATTCTGAATCACTCGTAATGTCATTGGAAAGCACCCTGGCATCGCGGCCACGGTACCTACGTGCGGCGCATTATTCCCTGTTTGTACTTCTTCATCATTGTCATCTAGTTCTGTCAGGACCACATTCGTGTTTCGTCTTTGAGGCTCCTCTTCTACTTGAGCCGTTTGTACCCGCGTCTGATTATTATTGCGAGTACACTGGTGTGTCCAGTGATTCCCACGGCATGTTCTACAGAATGGCCGGGGATCATTCCTTTGCCATTGGGGCGCTGGCAATGCCCTCTGCTGGTTATTCCCATAATTGTTTTGGTTCCTTTGAACTGGTACATTACCCGTGTTCTGAGTGGTGTTGGCAGGACGGGTGTTTGTGTTGGTGTTCCCCGCACCCTGCTGATTCCTTCGTGGTGAGATGTTCTCGGTCTTGCGCATGCTTTGAGCACGACGGTTGCTCTCAGCATCCTGGTATCTTTCAGCCATGACAATGGCTTCTTCCCAAGTGGGGGGCGATTGTTTTTCTATCTCGCGCCGCGTCCAAACGCTACATCCGTATAGGAACCCATGCAGCAGATCGAGATCATGCATCTCCGTTATCTGCAACATGAGTCTTCTATACTTGCGAATGTATTCGGACAACGGGCCTTCTTGTTTCAAGCCCCTCCACTCGTCCCTGAGTTTGAAGGATTCATTTTGAGGGATAAAATACTCCTCAAATGCCGCCTTGAACTCCTTCCATGACTTGAATTCCTCCCGAGCGGACTCCGCCAAGAACCAAGCATCGGCATCGTCGGCAAGGAAGGAAGCGGCTATCTTAACCCAATGTCGCTTGCCCACTCTTTGAAGATCGAGGTATTGCTCCATGTCTCGAAGCCATTTGGAGACTGCGAGAGAGTTGCGTTTACCCCGGAATTTCTCGGGTGGACACGGTTTGAATCTCCTATAGGAGTCTGAGTCGCTTCCATTGTCAGAGGAGGAGACGGGTCGGCGTCTTCGGGTCTGTGGCCGACGGCCCTGCCTAGACGTTCTTCCCGAGGTTTCGCCCTCCTGTAACTCAGGTTGCTTCCCCTTACCTTGGTCCTCCTTTGGTTCGACTGGCACTTTTAGAAGCTGCGCTAAACTAGCAATGGTGGACTCAAGACGGTCCATGCAAGTGTCCTGAGCCATCATCCATTCCATCGCTAGCGGTTCCTCTTTATCTCTTTCCAACGTCCCAAAATCATAATTCCGGGTGGGAGGCGGGGTTTGTTGACGCCTCCCCTTATTCCTCCGTTTTTCCCTTCCTGTTTCTTTGTGGCCGCCACCGCGTGGCTCCACGTCGCTGAGAAAGATGTCGTTGCCTTCACCCTCCATCACGGTGTACTAAGTAGAACGTTAAGACTTGGTCCCCAGCACTAGTGTGACAACCGGTCCGTTCTCTCTTCCAAGGCCGCTTGGGTCGAGCGAGGCTCTGATACCAACTGTGATAAAACGAAAGCGAGCACCCCGGGCTCGCTCGGCGACTCGCACCGGCCTGTCGGTAGGGTGACTTACTTGAGTGTTTTGTTCGCTTACTTGAAAGCGGAAGATCACCGTTTGAATGAAAAACCAACTTGCATTGAAAGAGAACGATTACAAAAGAGACGGCCTAAGCCGGCCCGCGTTGAACGTCGCGGGTGAACGTTTACAGTGAGCCGGCCCGCGTTAAGCGTCGCGGGCAAACGCGTTACAACGGCCGCTCGATGGCACAACGGCGCTTTCGAGAGGTGCGTACGGAGGGGACTAGCACGAAGGCTACCGCACGTTGATCGCAGAGATCGCTTGGTTCGCTTTGGTCACTTGGGTCGGAGGCTCACCATGTCCCCCTATAGTTGCGCACAATTTGGCGCCGGTCGGCAAACCACACAAGCACCAAAAAGGCCTAGATAGAAATACAGGGGGGGGGCTCTTGCCCACGGGTTGTCACAGTCCCCTTGTAATCCCCTTCAGTGATGTTAGCGGTGAAGACATGGAAAAGTGTGTACTCGTTGAAGGAGTTCAGCAAGTAAAATCCTTGCGCCTTTCCTAAAGGGGCTGACGTGTTTGATGGACCGCTCGTGATCGGGTCCTCAAAGGTGTTCATAACGCCAAAAGTGTAGGGGTTGGGAAAGCTGATATTGGGAGGCAGGCCATAGATGGAGTTGATGGAGTCGTGCGGGCCTAAGCTTGTGTTTGGGTATACGTGCGCGTTGAGTGCTTGTATAAGAGTGACCGAGGAGCTTTGGCTCATGTCCTTGCACTTGCTGAAGCCTTCGGTATTTATAGGAGAAGGATGTAGGAGAGAGAGAGGGGATTGTGTGAGAGAGAAATGGTCCAAATTCCAATGTCAAATGGCGTCACAATATTTTTTTTTTAAATAAAAGGAAGTTCGGCCTTAGCCTAATCTCTCGGACTTTAATTAAAATAAAGAAACAAAGCTACAAGTGAATGGGACTAGTGCCCATGGGACCCCCCAAATCCCACAATGCAGGGGAGGAGTATGGCAAGCTAGAGGGCATTACAAATGAGGCAGATAAATTTATCATCACCCTCATGCGAGATCCATTTGGGTTTCAACTTGTTGTTTTCGAGGAGATAAATACAGTGATGTCTAAACGGTGGAGATCTCTTATCTCGGGAGATTCTTTTACCTAGGAGAAACAAGGATTTCTCGATCGACCATTCCTTAGGAGTTTGGCCAAAATTGACAGCACATCGCTCCCTCCAAATCTTCCAGAGAGTCTCACCTCTGATGGCATTCCACAGCCTCGATGAGCAGCCGACCGCCTCACCCAAGATCACCTGTTGCCAGTTGATTTGGTTCGTGAGTCTCAATACTCTGGTCACGTGACGCCAGATAACTCGAGACTTGGGGCAGTCGAAGAACAGGTGAACTAAATCTTCGATGCACTGATGGCAATGCTTGCACCATGGCGGCACACCACAGATTTTGTTAGCCCTTGCATTGGACCAGATAGCTTTATGCAAGATCTGCCACATGAGAACAAACCTTTTGACCTCAATTAGGGGGTGCCAAATAGACATGAATTTTAGTTCCCACCGAAGTTTGGTCCAAGAAAGGCACCATCTCTTGTTAAGAGTGTGGTGAACATCTAAATCCTCTTTGAAGTTGGGGGTTCTGGATAGCTTCTTACCATTGCTCCATTTGAGGCCCTCCAGGAAAGGAAGATCCTGACCACAGAGAAGGCAGTCAGTTGAGCGGTCCCATGCTAAACACCTGCTTTGAAGAAGAGTCCATTCCTCAAAGGTAACTTTAAGTCTCGGATCCAATTCTTCTAACCTAATCCACTGGCTGGTCTCTTGTTTCCAGAGTTGTTTCCACTGTTTGAACACCTTGTTCCATAACCGCTTTGCAGTTTGGAGGTTCCAAGATTCGACCCCCCTAATGCCGCTGATCGGGAACCAAATAGAGTCATTTTGTCTTATTCTAGCCGCCCACTTCCACTCATCGCTGATTCTGATGAACTGTTTGGCCTTGTTCCAATTCTTCCATAAGGAACACACGAGGCTAGAGCCTTTAGGGGACACCGGGTGGGGGGAGAACAAAAGCGTGAGAATCCCTATGTCCTTCCAACTAGGATGGCCAACTAAGGTAAGTTCTTCCGTGTTTCTGAAGATCAATTTAGCCCAAGAGGACTCCCTATTGCTCCAAGCCTTGATAAGCCATTTTGCAGCCAGCTTGTCGGCCAACCCAACAATATTCAAAATTCCCAAGCCCCCTGAGTCTTTAGGGCTAATGCAAGTTTCCCATTTGATTTTGGGAAATCCCCTCCTGTTGGGGTCCCCGGTCCAAAGGAAGTTTCTACAGATTCTTTCCACTTTGGCCAAGTCTTTCTCCTTAGGTCTCCAACACGAGATAAAAGTAAATAGTTGTAGATAACATAAATGTGTTAACAACCATAGCATGCCCTGACAAGTTGACTTGCATACCTTTCCAATCATTAAGCTTGCTATCCAGCTTGGATAGCACCTAGTTCCAGTGTTGGTCCATTGAGATGTCGAATCCCATCGGTATGCCAAGGAGACGAAAGACTTGACCGCTAGGGATAACTTGACACCCCTGATCCACCAACAATTGAGGAGTAGGTCCACTGATTGCTCTAAAAGCTGTTTTAGCATGGTTGATTTTTTAGCCTGATGCCACACAAAAGGTGTCAAGGCACCACCAAAACACCTCAATGTTGTTTATATCGTTATGCACAAAGGCATTCATGTCATCAACAAAAAGTCTCGCAATCATTTGGCCGTGATTTAGAGGTAAGGAAGAACCCTTGAGATTGCTAGCGTCCATGTGATGCTTTAATAGGCAACTGAGTCCATTCGAGGCGATAGCGAATAGTAATGGAGCCAGACGGCAGGCTTGCCTAATTGATCTTTTTAAATGAATGGGCTCAGAGAGCTTACCGTTGATATTTATTCTAGTTGAAGCATTTCCAAGAAGAGTGGAAACCATCTTCGTGAACTTTTGGCTGCATCCAAGGTCTTTCAATGATTGGAGTATAAAGTCCCATTCCAATCTGTCATACGCTTTGTCGAAGTCAATCTTAATGAATACCAGATCTTGAGCAGACTCCTCAGCAAAAGCAAGGCCTTCCCAAATATCGACAATTGCTTCAAGTATAGATCTACCTTTGATAAAACCTTTCTGGTCCTCACATAGCCATGAATTTAAATGACAAGAGATTCTATTGGCGATAACTTTTGCAATTATCTTGTATCCTGTTTGGAGCATGGTAATCGGACGCCAATTCTCAATTTTGTTCTTATCTCCCCTTTTGTGGATTAACTTGATGACGCCATTATTAAGACACTTAGGGAGGGCACCGAATGAGAGAGCCTCTTGCCACACGAGATGTAGTGGGGTGGCCACCTCATGTTTGAAGGACTTGAAAAACTCATTGGTGAGGCCATCCGGACCCGGACTTTTCCCATTGGGAAGGGCATCAATAACCTTGATAATTTCATTCTCGAAGATGTTAGCATCCAGCAGAGCAATCAAGTTCTGTGGGATTCTAGTTTGAGCAACCCTTGAGATGGTTGCCATGGAGTCGCGCCTGTGGGGGGAAGGAGGAGTCGAGACCCTGAGAAGATTGGTAAAGTGCTCGACGATGATAGATCTATTCTCCACTTCCGTGCAGCATTCGGTTCCATTGTTATCGACCAATAGGGGGATGGACTCCTTAGCTTGTTTCCTTTTGAGGATGTTACACATCACTTTCGATGGTTTGTTGGCCTTCCTCGCCCACCAATCTTTGAAGAAAATTTGAAGATTTTTCCTTTGAACCTCATCCTCTAATCTTAGTCTTCCCCTGATTTTCAAAAGACCTTGTTGGCAATGTAGCTTACCTTTGTTCACCTCTTCTTCAAGCCGTGAGAGCCTCCAGTACATCGTTTCTCTTCTTTTTTTTTGGATATCTCTTATAGCCTTTTGAGTCCTGATTAGAATTTTTCGAGTCCTTTCCACCGTGCTTCTCCAACACTTAGCCGGTTCATTACAGTAAGCAAAGGCTTCCATGCTCACCTCAGAGATTTCTTGGTGGACAGAGGGGAGGGAAAACGATGTCTAACAAGCATGAAACCAAGGGGCTTTCTGGAGCATGGGAATCGGTTTGAAAGACAGAGTAATCGGGTAGTGGTCCGAGATAGTCAGGTCCATGTGTTGGGAAATCGAAGGAATACCTCACTAAAGGATGGTGTTTTGATCGATGTAACATCTATCAAGTCTTGCTTTCCTCAAAGAGTCCCTTGATTGGAGATTTGACCAGGAGAACCCCTTCATGTCTTTCACCTCGACGAGGTTGAGATGGAGCTTGATTTTATCCCACATCTCTTTCTCCTGACCGTCAGTAATTTTTCCTTTGTTATTCCATCGGTCCTCAGGAAACTCAACCATGTTGAGGTTGTCACGAGGAAGGAGATAAGGAAGAGAGCTCACACACACACTCTCACTCTCAAGGAGAAGCACACACTTAGATTGAGGCAAGGAAGAATGATCTTCTTCTTCTTCTTCTATTACATAAAAGGAATGTACAAGAATGACCTAAAAACAAGAATACAACCAGTGCAATATATAAAGACCAGTACATAAGGAAAAACCTAATGTCCGCGAATGAGTGAGCTGGCAAGAAACAAATGTGCCATCACTCTTGGTAGATAAATCTAATAAAGCTCAATGAAGTATCCCTGACATATACCGGCGTGACCACTATACATGTCAGAGAAACGAAAAACTGGTACGTGTCATCCTGGATCATCACATGTTGAGCTTGATATCTCAACACTCCCCCTCAAGCTCAATGCCATATCTTGTAATCCAAGCATCTTCCGAAACTTCTTCAACTTCTCAGCTCCAAGTGCTTTGGTGAAAATATCAGCAACCTACTCATCTGTTCTCACATAAACAAGATCAATATCACCTGCTAATACCTTCTCTCTGATGAAGTGATAATGTACCTTGATATGCTTTGTTCTAGCATGGAAAACAGGGTTCCATGCTAACTGTATGCTACTAAGATTATCACAATAGATAGTGATAGGCTTTTGCACTTCCACACCTAAATCTGCAAGTAACATCTCCAGCCATGATGCCTCACATGCTGCCATTGCAGCATCTCTATACTCAGCCTCAGTACTCGACAAAGCAACAGTGGGTTGCTTCTTACTGCTCCATGTAATAGCTCCACCTCCAAGTGAGAAAAGAAAGCCACTAGTAGATCTTCTATCTGGAGTACTACCAGCCCAATCTGCATCGGTGTATCCATGAACCTGCAAATCTACACCAGCTTCATAAAACAATGCATAATCCAAAGTAGCACTCACATAACGTAGAGTGCGCCTCAGAGCATCCAAATGTGGCTTCCTCGGAACTTGCATAAACTGACTTTCAAGTCCAACAGTGTAGCTTAAATCATGCCTTGTAATTGTAAGATATATAAGACTTCCCACAATTTTCCTGTACATAGTAGCATTTTCCAATGCTTCACCTGATGTAGTATCCAATTTCAAATTCTGATCTAAAGGCATAGAAATTGGCTTACAATCAGCCATACCATACTTTTGCAGCATATTCAAGGCATATTGCCTTTGCGACATCCATATACCTGTTTCTATATGTATAAACTCAATGCCCAAGAAATAGCGCAGCACACCAAGATCTTTCATGTCAAATTCTTGCATAATAAGTTTCTTTACCTCTTTGATGCTTTCTTCATTATCACCACCTACAATCAGATCATCAACATAAATAGCCACAATAGTGATGCCATCATCAGCCTTCCTTGCATATAGTGAGTGATCTGCATCACACATAGAAAACCCAATGCTGGTTAAGTAATCAGCAATCCTTGCATGCCATGCACGCGGAGCCTGCTTCAGCCCATACAATGCCTTTTGCAACATGCAAACATATTCTGGATGCTTTGAATCTTCATATCCTTGTGGTTGGTCCATATATACTTCTTCCTGTAACTCACCATGTAGGAAAGCACTCTTCACATCCATATGATGCAAAGTCCATCCTTTTGCTGTAGCTAATGCAACAAGTGTTCTGACAGTAGACATTTTAGCTACAGGGCTGAATGTTTCCTCATAATCAATGTCATATGTCTGTGCATAACCTTTAGCTACCAATCGTGCTTTATACCTGCTTATGCTACCATCAACATTATGCTTTACCTTATAAACCCATTTGCAGCCTATGGATTTCTTTCCTTGCGGCAATGGAACCAGCTTCCATGTATCATTTCAATAAAGTGCAGCCATCTCCTCATCCATAGCTTTTTCCCAATCTGCATTACCAATTGCTTCTTCAAAACAAGAAGGTTCAGTATCTTGTATTACCTTTGGCATGTAGGCACAATGGCGAGCCATGTAACTTTCATATGTCAATCGTTGCACTGAATTACGCATCTTCCAGATCTTCTTGGTCCTGGGTCACTTCTTCTTGTATCATCTGCATGTGCCCTTCTTACTCTTGGAGTCTTCACAGAGGGCAATCGAAGTTCCTCATCAAGACTCTTTTCTAAACCGCTTGAATCTCCATCAACATCTTCAAAACCTGCACCTCTTTTACTACCAGCAAAAAGCTTTTCTTTACCTTTCTTGGATGTATTTGATGAATTTGTTGGACTGAAATTTCCACGCAATCTTCCACTCCATGGATTTGAGTTGGAACTATTGCTTGGTGATGCATCCAGTCCACTCAAAACTTGAGATTCTGCACTAGATTTTTCAGCATTTTCTTTGTCATTTGGTTCAAGATTCAGTCCTTCTTTGGCATCTGCATAGAAGCTTGACATTTCATCAAATACCACATCTCTGCTCACCTTTACCTGTCGTGTGAGTGGGTTATAACATTTGTACCCCTTTTGCTCAAGAGAATATCCAATGAAGATACATTTTTCTGCTTTCGGATCAAGCTTCATCCTCAACTCATCTGGAACATGTACATATGCAATACAGCCAAAAACTTTCAGATGTGATAAGTTTGGCTTTTTACTTGTAAACTTCTCTTCAGGTGTAACTTGATGTACAGCAGCAGTCGGAGTTCTGTTCATGATGTATACAGTAGTATGCACAACTTCTGCCCAATAACAATGAGGCATATTCTTCTCAGCCATCAAGGCTCTTGCTATTTCTACAATATGTCTATTTTTGCCTTCAGCAACACCATTCTGTTGTGGTGTGTACCTACATGGAAACTGATGCCGAATTCCATGATTTTTTAGAAAACTGCTAAACTCATTTGACATGTATTCACCTCCTCCATCATATCTTAATGTTTGAATGTACTTCCCTATCTGCTTTTCCACCATAACTTTAAAATTCTGGAAGTGATTGAACACCTCGCTCTTCTCTTTCATGAAATATACCCATACTTTGCGTGTATGAACATCAATGAAGGTAACATAAAACCTGCAACCGCCCATAGATGTGGTCTTTGCTGGACCCCAAACATCTGTATGTACTACTTCTAGTACATTCTCACTAACATGCTTGTTATGTGGAAATGATGCTCTTGATTGTTTACCAAATTGACATGCTGCACATACCTTTTGCATTTTTGCAACTTTGAAATTTGGTAGTCCATGGACAATCGCCTTTGACTGCATCAGTTTCAGCCTTTGCAAGTTTGCATGTCCAATCCGTTTGTGCCATATCTCTATATCTGCAATAACTCCTGCACCTTTCACAAACATGGCTGCATTCATTTCAGGAATCTTCACATTTAAGGTGAACATCCTATCCACTTTGTTTCCTTTGGCAACCAATCATCCATCCTGCTTGTACTCTTCTACATATAATCCATCAGCATTGAACCTGACTTGTAATCCCTGGTCAACCATTTGTCCAACAGAAACCAGATTCTTCGTTATATTTGGAACATGCAACACATCAGCGAGATGTTTTGCCTTTCCATCCTCCATAGGCCATGCTATGTTTCCTGTATGCTCAATAGGATGTGATGTGTCATCACCTGTTTCAACATATCCAGGAACTGACATTTTTTGCAAACTACTAAACCATTCTGCATGACTGGTCATGTGATTTGAAGCACCTGAATCAACATACCAGATATTATCATTCAATTTTGAAACAACAGCAGACATCGTATTCATCATGTGATGTTGAACCATAAACAACTTCTCAGAATCATCTGCACTTGTGAATGCATAGTTGTTTTGCTGCCTTCTGTTATTTTGATTCTTTAACGTACAATCACATTCAAAGTGTCCACGTTTACCACAATTCCAACATCCTTTACTATCATTACCTGAATCATTTCTTTGGAAATTTCTGCGACCTCTTTGGCTCCCCCTGCCTCGAAACTGTCCTCTTCCACCTGCATGATTCTGTTGTTGACCTTGGTCTTGGTTACTATTTCCTCTTCCACTTCCAAAACCTCTACCTCTGCCTCTTCCTTTGCTAGAGTAGAATACCTGCTTAGAACTGGGCTTTCCTTGGGAGTTTGAATCCTCACCAAGATTCGTCAAGAAGTATTTTGTTGCAGCTTTTGTTGTGTTTTCCCTTGCTCTTGCATGCAGGAATCAAATAACCAAGGAAGAAAACAGGATATGAGAGGACGAATGTGGCCATCAGTGCAAGGTCCATGAGATCTTCTATAAGATGGAATGTGGTTTAAACTTTGCATAGAAATAAGTGTGGCAGGTGATGAAGGACCAATGCACTTAAGGAAGGGAAATGCCCTCTGATAATACGTGGGCGTTAATTCCCTTGTTGTTTGTAGAGATATGCAGGTACAAGGGGGATTTGACTTTGATGGGCACGGAAAAAGGGGGGGACATGCCCCTAATTGCACGCACACTGGGGGCACGAAATGGGAGAGCATTTCATTTTTAGGTAGTGGGTCTCATTGTTTTTGCTCTGTCTCTTCTTTGTTGTTTCGGGCAGTTATCCCCATGGGGAAGCAGGCATACATTGGGGGGTTCTCTCTGGGGGGTTGTGTGTGCAGGTACCATGAGGAAGGAGCTTCTTGTGCGCTCACCTTGAAGGGGCGATAGAGAGGCCGCTCACCAGTAGAAGAGAGAAGGAGAGAATATATCGAAGGGAGGTTTTTCTGTTGAGCACAGATAGAGAAGGGGAGATCATCCTCTTTGGGGGTGTTGTGTTCGTGGAGTTTTTTTGTCTATTCTTTTTTGGTCGTGTGCAGGTCGCCACGTCGAGGCAGATAGAGAAAGGGGATAAGGGGCTCTCGAGTTTTTGTGCTGGTACTAGATAGAGGTTGAGAGAGAAGTAAGAGAGCAGAAGATGATCATTTTTTTTCCTTTTTTGTTGGTCATGTGTAGGCACACGCTGTCGACGGGCAGTAGGGGATTGTACACTCCTTCGATCATGTTCATTCTCCGAGCGCTCACAACTAGCATGCAGCTCTCAGGTCTTTCGATGCGGGAGAGGTGGTCAAAGTTTGAGATCGGGTTGCAGTTATAAGCTCCTCATTCTATGTCTTACGCTAAGATAAATCCACATGAAAGAAAGATTACCTCTTAGAATAGTATTGTTGATATCCTTGCACCTTCTACACTTTGCAAATATTGTTTCTCCTATACTCAAGCCTCCTTGTGGGCGCACTAGGCGTGCCAACTTTTGTTGGGGGATTCTTTTGCGGTAATGGACTTGAGTGTTTGTAGGAGAAGGAAGAAGAAGAAGAAGAAGTGAAACACAGACACCAGAAGCTTTTGTATATTCATTACAAATAGAAAATACAATGACGATGTTCAGAACAAGACCATTTGTTCTCTATGTGGAGTACATAATCCCAAAGAGGATAAACACACACAAGGTTACAAGATACCCAAAGTTCCTTATGCTGCCAACCTTCTTTGCACAAGACCTCCACCTTCTCCAGGAGCTTGCTCCTGTGCACACCTAGCACTTAAGCTTCCAATAGGGTAGGAGGGTGGGACACTTTCTCTCAACGTGCACCCCTTGTCAATGGTACCTTGTGCCCCCTTGTTTGCCTTCCTCACTAGTCCTCTGCATTCCTTCTCTGCACACTAGATTACACTTCTTGCACACGTTGTCTCTCATTTGCTTCTCATAATCACACTCTAGTTCAATGTCTCTTGCTCTTCCCTTTAGTGTAGACTATTCCCTCTCTTGTTTAGTCTAACTCCAAGAATAATGCCTCCCTTTGTTGTGAGTGTTGATTCACTTATGTACGTTGCTCCTAATTGATAGTGCATCTTGGTGCTCACTTTGATGTCCCGGAAATTTCTAAAAATGTGTGCTACCAACGACTATCTATTTTTCCTATAGTGATTTTAGGAGAAAAAACAAAATTTTAAATGGGGGCCATGCATACACTTTTTCATACTGCTTCCTCTTCACATGACTGCACTTTTGCCTTCATTTCTTCAATATGTGTGCCTAAGAGAGGGTTCACTTGACCTTCCAAACACTTTAAATCCCTTGAAAACCTTACAGAAAGACAATCTGCAACCTCCATTCAACTTTCTACAAAATCATTATGAATAAACTATTTGTGCACTACGTGTGCACCTTGTTCTCGGCCACTTGTGCACCACCAATGCACCCCTTTGCACTTTTGCACCACCTTTGCATTGCTTGTAATGATAGCACTTTGACCTTTGACTAGTTTTATAGTTGATCACTTTCACTTTGACCATTTTGACCTTGAACACTTTGACTTTGAGTGGCTCAACAATTGCTTCATCAAATATTAGCTTCATCAATGCTACAATGCTTTTCCTTGATGCATTGAATGTTGGGCATACAATTTATGATGAAGATCTTCAATGTTTTGGGAAATTCATCTTCGATGAGAATGCATACTACCAAGTCAAATGTCAAGATCCCTAGAGGACTAAACTTTGCTTAATATATTAGAAAGAATGAGACTTCAATAAGGAGACGTTTTAAGGCATCTTGGGTACCTAATGGGAGTAAATATTAGGTCTATATCATTCATACAATGGGCTCTTGAACCTATGTTTCAAATGTCTCTACTTGGAGGGATCACCACTAATCACTCCATTTTCAGCTCAAGACAATGCAATCTATATTGGCGCCATTCATTAGGTCTTTTCTCCACTTTTGCAATTACAAAGATTCTACACTATGACATTTGATTTGATAATAAAATATTTCCTATCCAAGAACCACATTTTCAAAGAATTGTGGTTGTATATGCTTAAGAGACTGCTGCAAATGACATGTATATACAAATCATAGGGAATGTCCTACTTTCTTTGGTGAAAGTGGTGTATTATCCATTTACATGTAGATCTATATAGATCTATGGACAAGTTACATTGCACATAAGTTTGAAACAAGGGTTTCTTTAGTATCATATTATATAAATGCATAGATAAGCATTGAAAGAATATTCAACTTGCTCTTAAAACCAAGAAAAATTTAGTTGGATATAGTGCCAGAATAGTAGAGTGGCATTGGTTTCAATGAATGTCACCATATGTTGGCTTAACCCGACTCTTCTATGATATAATTCTATGTGTCCACTTCTCTTACAATGAATCCTTCAAATTTAGGCAGCTACTCTTTTGTATCCATGGGCTAGGACTCAAGAAATTTGTGGTTGCCGTGGCACCCTAGTAGTTATCGATCTTAGTGTTTAGCTTCTAGTGGTGTCTTTTCTGATAGATCCTACCTTTGATGACATTATTGATTGACTTATGATCTATCATAAGAAGCCCAATGTCCATCTTCAATTGAATGCATGGATTGTCCCTCTAACCTATCCTATCCAATAGCAATCACTTTGCAGATGGTCTCTTTAATGTTCATTGATCGAACTCTTTATTTGCTAAATGGAAACATATTGAAGTGGAGAGGTGCCTAGTTTTTGTCTTTCATTGGAATTTTCCTTTGTCATCTTGAGAGTTTAAAGTATGCAACATTCTCTACCTCTATTGTATGGAGCTTCCTTACATATTTGACACAAGGATGGCATAAGTTCAAAACATTTATGACTCTCTAGAGGTTAGTGTGTAGGGGCATTTTGGATCTCTCTCTCTCTCACTTGGAATTTCTTCAAAATACACTCCATCCCTTTCCTAGTGCCATGCTTGCAATCCCTCTCTCTCTCTCTCTCTCTCTCTTAGATGATGTTGTTAGCTGTATGAATTGTTGACTTTTGTGCACATACATGTTTCCATTTTTGCAAAGTAAACATTGGACTATAGGTGTTTTGCAGTTTTGCAGAGTAAACATTTGACTATAGGTGTTTTGTAGAAGAGAGATGTTTTTCGACAAGGATAAATCAAAATCAAAAGTGGTAGCCTTGATGAGGGCAAAGAGGTATTTGAAGAGATGCTAATAAGAGATGTCGCTTCTTGAAATGCAATGATAGTAGGTTATGTGAAGAGTGGCTATGCTTCTGAAGCAACAAAACCATTTTAGAGAACGCAACACGAAAGTGTTGAACCCAATTAAAAAAAAAACCCTTCATTTGTGTTCTTATGAAAGTGTTGAACCCAATTAAAAAAAAACCCATTTTCTATAGACGAGCCACCTTGGTCCAAACTTTTCTTAGTATTCTAATAATGGCAGCAGGAATGAAGCATGAAACCTTTTCTAATCACGAGAGTGTGTTTCTAGAGAGGCAGATGTTGTGAATGAGAAGAAAGAAATTTCTATGTCAGATATGTCGATCAATCATTGTAAAGTCATCAAGGGGAGTGATGATATTGGATGGACAATAGATCTCTCCATGTCTGATTCCTATGAGGATCTGTTTGTTAAACTAGCACGCATGTTCAAAGTTAGTAAGGTAGAGCTATTCGGCAAAGTGTTTTGGTTTGATATGATGAGGCACTCACAATTGATGGGAAAGGAGCCTTACAGGGATTTTGCAAAGAGGAGTAAATGACTCAATATTATTTCAGATTCCAGTAATGGAGGTAATGTATGATGGTCAGGAAAAAGGTATCTTGGACAAAGAGCTCTAAGGATTTGCTTTACATTAATGTTGATATTAATTTTTAAGGAGGGGGCTCGCTATAGATTATAGGGGGCTATCCAACAGGTCATCGAGGGGCATACAAGGGGGATCCTTGTGGACTACGCTATTCGAAGAACATATTAAAGAAAGTAGAGGGAGGCTTGCCGGAGGGGGGGCTGTCATCTGTTCGGCAGGTTGTGACACAAAGGGGGCTGCATCAAGGAGATACAAGGGAGAGTAGAGGGTAGAACAGGGAGCATTGACCATTTTTTTGGCAGAAAAGGAGTGTTAGAAGGAAGCGGAGGTAGCAAAAATTGGGGAGCATCATAGTGATCGGAGGGGGCCATTGCATTTTCTTCCAAGGTGGAATGAGTGCAGAAGGTGGAAAAGGGGGTAGCTGTGTCACAGCATAGGAGGACATCTGTAGTCAAAGGGGAGGTTTCTTTCCAGCGTTTTCAGTCCATACAGGGATACAATAGGGAGAAAGGAAGGGTTGCGCTGTTCAGATGGAGAAGAAACGGAAGGTGAAGATTTGGCTGGAAGGGAAGGAAAAAAAAATAGATGACTGCGCCGGCTATAATTAGTTCAATGGCTTCAACGCAAGGGTACAACTGCTGAGAAGGAAGGCTTCGATTAGATTTGGTGTTGATGAAGATTTTGAGGTGCGCAAGAGTTAATACTAGTACTGAGGTGTGCTCAAAATCTCTCGAAGTCATTAGTTTTTTTCTATAACTTGACAAAAAGATATATATCTGTTTGTATTCGTTTCATGTTTAGGATTTTTAATAGCTATGTCTCTGTGCTTATTGTTTACATTTGGCTGCGCTGATTGTGTGTTCGCATTTGGCTGCGCTAATTATTGATATGAAGTTATCTGATTGTTGAGAGAATCTAAAAGTCAACCGATACATGGAACAGTCAAAATTCGACGACAATAAAGGAATCAAAAAGTCAAAAGAAGTAATCAGACTTAGCAAGTTTCGAAAGCCTGAATTAATTGGAAGAACGAAAGCATCCTTCTTTGTTTTTCTTTTCTCGACCTTTCGGCATCATTGAAGGTCTACGCAATGGAAAGTTTCGCGCGATAAAGACGCAAAGAGACGATTACTAAGTCAAACTTTTTCTAGTTTCTTTCTAGGCTTTCAACTTTTGTGCCCATGATATATATGAAGTATTATCCAAACATTTTTCCAAATCAAAGTAAACAGAAGCAGTCTTCTTGTCGAAGTGCCTGTTCTAGAATTCATGATATATTGAAAGCGCGTTTTTCCTGTCTTCGCAATGGAAAATTTTCTTGTGATAAACTTCAATGGCAGTGGTTCCAAAGCATAAGTTAGCACGGACTATGTGTGTCTTGACAAACCTCCAAAGAATGGTCTACTAAGAATGACACACAATTCGGTGTTTTCTAGGATGAGATCTCTATGGCGTTTAAAATGAGGGACTTCGTACAATTTCTTAGTAAACCATTCTTTGGGAGGTTTGTCATAACTTTATCAATTGTGCCATGTGTGTCTAACAAGGAGCTACCATGATATGTGAATCTACTACAGGCTTGCATTACTCATGAGAAGATGTGTCTTAGTTGCAAACAATAGTAAACATTCATTCTTCATTGTGCACATGATTATCAGATTTTGTTTTAGGCTTAGAGGCATCTACAACAACCATTCCAACCTCTTTTTTCTTTGCATCTTTTGCAATGAGTTTTGGATAACTCTTTACGACATAATCATTTCCTTTATAGTATTTGTAGAACTATTTGTGTTTTTCTCTTT
This sequence comes from Ceratopteris richardii, assembly GCA_020310875.1. Taxonomy (NCBI): domain Eukaryota; kingdom Viridiplantae; phylum Streptophyta; class Polypodiopsida; order Polypodiales; family Pteridaceae; genus Ceratopteris; species Ceratopteris richardii. The sequence continues at coordinate 66,862,377 of CM035443.1, forward strand.
TCTTCTTGTCTTTGTCTTCCTTTTTTAACTCTCTAGAATTAGGAGATTTTTGCTTACTAGTAAATGAGCTCCATTTACCTTTGCGCTTCCGACAAGTTAAGAAAGCTTGATCTACTACGTGCATAATGGAGTTGTTCTCCATGCAATGATCTTCCTGCAACAAAACACAAAATAACTCATTAAATGTTAACGCATTTGGATTGCCTTTTATCATCAACTAAAGAGTGGAAGAAAAACTCTATTAGGAATCTAGAAGACCATTAAGAATGGTCTACACAATTGAACTATCTCTCAAGAGTTCCAATGTAGAAGTCAACTGCCATTTCAAACCTTTGATCTTTGTCAAAAAACTCTTCATAGAATCTCCTTCATTCATATGCTCACTCTCGAATTGCTTTGAGATGTAAGAAACTTGAGCCTTATTTCTTGCTTGGTACAAAGCGGTAAGTGTATTCCCAACATCTAATGCTATTTTGCAAGCATGAGTATGAGAGATAATGGTACGTTTGATTGACAAAGCTATCAGTGCATATGCCTGAGCATCTATGCCATCCCAACAAAATTGCTCTACAGTAGGTGCAACATGAAATGTAGCACGAATAGGAATTCAAAGATGTTCATCTTCAATACCATCTACATCACCTACAATAAGTGTATTTGTAGGTGTACTAGGTTATTTTTGAACACCCTACAGAATATTCATCAATCCTTTTGTTACCAATACATGAAGTGTCATATATGCCTTTAATGGGTAATTGGTACCATCCAACTTGTCCTCAATAGCCAACATATGGAATACATCATTGATTTCAGCCATGGCCATTCACTAAAAAACCTTGATGCAAAAAAATGACTCTATCTCAAAAAGTTGATAAAAAATACCCTATCGAGCTCAACTAAATGTATAATAGACTTCGAGGCACTTGTATAAGTGAAACAAAATGTGTACATATGTTTGGGACAAACTGACGAAATTGACTCCACATGCACTATGATACTGTAGTTAGGGGTCCTCAATATGCTAACCATTTTTTTGCAATTCTCAAACTATGACCAAAGGGGTTTCAATGATGCCCTAGATGAAGCAGCAACCTACTTTGATACCAATTGTTGCAATTTGAGGTCTCCGAAAGCACATGATCAGCAGAAGGAAGAAGAAGAAGCTTGAAGCACAACACATAGTACTAAATGTGTTACTAGGTGAATGTACAAAGATCAATGTCTCAATAGAGTTATAGGTGTATATACAATCCAAGGACAAAAAAACCTCCTAAAGAGAGAAAAAGTTCCTTGATGGTCCTAGTGTGTTCATACATATCACTACAAAAATATATTAAAACTTAAGGGATAGACACAAGAGAAACATGAAATTAGTTGTTGCATACATGATGAGGTCAGTTAGTGAATCAAAAAATTATTTATTCTTGTTCTCTTCATGAAGAAATAGAGGAAATCTACATTCATGGAAGTGAGTGTCTCGATCATCACAATTAATATTAAGAAAACCTTGACTATGAAGCTTAAGCGAGAATTTAAGTTCTTGATAATAATGTCACAAATTTACTTCTTTAAAAATTGATTCAATATTTTTTCTACAATTTTTATTGCATTCCATGTCAATTAGAATAAGTTGAGAAATTAATAAAAAAATCATCACCATATGCTTGAGCAAGAGAGTGATGATGATGAATTTAAAGAACTTAGATTACTATAATATTTAAATATTTTTTCTTTTAATAATTTTGAATATCAATTTTGCAATTCATTGACTATATCTCTGCTTTCAGCTACACCAATAACTTTGCTAAATTCAATTGAAGATTTTTTCTCTCATCCATGAACTCTTCTCATAACAATAGATTTGACCAGATTCCTTGAATAGCATCTCCTTGAGTGAGTATTCATAACGTATAACATTTTATCTTTTACTTCTTTATGTATAGAAAAATATACATCTTGGAATAGAAGGAGCTAGAGATAGAGTTGTATTCAATGAGCTAGAGATAGAGTTGTATTCAATGAAGTTATCTGATTGTTGAGAAAATCTAAAAGTCAACCGATACATGGAACAGTCAAAATTCGACGACAATAAAGGAATAAAAAAGTCAACAGAAGTAATCAGACTTAGCAAGTTCAGAAAGCCTGAATTAATTGGAAGAACGAAAGCATCCTTCTTTGTTTTTCTTTTCTCGACCTTTCGGCATCATTGAAGCCTGCTCTTTGAGGTCTACGCAATGGAAAGTTTCGCGCGATAAAGACGCAAAGAGACGATTACTAAGTCAAACTTTTTCTAGTTTCTTTCTAGGCTTTCAACTTTTGTGCCCATGATATATATGAAGTATTATCCAAACATTTTTCCAAATAGTAAACAGAAGCAGTCTTCTTGTCGAAGTGCCTGTTCTAGAATTCATGATATATTGAAAGCGCGTTTTTCCTGTCTTCGCAATGGAAAATTTTCTTGTGATAAACTTCAATGGCAGTGGTTCCAAAGCATAAGTTAGCACGGACTATGTGTGTCTTGACAAACCTCCAAAGAATGGTCTACTAAGAATGACACACAATTCGGTGTTTTCTAGGATGAGATCTCTATGGCGTTTAAAATGAGGGACTTCGTACAATTTCTTAGTAAACCATTCTTTGGGGGGTTTGTCATAAGTTTCTTAATTGTGCCATGTGTGTCTAACAAGGAGCTACCATGATATGTGAATCTACTAAAGGCTTGCGTTACTCATGAGAAGATGTGTCTTAATTGCAAACAATAGTAAACATTCGTTCTTCATTGTGCACAGGATTAGCAGATTTTGTTTTAGGCTTAGAGGCATCTACAACAACCATTCCATCCTCTTTTTTCTTTGCATCTTTTGCAATGAGTTTTGGATAACTCTTTACAACATAATCATTTCCTTTATAGTATTTGTAGAACTATTTGTGTTTTTCTCTTTTCTTCTTGTCTTTGTCTTCCTTTTTTAACTCTCTAGAATTAGGAGATTTTTGCTTACTAGTAAATGAGCTCCATTTACCTTTGCACTTCCGACAAGTTAAGAAAGCTTGATCTACTACATGCATAATGGAGTTGTTCTCCATGCAGTGATCTTCGTGCAACAAAACACAAAATAACTCATTAAATGTTAAGGCATTTGGATTGCCTTTTATCATCAACCAAAGAGTGGAAGAAAAACTCTATTAGGAATCTAGAAGACCATTAAGAATGGTCTACACAATTGAACTATCTCTCAAGAGTTCCAATGTAGAAGTCAACTGCCATTTGAAACCTTTGATCTTTGTCAAAAAACTCTTCATAGAATCTCCTTCATTCATACGCTCACTCTCGAATTGCTTTGAGATGTAAGAAACTTGAGCCTTATTTCTTGCTTGGTACAAAGCGGTAAGTGTATTCCCAACATCTAATGCTATTTTGCAAGCATGAGTATGAGAGATAATGGTACGTTTGATAGACAAAGCTATCAGTGCATATGCCTGAGCATCTATGCCATCCCAACAAAATTGCTCTACAGTAGGTGCAACATGAAATGTAGCACGAATAGGAATTCAAAGATGTTCATCTTACATCACCTACAATAAGTGTATTTGTAGGTGTACTAGGTTATTTTTGAACACCCTACAGAATATTCATCAATCCTTTTGTTATCAATCCATGAAGTGTCATATATGCCCGTAATGGGTAATTGGTACCATCCAACTTGTCCTCAATAGCCAACATATGGAATACATCATTGATTTCAGCCATGGCCATTCACTAAAAAACCTTGATGCAAAAAAATGACTCTATCTTCAATAAAGTCATACGAGTTTTGAAAACCACTTAAAAATTCATCATTATTTCTCTTATACATAATATGAAGTTTAGAGAGTGAATTGTTGTGAAGGGACGCATGTTGTAATTTTCCAATGGAGCTATCCATACATCCTCCATTATGAAACAAAAAAGTCTCACTAGTTCTAACAAGTGAGACAGCGTATTGATAAACATGTTGCTATATAAATTGATCACTCGTAATTGATGTGAGTTGTGATGATAGTTTGTAGGGATGAGATGACCATGTCAAATGCTTGATTCAAGCCAACTTATGTTTCACTTTGAATCTCTAATAGGCTTCCTTAGCTTCCAATATATGCTATAATATGGTTATAGTAGCTTGGAGCCTTGACTCCAAAATTTTATGTCAACAAAGTTAACTTTTGAATGGTGCACATGTAGAAAAACCCTTCTTTTATGGAAGAGGTTACTTAAACAATCATTAGGAATCCATAGCTTGCTAGTATTGAGACGAATACTTTTGCACAACTTTAAATCAAGTAATTTTTTATCTAACAAAGGTTATGTCATGAACTCAGACTGACTACAGTATTAGCAAAATGTATAATACTTCAAGAGGTTGACCCCAACATTTTAGGAAAATGATGATGGACAACCACAATCACAAAGGTATTGTCATTGCTTAGTGTCCACAACCCCAATGACCAAAATATTACATAGGCACACTCACAAGATTCTTAAACTCATTTTCCAATCAATAAACAAGGCAATGAAACTATATACTCACTTGAATAACTCACACAAAATGATATACTCAAGAAATTTACTATATTCATGAGCATAATTTTGTGCTTCATCAAACGAAACAGACTCATTCTAATCACAAAGATTAGAGGTAGTCATAGCATAGCAATCTGTTGCAAAGGAGGCACTATGAGAGCATGAATGAGTAGAATATGACATAGATGCATCTAATTTTCTATCTTGAAAATTCTCCATGAGTCATTTAGGCATAGTTTTTGCCTCCTCTATATTTGTTCTCTAATGAATAAGTGCATCATTTAAATTTGCATTAGAAATAGAAGGATATGGATCATCATGTGAAACATGTAAAGGTTGAGATATTGCCTCATTTGGAGCACCACTAGACTATCCACATGTAAAAAGTGGCAACAAATTATCATACACATCTTTGGATCTAGCTGATATCTCTTGCAAGAAACTAAGAATTATGACACCACATGCTAAAGAGATGACTCTCCTCCCAACATCATGCCTGAATATATAGCTGATCGAATCAAGGAGGACCACAAATGTATCTAGAGTCCACAAGTGCATGTGCAATCTCCTCCACTCCTTCAATATCTTCCACTAGAATCAACTGGTGGTTGGAATGATCTCAATCATTGCTTTAGTACATTCCACTAGATTCCACTAGTGGTTGGTGTACTCGCCATTTGAGTTAAGTCTCACTAGAATCAAGTTAACTCACCTTAACTTGAGTTAGAAGGCTCTAGAGCTCCTTGGGCAAAAGAGTCTCCCCATGCTCCCCATGGGGTTGAACCCAAAACCTCCTCCTTTACAACCTTGAGATTTAACCACTAGGCTAAGTGGATCACTTGTTTAAGAGAGCACATGAACCTATGCATAAGTCTAGTCTCGAGATCTTTGGCCATACACATGAGTGACCAAACACGGTTCGATTTGAGATCTGTCTAAACAAGCTGGACCCTTAGATCATAGAATTACTTTATTACATTCTTTCCCCCTTGGGAAAGATTTTTTTCCTTGAAAATAAAGATATATATATATATACAGTAACCGTAGGCAAGGCCTGAGCCTCATGTTCTAAAAACGAGAAGAGCATGTTTCATCTTTGGTGGGATCCCTACGCAAATGATTCAAAGCACCATCTTGCTTTGTAATTTGATGAATTGGTAAAGAGTACAAAGTAGTGATTGAATAATAAGGATGGATCTAAAAACCATCCCTAGCCACTTCATTATTTCTCGATGTGCGGTCTAGGCACAAACATATGAATGGATGGATTCCAATTATTAGTCCATTTCTGGGCATAACTCGTGCATGGACTTAGTAACTAAGGTGGGGTTCGTATCCCGATTAAGACTTTGAGAACTCTTTATTCACTTGAATTTGACTTAGAAAACTTGAAGTTTCTTTGGCCCAGCCATCTGAATTGGATGTTTGTACAATGGTTAATTTCCAACTAACAATTACTTGATTTATTCAATTGATTTGAGGACTAATTTGTCCTAATGGGCTTGAAAGTCCTATGTAAAATATAGGAGAAAATTTTCCATTTACTTTGGGTCAACCGTACTATAACTTGACCAAGTCAAATCCAAAATGAATTTATCTTTGGGTTCTTGGGAATTGTCAATATGATAAGCAATTCCTAACTTCTATATTCCAGAGTATACTGGACTCTAGAAATTCATTTAGGTTTATGCTAAATAACTTGAAGCAAAATCAAATGAATAAGTCAATCTTGGATTTAGCATCTTTTGAAGATTGAAAACATTCTTGTTCAAAACATCTATCTCGAACATTTAATTTATTTACTTGGTTCTTATTGGCTAACCCTTGAATTTTGTGAAAAGAATCAAATACCGTATCTAAATCAAATCCAAAAGATTTAGAAAGTGGAAAGAAAGAACTAAAACTCTGTTCAATCAATTAAAACTTTGAAGACATGTAAACTTCCTATGAATCAAATTCTAGATGACTCCAAACCTGAACTTTTCATAGATCTGTTTCAACAAGATATTGAACCATTTTTTCTATCTTTAAGAGAAATAAACTGGATTCCCTAAAAGATTTATAGACTAAATCTAAAACATCATCCAACCACAAGATACTAGTGTGGTATTCAACATCCGTGTGTTGACCCATTGAGGTTCTATTGATGAGTTTTTTACTCAAAGAATGCTTCTGTTGAGACTAAGTTCATGCCTATATTCAATCTTTATGAACATTTACTACGAATGCAATTCTTGAGCAATACTTTGAGTCAAAGGATTGAATTTACCGAGTTACACTAGGAACTTGGTGCTTCACTTTGTCAATCTAATGCTTGGTCAAAAGGATCATTTCAATGTCAGCGTCCTTCTTTATAAATGTATCAAATATTTTTTATCAACAACACTTAATCTTGAAGTGTTTCATAATTCAAACAAGAATAAGTCTTTTGCTTATTTGAAAAAGAAGATCGTGCACAAGGAAGAAGAAGAAGCTTGGAGCACAACACACAAGACTGAATGTATTACTAGAGAATGTACAAAGATAAGTAGCCCATTAGGGCAATAGGCGTATATACAAGCCGAGGGAAAAAAACCTCCTAAAGAGGGAAAAAAGTGCCCCGGCAGTCCTAGAGTGTTCACACACATCACTACCTAAATATATCAACAAATCCCCCCTGGGAGTGATGCGGTGAACAAGGAGCTGGCACTCATGTATAAGGAAGTGCCAAGCTATGTGGAAATCACTCCACAAAAGGAAGTAAGCCCAAAGCTTTGCGGAAAGCTTCAAACTTCTCCCTAGGCAGAGCCTTCGTGAAAAGGTCTGCAATGTTCTCCTGCATGGGCACATATGCCAAGCTGATCTCCCCAGCAGAGAACCTCTCCCTGACATAGTGATAATGCACCTCAATGTGCTTAGTGCGAGCATGGAACACAGGGTTCCTCGCAACTGCCAATGCGCTCTGACTGTCAGTGAAGATGGTGGTGGCAGAAGACTGGCCAACACCCAAATCAGCCATAAGGCGTCTGAGCCACACACACTCAACAGTCGCTGTGAAAGCTGCCCTATACTCAGCCTCACAACTGGAAGTGGCCACAGTAGGCTGCTTCTTGCTCAACCAAGATATACATGAGCTACCAAGCACGAAGCAAAAACCACTGGTGGACACACGAGTGTCATAGCAACCAGCCCAATCTGAGTCAGAAAAAGCATGCAAATCCGGCGGTAGTGATCCCCCCGTGGGATAAAACAACCCAAGTAGCCGAGTACCACTCAAGTAGCGAAAGATGCGCTTAACCGCTTTCCAATGCGTGACTCCTGGGCAATGCATAAACCTGCTCATCTGTGAGACAGCAAACTGAATATCTGGCCGAGTAATGCATAAGTAAATCAAGCATCCAACAGCCTGCTGATAGAGAACAGCATCAAATGCATCTCCAACATCATGAAGACTCAATCGTAAACCTGTCTCCATAGGAGTGGCAATAGGCTTACAGTCTTCAAGGCCAAAACGCTGCAATAATGTGTCAATATATTTCGTTTGACACAAAGCCATTCCACCATCAACGTGTATAAGCTGAATGCCCAAATAGTGATGCAAATGCCCCAAATCAGACATCTCAAATGAGGCATGTAAATCAGCCTTAAAATCAGCAATATGTGTCTTAATAGGACCAGTGAGCAGCATGTCATCAACATAGACAACAATGATCAGAAGCACATCATTAGCACGCTTAACATATAAGGTGCTTTCAGTTGGACTGTTCTCAAAACCATGTGCAATCAGATAGGCATGTATCTTCTCATACCAAGCACGTGGTGCTTGCTTTAAACCATATAACGCCTTCTTTAACCTGCACACTTTTCATGCCCTTTCTGCACAAAGCCACGGGGCTGAAAAACATACACTTCTTCATGCAAGTCACCATTCAGAAATGCTGTTTTAATGTCCAACTGATGTACATTCCAACCATGATGGGCTGCAAGTGCACAAATGCTCCGAACAGTAGTCATACGGCATGTAGGTGCAAAGGTCTCATCAAAATCAATGCCTCTTTCCTGCGCATAACCCTTTGCAACAAGCCTAGCCTTATACCTGTCAACTGTACCATCAGGTTTACGCTTCAGCTTGTATACCCACTTACTGCCAATGGCCTTCTTGCCAGGAGGCAAGTCACATAAAGACCATGTACCATTCTTCATTATAGCATCATATTCAGATTGCATAGCAGCCATCCAATTTTCTGAATTTTGTGCTTCATCAAAAGAAACAGGCTCATTCTCATCACAGAGACTAGATGCAGCCATAGCATAGCAATCTGATGCAAAGGAGGCACTATGAGAGCCTGAACGAGTACGATATGACAAAGGTGCATCTAATTTGCTGTCACGCAAAGTCTGCACCAGCCATTTTGGCATAGTATTTACCTGCTCAATATCAGCTCTCTCATCAACAAGTGCATCATGTAAATCTACATGAGAAATGGAATGATCTGCATCATCATATGAAACCTGCAAAGGCTGAGAAGTTGCCTCATTAGGACCAGCACTAGCCTGTCCACCTGTAAAAAGAGGCATCAAAGTATCATACATGTCTTTGGAGCTAACAGATGTCTCCTTAGTACATGAAAGCAATGGCTGAATAGCATCTTCCACAAAGACAACATCACGGCTAACCAGAATGCGTTTAGTCTGTGGATGATACAAACGATAGCCTTTACTTTTAGAACTGTACCCAACAAAAATACATTTTACTGCCTTATCATCCAATTTTCTACGATGTTGTTCAGGCACTAATGCATATGCCAAACAACCAAAAACACGCAGATGAGCAATAGAATGCGGTCATGCCAAGCCTCATATGGAGTGATAGACTGCAACGCTTTAGTGGGACACCTGTTCAGTACATATGCTGCACACATGACAGCCTCAAGCCAGAAACTATGTGGTAAAGCCTGACTTTTGACCATGCACCTCGCCATCTCCATGAGTGACCTGTTCTTTCGTTCAGCAACTCCATTCTGTTGAGGTGTATACGACACTGTACACTGGTGTTTTATCCCACGTTCAGCCAGAAATGCATTAAAATCTGAAGACATATATTCCCCCCCTCGATCAGAACGGAGGGTGCCCATTTTACATGCTGACAGATTTTCAGCTAAAACCAAAAACTGTTTGAAGCACATGAACACTTCGGACTTTGCTTTGAGTGGATATACCCATGCATGCCTGGAAAAATCATCAATGAAAGTCACGAAGTAAAGGTAATTTCCAAAAGAGGGTGTCTGCATAGGACCACAGACATCACTATGTACAAGCTGCAATTTCTGCGTAGCCCGAACTGAACCATCTTTTGGAAAGGAAGAACGCTGCATTTTGCCCAAAATACAGCCTTCACAAACATGTTTTCCAGGTGCCTCAAGTTTGGGCAAAGAGGACACCATTTCAAATTTCTGCAGGCGTAACAAACTAGCAAAATTCAGATGACCAAAGCGTGCATGCCAAAGCTTTGCATCTGACATAGCCTGAGAATCATGAACTGCACATGCCGAATCATTCACAAATCTTTCATAGTCTATGAGCTTATACAGCCCACGACATAAAATGCCAGAAGCAATAATCACATCGCCATTTGAGAGATCATGGACTGTACACCTGTCATCAACAAATTTCACAACCAAGCCAATCTTGGCTAATGCAGAAACTGATAACAGATTCTTTTTGATCCCTGGCACAAATAAAGCATCTGACAAAGTGAAAGAACTACCATCAGCAGTAGTCAGAATGATCTTACCAACTCCCATAACAGGATAAGAGGAGTTATTGGCGCATGTGACAGTATTCCCTGTAGGAGCAGGCTCAAGTGAAGAGAAGAAACTGCGCTGCGAGGTAATATGTTTGGTCGCCCCACTGTCAAAGTACCAAACATCTGAGTCTACTGCAGACATGCACTGATCAGGAGAAGATGGGTCAAAACTGCAGACAGTAGTAAACGCCCAATCTTCTTCCTGCACAAGATTTGCAGACTCTGTTTTTGGTGTAGAGGCCTCTGCAACAACCATTTCAGCCTCTTTCTTCTTTGCCTCTTTAGCAGCCAGTTTTGGACAGTTCTTTATGATATGATCATTGCCTTTACAGTACTTACAAAACAATTTCTGCTTTTCTGATTTTTTCTCATCTTTGTCTTGGTTCTTTGAATGTGCAGCATTTGTAGATTTCTGCTTACTAGTAGAAGAGCTCCATTTTCCTTTGCCCTTCTGACTAGCCACGAAAGCTTGATCTGCAACACGCATAATGGACGTGTTCTGCCTGGACTGATCTTCCTGCAATAGAACAGAGACTAATTCCTCAAATGACAAGGCATTCGGATTGCCTTTCATCATCAACCGAAGAGTAGAGGCAAAACTCTGATATGAATCAGGAAGACCATTCAGAACGGTCTGCACAAGTGAGCTATCTGGTATAACCTCATCAGCAGAAATCAATTGTTCCTTCAGGTCTTTGATCTTTGTAAGAAAACTGTCCATAGAATCACCTTCATTCATGTGCTCACTCTCCAACTGTTTTCGGAGGTAAGCAACACGAGCCTCATTCCTAGCCTGGTACAAAGTGGTAAGTGTATCCCAAGCATCCTTTGCTGTTCTACAAGAGCGAATGTGAGGAATAATGGCACGTTTGATAGACAAAGCTATCAATGCATGTGCCTGGGCATCTCTGCCATCCCAACGAATCTGCTCTGTAGTAGGTGCAACAGAAACAATAGCACGAACAGGAATCTGCGGAATATCATCTTCGACACCATCTTCATCAGCTCCAACACCTGTATTTGCAGTACCTGTCGTTACAGGTGTAACAGGACGTCTTTCAACACCCTGCACAATGTTCCACAATCCTTTTGCAACCAGTACATGTCGCATCATATAAGCCCATAATGGGTAGTTGGTACCATCCAACTTATCCTCAACAGCCAACATACGGAATACATCACTGCTTTCAGCCATGGCCAGTGACTAAAATACCTTGATGCAGAAAATTGACTGTATCTCAAAAAGTTGAACAGAACTGCCCAGACGAGTTCTGCTAGACCTGTAGCAGACTTCGAGACGCTTAAACTGGCGAACAGAAACTGGTATATACCTTTGGCACAAAAGGACGAAATAGCCTGCACAAGCACTTCGATAGTGCGTTCGGAGGCCGAAACGAGCTCAGATCGCAATTTCCGCACCACAAAGCGAAGCAGCTTTGATCTCGGAAACACCCTGAGTATGCTCACAAAATTTTGTGCGAATCTGAGACTGCAAACGGAGGAGTGTCGACGGCACCCTAGAAGAAGCAACGACCTGCTCTGATACCAATTGTTGGAGTTAGACGTCTGCGGAAGCACGCGAACAGCACAAGGAAGAAGAAGAAGCTTGGAGCACAACACACAAGACTGAATGTATTACTAGAGAATGTACAAAGATAAGTAGCCCATTAGGGCAATAGGCGTATATACAAGCCGGGGGAAAAAAACCTCCTAAAGAGGGAAAAAAGTGCCCCGGCAGTCCTAGAGTGTTCACACACATCACTACCTAAATATATCAACAAATTTAAACTTCTCTTTGGAAGTTTTAATTCCTGTGAAGATCAAATCTATCTTCAAAGTATATTCATGGACTAAAAGATACTTATCATCCCACGGTTTGATGTCCCATACCATCTTTCCTACATCAATCTGAATATAAAATCTGGTGTTCCATACCACCCTATTTTATATTCATATTAATGTGTGAGTGATACTTATCCTAATTTCTAAAATTATATTGATAGAGTATCTTTTCACTTCAACTCATTAAAATAATTTTGAAGTTTGAGGCATTACCTCTAACTTGATATTCTAGGTTTTGATTCCTTCACACAATCATTTCATGATCTCGTGTTTTTACCATTGAAAGTTGAAAACCTTTTGATGGAACATCCATCCTTTTGTTCTAGGGTTTTCAAAAGAAAAACAATTATAATTTGAGGTTCTTGAATTTCTAAATTCAATTCTAATTGGTTATACTTGATCAATTTGTAGTGACAAGAGCTTTTCACTTCTTGTTTTTAGATTCCTTTCTTAGTAAAGCTTTAAGTAGCTACCCCACAGACTTTATAGGAATCTCTCTACTGCTTAAGTCTAAGCATCCAATCATTGTTTTTTATTTTACCTTTAAGATATCCCTTTAAGGATAGGTAAACTTTTATGTTTTACCTTCCACAGAATTAATTACTATTGACATGGTTGCAGACTACATACTTGGAATTTTTACTCTGTTCAAACTTGAAAGAGCTCACTTATTTCACACTTTCCATTGGATAAATCATCTTAAAAGGAATTTGATTGCCAATGCTTATGGAAACTTTAGATTAGTTCCAATTTCAGTTTCTTGGACAAACCTTGCGAAGATGGATGATCAAATCTTATTGACCTTGCGATAAAAATAAAGATATATTCTTTATCTTTAAGATCTCTTGAACTATCAAAAGCTTCTTTGCGTACCCATAGGATTACATAGATCTTTTCCTAACTCAAGTCTAAGCATGTACTAATGCCTTTCATATTCTAAAGCTAAGAATCTTATTAATATTGATACACCTTTAGGTGATATCAACCATTAGAGTTAAGTACCACTTCTGGTGGTTTGGAACTTTTGGGGGACTACTTAGTGTATAAAGAGTTTGAAGAATTTCACTCACTACTTGGGAGAATGCTATTCATCAAGGACTTGAGATTTATTCTAGGGAATAAAACAACCTGATCAAATGATTCATCATGGGATCTTTTGCAATGCCAAAAGCATATTTGAAAAAAATTTTGAGACTTTTGAACAATATCTAGAAGCTTTACTAATTCAGTTGTGTTCATTTCCCTAGTATCAAACTACAGGGTTAATATCACATTTAGGATATGGTTTCCCATTCCAATATGATAGTTTGACTTGAATTTTCATTTATGTGATATTTATTCTTCTTCTTGAGTTTGAAACAAAAATTATTATGGTTGGTCAAGCATCTTTTGATGATTGATCCAATATAGAATAATGCTACTATGAGCACATAATTTTGAACTTTATAGCTTATTGAGGAAAAGTTCATGGATTAAGGATCCATTTCTTGGAACTTTCTATTCCTAAATGAAAAGTTCATAGTTTGATTCATGTCTTTAGGAACTTATCTCATTTTCTAAAGACGACTTGCTTAGGTTTCCTCTTGAAGCTTCAATTTTCTTAAATGAAACAAAAAATTAACTGTCTAATCCGTCTAAAAGGAAGAGTTCTTTTTTAGAGTTAATCTCTTTTCTTGAGACTTTGCATCTGTACTAGAGATGCAGTCATGGAACCTAGCATCTATCTATTGAATGATAAAGTTTAATTGATGCTAACGTTTGATCATTTCTCTGATTTTCATCACTCCTTAGGATGAGTCCAAAGTGAAAACTTCCAAAACTCTATAGTTTTGCAAACTTGGAATATTTCAACTATCTTTTGAACTTTAAAAGTGCAATTAGTTTAAGTTCCATTGGATTTCCTTTAATTTCTATCATGTCTTGGGATAGAATCAAATAAAAGCATTCCCAAACATCTTACTTGGATGCATGAATTTTGACACGCAAGCTTCTTGTTACGATTCTCTAAGTTTTTTCCTAGAGTTAGAGTCATTAAGGAAATTTCGCACATAGCCCTATATTCTTGCCATTCAAATGAGCAGGAAAATTGAATGTTTGACTTTTGTGAAGCCTATGTTTCCTAAGCAAGACTCCTAATATGTAATACCTAATGATCACTTTGAGGAAAAAGTGAAGTAGCTACTTGAGTTGCATAACACCTAAGATATTTGCAACTAACTAGTTTTCCATTTTCCCTAATTGTCTAACTTGAGTTAGAAAAAGTAGGTAATGATTAGGAAAATACATTTGTTTAACTACCTAGGAAAATATCAACAAAAAAAATGCCTCTTCATATGCCAATGCATGTTATTGCATGCAAATGCATGTGAGTGCAATCATGTGTTTGCATGTGTTTTCCTTTTTATGCACCAAACTTAAATCAAGTAGTTCTTGAGCTTTCCATGCATGCATCCAAGCATCCATGCACGAAAAATCTACTTGCTACCTTTCAAAAAGATGTAAACATACATGTGCACAAACTTGAGTGCATCTTATACCTTTTCCAAGCAAGAAGAAAATGTGCGTTGTGCATGAAAACACTCTTTTGAAAGGAGAAATGCACCAACAATCATTCTTTTTTTGGCATGGACTTTTAGACGCATGCAAGTGCTTGATGTGTTTCCCGATACTTCCATGTCCATTTAGCTCTGATTGAATTCGTAGCATTTGCATAATCATTATAAAAAATGAAGACTACTACCATGCTTCAATAATATTTAGATGCAAGCTACACGAAAGCAATGAATAAAGCAAGTATTGAAATGAAAACATCAGCTTACAAAGTACTTATCTACCAATTGGGGTATGTCCTTCCATTGATCCTCAGGAAGAGCCGTTCTCCATGCTTTGGTGCATGAGAAAAACTACATACTTCTCCTTGAAGACCATTGCTTTCTCTTGTCCTCTTCTTTGAAGAAATGAAGTCTTCCTTGAATTATGCTTGTCTTAGCCCATCCTTTGCCTTTAGATGTATGCTTGAGATGAGTCATAGAGCTCAAACTAAACTCTTTAATTAAAAATCAAAAGGAAGGTGCAAAATGGGCTCCACCATATGCTCACTGCTCTGATAAACTTTTATGGCTTGATTGTAGCTATGTCAGCATGAAGAAATTGCATCCATGCTCTATGACGAAGGCACCCCTTTGCTATGATTCATGGGCATGTGATGAATGCAAGAAACTAAGAATTACAACCACCACGTGCTAGAGAGATGACTCTCCTCCCAACCTTATGCCTATATATATAGCGTCTCCAATCAATGAGGACCATAAATGTAACTAGAGTCCACAAGTGCATGTGCAATCTCCTCCACTCCTTTTATATCTTCCATTAGAGTCTACAAGTAGTTGGAGTGATCTCAACCACTACTTTAGTAACTTCCACTAGAGTCCACTAGTGGTTGGTGTACTCACCACTTGACTTAAGTCTCACTAGACTCAAGTTAACTCACATTAGCTTGAGTTAGAAGGCTCTAGAGCTCCTTGGGTAAAAGACTCTCCCCATGCACCCCATGGGGGTTGAACCCAAGACCCACTCCTTCACAACCTTGAGACTTAACCACTTGGCTGAGTGGATCACTTTTTTAAGAGAGCACATGAACTTATGCTTAAGTATAGTCTTGAGACCTTTGACCATACACATGAGTGACCAAATGATGTTCGATTTCAGATGTTTCTAAACCAGCCATACCTTTAGATGATAAACTTAATTTATTACATCTCCTTTACATGAAAGTAATGGCTGAATAGCCTCTTCCACATGAAAAACATCAGAACCAACCAAAATGTATTTAGTTTGTGGATGATACAAATGATAGCTTTTTCTTTAAGAACTGTACCCAACGAAAATACATTTCACTAATTAATCATCCAATTTTTTATGTTAATGTTTAGGCATTGATCCATATGTTAGACAACCAAAGACATGCACGTGAGCAACATATGGTAAAATTGACGCTTGACCATATACCTCACAATCCCCATGAGTGATTTGTTCTTCCTTTTAGAAAATCCATTCTTTTGAGGTGTATATGGCTTTGTACATTGATCTTTTATCCCATGTTCAACTAGAAATGCATTAAAAACAGAAGACATATATCCCCCCCCCCCCCCTCCCTCCCCGCGATCAAAATAGAGGGTGTCCATTTTACTCGTTGATAGATTTTCAAACAAAACCAAAAACTATTTGAAGCCCATAGACACTTTAGACTTTTCTTTCAACTGATATACCCATGCATGCTTAGAAAAATCATCAATGAAAGTCACAAAGTAAAGATAGTTCCCAAAAGAAGGTGTTTGCATATGACCACAAACATCACTATGAGCATCTTGCAATTTTTGAGTAGCTTGTACTGAATCATCTTTTGGAAAGGACGAACACTACATTTTTCTCGAAATAAAGCCTTCATAGACATGTTTACCAGGTGCCTCAAGCTTAGGTAGAGAGGACCATTTCAAATTTCTACAAGCATAGCAAGCTAGCAAAACACTAAGGACCAAAGCATGCATGCTAAGACTTTGCATTTGACATAGCCTGAGAATCTTGAACTGTATTTGGTAATTGTATTTGCAAGAGTAATAGAAAATTTTTTGACACCTTTCAAAATATTCCAAAGTCCTTTTGTAACCAATACATGATGCATCATATAAGCCCATAATGGATAATTGGTACCATCCAACTTATCCTCAATAGCCAACATATGGAATACAACACTACTTTCAGCCATGGTCTGTTGGTGCACGACAATCATCAATTGATGATTAGGACAAAGTTTGAAGTCAATAAGTAAAGCAAAGATCATCATATGAGGCTTGAAGATGAGTATATGATCAAAAGATGAAAACTTGTAGATACATGTATATTATTCTTGTAATTAGTTCATGAAAAACTTTGTATCTATGATGAGTCGGGATATAAATGTCTATATATACTTGAATATAGATGTAATATAGGAGAGATGATGAGTGAAAAGTTTTTAAGAAGTCATTAGAGACTTTAGAGAGTGAGAAGAATATGGATTATCTATCAGATGTATGTTTTCTCTAAATAGAAAAAAGATGCACCTCGATTTTTCACTTAGTGCTGCTTCTGTGTTTATCTTCTTGAGGAATGCTTTTGTGCAAGTTTAATTCTATAGTTGAGTAACCTTTGCACAAGTGTTGAGAGCCTAATTGTAATCAGACTAAGAGAGTTTTAAGCAGGAACATTTACATGTGTAAAGAGAAGAAGTGAAGATAGGTACAAACACAAATTTGATGATCAATCTTTTGATCACATCTCCCTCCATAGTGTAGATTTTTGAGAAAATAAGAACTCAGTATTTAAGTTAAAAGGTAAGCTACTTGTGGCTAAGATCATTTAAATAAACAGCTTCTAATTTGGGAGAACTATGCATTTGAAGTTGCATGTGTCAAAATCGATTACATAGAAGAAAATTTCCAAACATAGGTACATTGTTTGGAGGAAGTCTCACGTTCTACTTATTCTTTTGGAGAGATTTAACTTGGAGAAGGTACAAAAGACTTAGACAACACCTTGTATAAAGTTTCATTGAAAAATTTACACATTTGACTAGTCAATCAGTGGATTAAGTGTAGCATAGGTTTTTGAGTAATCAGTTTCCTCACAGTTAACTCAAGTCTTGATATTTTGGCATTAGTTTTCCAAAACTGGTTGAGCAAATGAGTTGTTCTTGATATAGAGGTGCTCTAAAATCAAGGAAAACTTGTTCTTTTGGAGATTTATCATCTTCATCAGTGCTATTAGAGCAGGAGTCATCAAATTTGGAGAAAGGAGGACCTCAACTATTGCAGATATATAGAAATCAATCTTTGAAGATTCAAAAGGTGAAAGTTTGAAGTGAAAGCTAGAGAACGAGGCCTTAAAGCTATCACAAGGATCAAAAGGAGCTACATTTGAATTAAAGGTACATTCATTATTCACAAAGCTTAAAGAATATATTGCACAAGTGAAGAAAGGATCGGAGACTCTCTTTAGAAAGAAAAATTGGATAGAGAAAAGTATCCTGCTTGGTCAATGAGGATGGAAGCTCATCTTATGAGCAAAGACCTGATAGGATACATCACAAGTGAAGAATAGAAACTGAAATTTAGGGATCCTAGTGTTCCAACTAGGAAAGAGCTCTCAAATTTGAAGACATGGACAAAGAAGGATGCTCAAGCAAGGAGCATAATCTTTATGGGAGTCAATGAGTACTTGCTACCTCATATTAGAGGACTCGAAAGTCCAAGTGACATATGGAATGCTTTGGAAGAGCATTTCCAAAACACTACAAAGTCAAGGAAGGCATCTTTATGAGAAAGATTCACCACATTCAAGAAGAAGGCTTCTCAATCCATTTCTAATTATGTAGCAAGGATGAAGGATATTGCAGATGCATTAGGAGCACTTGATGAAGACATTGAAGAGGAGAAATTGGTAAGACATATTCTCACAGATTTGAGAGGAGATGATAAGTGGAAGCCTTTCATTCTATCCATTTAATTGTCATTAGATAATTTCACTCTAATTTGAATCAATTGCTAGGACATATGCTAACCTTTGAGCAGGATATCAAAGGCGATGTTGATAAGACTACAGGTCAAGAAATGTATTCAAAGGACAAGAAGAAGATTAACAAAGGCAAGCAACAATTGAATGAAGATGAAGGCACAATGAGTCAAGCCAACTTCTTGAGAGGAAGAGGAGGTGGCAAAGGAAGAGGCAGAAGCAATAAAGATGGTGTTAAAGCTTGTTGGATTTGTGGTAAGACTAATCATTTAGCTCATGAATGTTGGCATAATAATGAGAATGTGGAGGATATAATCAAAGCCTTAATTCAAGAGGAAGAGGTGGTAAAATCCAGAGAGTTAATTTGAGAGGTAGAGGTAATAGAGGTTTCTTTGGAGGAAATGCAGGAAGAGGACTTCAAAGTCAATCCTACAATAATACCTACTACAATTATGCTTCAGATCAAAAAGAGGATTCAACCTTAATTATGAATGCTACTTGTGAAAGACAAAGTGAAGATCAGAGAGTTTTCTACATTGACTTAGGGTGTAGCAATCACCTGAGTGGCAACATAGATTTGAGATATTATGTGACTTATGTTGATGATGCTACTAGGCGGATCACTATATATGTGATCAAAGATAAATAAGAGGTGTTCAAACATTTAAACATTATCATGTGTATGCAAAGAGAATCACAGGGAAAAAATTGAAGAGACTAAGGTCAGATGGAGGGGGAGAGTATTTCTCTAATGAGTTCAGTGATTACCTATGGAATGCAGGTATAAAAAGGGAAGTTAATTGTAGGTACTCTCCTCAACAAAATGGTGTAGCAGAAAGGACAAGAAAAACTCTTGTTGAGTTTGCAAGGTCAATGATGAAGGAGAAAAATTGCCCTAATTATTTGTGGGCTGAGGATGTGAATATAACTACTTATTTGGTTAATAGACTTGCACGTAAGGCTTTGAATGGTATGACACTTTATGAGGCATGGTGGGGTAAGAGACCTACCTTAGATCATTGCAAAGTATTTGGATGTTTGGCTTATGCATATGTTCCATCTCAATTAAGACATAAGTTGGAACCTAAAGTTGAAATGTATGTGTTCATTGGTTATGATGATAAGCAGATGGGTTATAGATTGTGGAGTCCATCCACAAAGAAATTTCTTGTGTCAAAGGATGTTATATTTGATGATCAAGGTACTTGGTATGTAGGTACAATTCATATTCATGCAGGTGATGAAGAAGTCATGTCCCAAAGAAAGGGGAAATGAAAGATTCAAATTCCTTATGATGAAGAGGTTGTTGATGCTCAAATTGATAATGAAGAGTTGCCAAGGTTTGATCGAGAATATGAAGAACCAGAGACTTCAAAGAGTGGAGAACCTAGAAGGTCGACAAGCAACAGAAAGCAACCCATAAGGTATAGTTATGATACTTTATTTTTACCTACTAAGGATTATGCTTACATGGTGAAAGTAGAAGAAGATCCTTCTACATATGATGAGGCAAAAGGTAAGGAAAATTGGGAGAAAGCTATGCAGGAGGAGTATGATGCATAGATGGAGAATGAGACATGGGATTTGGTTCCTAAACCAAATAATCAGAAAATCATTGGATGCAAATGGGTCTACAAGACAAAGAGGTATGTACATGGAAGTGTGTCTAGGTATAAAGCTAGACTTGTTGTGAAAAGGTATGCTCAAACATATGGTGTAGATTATGATGAGACTTATAGTCCTGTGGCAAAGATGATAACTATAAGGACTCTCGTAGCTATTGCTACATGTAAAGGTTGGAAGCTATGTCAGTTAGATGTGAAGGATGCTTTTCTAAATGGTTATATTTCAGATGATGTTTTCATGGATCAACTAGAAGGTTTCAAGGATAAATGTTATCCAGAGTATGTATGTAAGCTCAAGAAAGCTTTGTATGGTTTGAATCAAGTTGCAAGGGCATGGAATTACAGACTTGTGATGTTCTTGAAAGATCTTGGTTTCCAAGTGTCTAAGGTGGATAGTGGCTTGCTTGTTAAAGCAAGTGATGATGGATTCATTTACATGTGCATATATGTTGATGACATAATTCTTATAGGTATAGATGAGAAGGGCATACAAAGTCTTAAGAAGCAGATAGAGAAAGAGTTCAAGATCAGTGACTTGGGAGACTTATCATATTTCTTGGGAATGGAGATTTCACATACTCAACATGGAGTATATGTGACTCAAGAAAGGTATTTGAGAAATTTTCTAATCAAGTTTAAAATGGAAGATTGTAGGGTAGCACCTACTCTGATGCAGGAGAATCATAAATTGAGCAGATATGGAGGAGCAGAATTCAAGGACATGAAGCTATATCGAAGTTTGGTTGGTAGTCTAATCTATGCTACATTGACTGGGCCTGATTTGTCATATGCAATTGGAGTGTTGTCTCAATTCATGCATTGTCATAGAAAAGAACATTGGATTGCAGAATAAAGGGTGCTAAGATACATTAAGGGTACACTCAAAGAAGGTTTGTATTATGGATTCACATCAGATACAAAAATCAAGATATATAGTGATGTAGATTGGGCAAGTAACTCTGATGATAGGAGGTCAACATATGGATATCTATGTTATGTGGGAGATAAATTAATCTCTTGGTGTTCTAAGAAGCAACATACAATTGCTTTGTCATCTATAAAAGAAGAATATAAAGGTATGGTTGAAGCGGCAAAGGAGGTTATATAGTTGAAGACACTTATGAGGAGTTTTGACATCATTCTGAGTACACCCACCATTCATGGAGATAATATGAGTTCATTGTACCTAGCTTCCAACCCTATGTTTCATGCCAGGACTAAACATATTGAGATCCAATATCATTTCTTGAGAGAGAAGGTGATTGATAAAGACATTAAGGTCATACACACTCTTACAAAAGATAAGATTGAAGACATGTTAACCATAATCTTGGATGGACCTAAGTTGTAGAGGTTCAAAGACATGACATGTATAAAGAAGATGGAGAAAATCACAATTCATGATTGAGGGGGAGTTGTTGTTGCAGGAAAATCATCAATTGATGATTAGAAAAAAGTTTGATGTCAATAAGTAAAGCAAAGCTCATCATATGAGGCTTGAAGATGAGTGTGTGATCAAAAGATGAAAACTTGTATATACATGTATATTACTCTTGTAATTAGTTCATGAAAAACTTTGTATCTGTGATGAGTCAGGATGCGAATGTCTATATATACTTGAATATAGACTAAATAGAGGAGAGATGATGATTGAAAAGTTTTTAAGAAGTCATTAGAGACTTTAGAGAGTGAGAAGAATATGGATTATCTATCAGATGTATGATTTCTCTGAATAGAAGAAAGTTGCACCTCGATCTTTTACTGAGTGCTCCTTCTTTGTTTACTTCTTGAGGAATGCTTTTGTACAAGTGTATTTGTATAGTCGAGTGACCTTTGTACAAGTTTAGAGAGCCTAATTGTAACCAAGCTAAGAGAATTTTAAGTAGGAACATCTACATGTGTAAAGAGAAGAAGTGAAGATAGGTACATGTGCAAATTCGATGATCAATGTTTTGGTCAGATCTCCCTCCACAGTGTAAACTTTTTAGCAACTAAGCACTCATTCTTCAAATAGAAAGGTAAGCTACTTGTAGCTAAAAACATTTAAATAAAAAAGTTGTAATTTGGGAGAACTATGCATTAGAAGTTGCAAGTGTCAAAGTTGACTACACAGAAGAATAGTTTGAGACATAGGTACATTGTTTGGAGGAAATCTCAAGATATACTGATTCTTATGGAGAGATTTAACTTGGAGAATGTGCATAAAAACATTAACTGACACCTTGCACATTTGATTAGTCAATGAGTGGATTAAGTGTGGCAAACGTTTTTGAGTAATCAATTTCCTCACAATTAACTCAAGTCTTGATATTTTGGCATTAGTTTTCCAAAATTGGTTGAGGTTATGAGTTTTTCTTGATATAGAGGTGCTCTAACATCAATGATAACTTGTTCTTTTGGAGATTAATCATCTCCATCATGGTCACTAACTAAAATACCTTGATGCAAAAAAATGACTATCTCAAAAATTTTAGAACAATTACCCTGTCGAGTTCTACTAAACATGTAGTACACTTCGAGGGGCCTATACTGGTGAACGAAAACCTGTATATATCTTTGGCACAAGGGGATGAAATTATGTTCATAGGCATTGTGATAATGCATTCAAAGGCCGAAATTAGCTCACCAATTGTCATGCAATTCTAAGATTGTGATCGGAGGGATGTCAACAATGCCCTACATGAAGCGGTGACCTGCACTGATACCAATTGTTGGAGTTTGATGTCTATGGAAGCAAACAAACACCACAAGGAAGAAGAATAATCTTGGAGCTTAACACATAATACTAAATATATTACCAAGAGAATGTACAAAGGTAAGTAACCTGTTAGGGCTATAGGAATATATAAAAGGATGGGACAAAACCTCCTAAAGAGGGAAAAAAGTGCCCCAATGGTCCTATTGTATTTGCACACATCACTACCTAGATATATCAATAAATGCAACAATTTCTACAATCTTGTATGTGATGTCTTCAAGTCAATGGTACTTGGTTCTTTTATGCTATGCCAAAAGAAGAGAGATAAAAAACACTATTATTATATTTGGAAGGATACAATTAGGGCATATTGATAAACCAACCTATTAGGTCAAAGCTTCCAATGGCAGGACAAAATTCTGAGTAAGGTTCTCTATGTACCCACTATCACTAAAAACATATTGAAAGTATAGAAGGATAGTGAGTTGGCAATTTGGAAGGTTTAAAATATCAAAGACAAGAGATCTTTAGGATAGTTACTTTTAGGTTTTGATGAGTTGACCAAGGGCCACATTACATCCTGCAAAACATCCCATGAACCTTGGAAGATCTTGCAAGATTTTTATGAGGAAGAGATCCTTCTAGATTTTAGACCTTAAGGTTTGAGTTTCACAACATTTCAATCAGCCACAAGATGCCATACCGTCAAAGACTAATAATGCAAGCTCCCATTGTGTGGCCGAAATGTTTCCAGTATGTACATGGCCATTATTTTTCTTAACAAGCTTCCTAGATCCTATGAAACATTTGTGTTGTGGCCAAGTACTTTCTTGGAAGGAAGTTTTCTGTTGCCCATATCTTGTAGATGCACATACATAGAAATACTACAAAAATGAAATCTCGCAAAACTACTCACAAAATAGAGAGAGATAAGAGACTGAACACAAGATTGGGTACAATCTCCCCCCACATACTCTAATGGATGAGTCTATTAGAGTATGTGTATTTGTAGGTAATTCTCATTACTTCGTGAATAGAAGATACATAAGGGTGGCGCTTCAAAAAGCATACATTTACAAAAATCTGCTTAATTTACAAAATCATCGCTTTCCAAGTGATCTTCTATTTTTACAAAAATATCTCTTTATAAGAGATCTACTATTTTTACAAAAAATATCTAAAATACTATCGTTTAGATATCTTCAAAAATATCTGAATAAATCTGCCTACGCTCATGCCTTCATGATGCTTCACTTGCTAAATCAAAACACAATCACATTAAAAACGTCAAGGCATTAAAATCCATATAACATTCCATTATTCCATAATTTATAACATGCCTCCCAGTTGACAAGCAACTGAGCTCAGTTGATAAGAATAAAAATAGACATGGATGGCTTGTCACATGTCTCATCACTAACAATCATAAGCATGTTCCATGCAAAAACTCATGCGTAGAAATGGAAAATTGGAAGCTAATGTGACCATGAACAATATTCAAAAATCAAATGGTCATAATATGGAGTTGATGATGTCTTATGAATCCATTGAGATTCTTCCAGTGAGTGATTTTTATCTTTCACTAAACATCTATGATATTGGTTACCTCTACTTGTAGTAGTAACATCACAATCAAGTATTTTCTCTCGAACTAAAATTTCAGCATCCTCTTCAAGTAAAGGAGGGGCATCTAAAATAGGAGTGATTGGTAAAGTTCCTTTAAAGGATTTGAATAAACTAATATGAAAGAACTATGTATATTCCAGTTAGAAGATATGTCTAGTCTAAAAGCATTCTCGTTAATGTTTTGAATAATATGGAAAGGTCCATAATAATATGGTGCAAGTTTAACCTTAGGATATTGTGAAATATTTTTCAAACATCTTTTAATTATTCGTAATGATACCAAGTCATTTTCATTAAATTGTTTAGCTACTCGTTTCTTATTAACATTATGCATCTAATGTTCTTGACTCTTCTTAATGTGCACATGAACTTCATGAAGTGTAGAAATATGATCTTCTGCAAAAGAAATAGCCATAGGAATATTAGTTTGAGTGGGCAGCTTTTTACCATAAATAATTTCATACGATGCATGTTGAGTAGTGGTATGTGTTGTGTTATTATATGCGAACTATAATAAAGGAATTTTCTTGTGCCAATTACTTGGATTATCTAAAGAATAAAAAGGTAATAAATCTAAAATAGTACTATTTGTAGCTTCTCTTTGGTCATTAATTCTAGGATGAAATGCAAAGCTAAACTAAATTTTGGAACCTAAATTTTGAAATAATGCAACCCAAAAGTGATTACAAAAAATGAACATCTTGATGTCAAAGAATAACTTTTGGAAAACCATGCTGTGGAAAAATAGATTTCATAAATAACTTAGCACCTTGAGGTGCAAAAAGAGTCTAGTTAAAAGGAATGAAATAACCTTTTTTACTAAACCTATCAATAATTGTCCAAATCATATCATTATGAAATGAAGTTGTAGGAAGAGAAGTAATAAAGTCCATAGAAATTTGTTCCCATAGTCCATTAGGTATGTGAAGTGGCATTAATAATCCAAATACTTTACTATGATGGTGTTTCAGAGGCTCAACCACAATGCAATGGGAACATACTATGCAATATCCTTTTCCATATTCAGCCAAAAGAAAAATCCTTTACACATAGAAATAGTACTTTGTATGCCCCTATGATCCACATATGGTGGTTCATGGATCTCTTTCATAAAGAATTCTTTGAAAAATTATGTGATGCATAACTTGTGTTGGAAATACAGGAATGCATTATGAGAAGTGTAGTGATCCTTACTAAATGGTGTAGAATTATTAAAAGTTGTCCATGTTTGTGAAAAATACAAATCAGATGCATAAGTAGGAATCATGTCATGAAATGAATGAATATGAATAACAGAAATATCATTGATTGAAACAATATTTGTTTTTAAGGATAGATATGATGAAGGACATCAAGTACAACATTAGCTTTTCTAGGTTGATATTGAATAAAAGGTTGAAAATTTTGTATGAACAAAGCCCATTTAGTGTGTCTTTCAAAATCAGTGGTTGATTTAATAAATGCTTAATAGCCTGTTTGTCTGTTTGGATTTGAACTTCAGAACCCATAAGGTGATGTTTCCAAATTTTTAAGGCAAGCACAACAACTAGAATTTCCTTATCATATGCACTATAATTCTTTTTCGAAGGTTTAATTTTCCTACTTTCAAATGGAATGGGATGATAAGTTTCATTAATATAACACCTATACTTAAACAACTAGCATCTATAGCTACATGGAAAGGTTGTGCAAAATTTGGTAATTCCAAAATTGGTGCATGAGAAAGTGCATGTTTGAGTTTCTCAAAAGATTGTTGTTGTGCTAATTCCCATGCGAATTTTAACTTTCTCTTAAAGAATTAATGCACATGAAAGTGCTAAATACGAAAAACCTTTTACACACTTTCTATAAAAACTATCTAATACTAGAAAAGAGTGTACATCATTCACAAATTGAGGTACATGCCATTCTTCAATTACTTTTATTTTCTTTGGATCTACGTGAAGACCTTGACTAGAAACAATATGTCCTAAATACTCTAATTATTTTTGGAAAAAACAAAGTCTTTTCAGGATTGCCATAAGTTTTGTTTTTGCATAACAAATCAAAGATTGTTGCTAACTAGTTTTCTAATTCTAATCCTGAACTCTTTTGAGGTTTGCCATAAGTTTTGTTTTTGCATAACAAATCAAAGATTGCTATTAGGTGATTTTCATGATCATTATCATTCTCAACAAAAATGTTATTTATCATATATGCAAATATACCAAGAGTAGTGATGAGTCCAACATGCATTACCATGCATTGAAAGTGACCAATTTGAGTTCTGAAGGCAGTCTTATATATGTTATTCTATGTCATTTGTGTCTGAGGATAACTAGATTTAAGATCAATTTCGTTAAAAACACATGCTCCATGAATTCTATCTATCAAATCATCTATCCTAGGAATATGATATTTGTTTTTAATTGTGATTGTATTTAGTGCTCTATATTCAATGCACATCCTATAAGTCTTTTACTTCTTCTCCACTAAGAAAGGGAGAAGAACTATGCCTTATAAGTCCTTTGTGGAGTAGATCCTTAACTTGATTAGCAATTTCTTTTTTATGTAATCTTCCATGCCTATAAGGTGGTTTATAGGGAGGAGTACTACCAGGAATTAATTCTATACTATGGTTAAGAGATCCCTAGAAGGTGGTAGTTTAAAAGGAAAAAGATCCATAAAGAAATCAAGATAGGAATCCATAAATGATGTATGTGCATTAGGAAGTGTAGTGTATAATCAATATTGACAAAAACAATACATGAATTGTAGCCTTTCCTAAATGCACATTTTACTTGAGTATGACTAATTAATGCAAATGGTTGGAAGTGATGCATTGCAGACAAACAAATATCTTGATTGTTAAACCTAAAACTAATTGTGTGTATATAATAATGAATGCATGGATTATAATGATGATGAAAAGGCATACCAACTATAACATCATAGGATTGCAAAGGAGCAATTAAGAATGTGCATTCATCTACATATGAACCTATACAAATTTGAATGTTATGCACTTCTCTTGTAACATTATATCTTTTTCCTTGTAATGAAGCCTTAACATTATACATAAAGTAAGTGAATGTAATTGAAGATCTTGCACTAGTGTATAAGAAATAAAATCATGCGAACTACCATCATCATGTAAAATATTACCAACTTCACCATGAATAGTACCTTGCATGCAAAGTAAGAAATGAGTAGAAATTTTTTTACCCAAGGTACTTAGATCTTTTTCCAATGCTTATTTGCTCCAATCAGGTTCAATGTCTTCATTAAGCACCTCCATGTTATGTAGTTGAGCTTTTACAGGTTTCATCTCATTAGTTCGAAACCTCCATTTAGCTTTACTATGACCAAACTTACCACAATGCCAAAAAGTGATATGGGGCCTCTTTTGTTGAGTATCCACTATCATAGTTTGAAGGGTAGGATTTTTTGTACGTTTTAAAGGGATTGTCTTGTGTACTAGTGAGAAACTGGATTGAGGAGGTCATTCAAAACATAAGTGGGCATTGAAAAGAACAGGAAGAAAAAGTAATGAAAGGACCCTTGAAAGGAAAATTGGTCTTGATTGGTTGTGATCATTGATGCGCTTTTTGGAAGCAAATGGAGTTGGTGATGGAACAAAACTCCTTATCAACATCATGTGCAAAAGAAATAGTTTCATGGAGGGTCATGGGAAATAGTGTGTTGAGCTTGGATTGGATTCCCATCTCCAAACCATCTTCATACTTCCATTCCAAGGTATATTCAGGAATCATTTCAAGAAACAAATAAGCAGTAGTTCTTACCAAAAGCATTCACTGTATGTAGACAAACATGATAATCAAACATGATCAGTGCATAGTATGACAATGAGTATAGTGAGCATTGTGAGCGCAATGAGTACAATGAGCACAATGAGCATAGTGAGCATAGTAATGACAGTGAGCAAAGAGTCACAATGTCACAGTGGGCATAATTCACAGAGGCATAGTAACAGATTCAAAAAACTTGAAAAAGACACCGACAAAACAAATTATATCCAAAATTGACAAATGCAAACCAAGACGAATGAGAATTAACGAAGTGGAATGGATATCAAATTGCGAGTGGACACCATGAATCACAACCGAATGCTAAGAAGTACACCTCCATAGGTGCACGGAGGATTCGATAACACTATTGATTGGATCTTGCAAATGCACATACACAAAGATAATACAGAAACAAAATCTCACAAAATAGAGAGAGATAAGATACTAAACACAAAATCAGGTACAATGTCTCCCCACATACTCTAATGGATAAGTGTATCAGAGTATGTGTATTTATAGATATTTCTCATTACATTCTGAATAGAAGATACATGAGGGTGGCACTTTGAAAAGCATGCATTCACAAAGATCTTCTTAATTTACATAATCGTCACTTTCTAAGCAATTTGCTGTTTTTACAAAAATATCTCTTTGTAAGTGCTCTACTATTTTTACAAAAAACATGTAAAAATGCTATCTTTTAAATATCTCAATAAATCCATGCATGCTAACGTCCTCATGATTGTTCACCTACTAAATCAAAACACAATCACATTAAAAACCTCAACACATTAAAATCCATATAACATTCCATTATTCCATAAAATATAACAGCATCATCCTCACAAGAAACCATGACAAAATCTAAGGAACCATTCAACAAGGCAAAGCATGCTAGTAGCATAGCAACACACCTAAACAAGGTTCCAACAATCCATTCAAGACGTTTAGCTTCAATTACTATGGTAAAATGGAGCATCTTGAGAAATTCTCCCACAAAAAGAAGAATATATCCAAAGCATCTACCTCGAAGAACCAATCTTGTTCCTCTCACCATAGGTCGCACTATTCTACTGAAGGCCTATTTATCACCATAAAACCCAAAACCCTAACTACTTTGAGGTCCTCATAAGAGTGGATCTTAAAAACTGAAACCACATCTCATATGTGCACAGATCAGGACTCCTTCCAAGAGGTTCAAGATCACGTTGATGACATCTATTTAGGCAACAAAAAAATTCTCCCAATCGAAGGAAAAGGAACGGTTCAAGTTACCAATCATCATGGGGAGTGAAACTCTCTCTAGTGTATTGTTCTTCCCAAACTTATGCATGAATCTACTCTTAGTTAAGGCCTTTAGTGACCATCAGAAACAAGTTTTACTTGACATCACATCTATAGAGGTGACTGACCCTACAGCTAAAGATGTCATTGCACAAGGATTTAAAGACAAAGGGATGTACAAGCTACCATTTTTTCTACCTAAGTAGGCCCTTTCTAGTCTTTAGCACCAAAGATACATGCACACCTCATACATAACTAAGATTTTCACATCACAAATGGTTAAGCAATTTCCCAAAATCTAACAAGTACATGATATCTTCCAAGATTGCACCCAAGGCAAGACACATAGGGCTCCTATTCCAAAGGATGCTTCCACTTGAGCTGGGACTCCTTTAGCGCTAGTCCACATTGATCTTTCTTGCCTCAAGAATACCCCTTCAATAAGTGGATCCATCTACTTCTTTCTCATAGTAGATGATAACTCAATATATATTTGGGTATACTTTTTGAAGTGCAAGGCATATACCTTTTCCAAGTCTCTAGAACTGATATATCAAGTTGAAAATGAAGCACCAAGTATAGTGAATACTATTAGATCAGATGGAGGTGGTCAGTTCATCACTCCTGACTTTGATAATTTCTTGAAGCAAAAGGGCATCAAGAGGCAATTCACTCAACCTCACACTCCATCCTAGAATGGATTAGTGGATAGGAAGATTTGAAGCATAATGGATATGCCATGCACTCTACTTCACAACAAAGAATTACCATTCAAGCTTTAGGTTGAAGCACTAAACACTACAATACACAACATCAATAAAGGCTTTACAAGTGCATTACTAAAAAAGAATCCTTTTGAAACTTACTACAGACACAAGCCAAATATCAATTACTTTAAAGTATTTGGAAGTGAAGCTCTTGTACATGTACCAAAGGAAGATCAAAGGAAGTTGCAGACAAAGTCCAAGAAATATCTCTTTGTTGGATATAGTGAATAATTTAATGGTTATAGATTGTATGATCTTGAGAACCACTCCATCATCATCTCAAAAGATGTCATATTTTGATGAACCTTCAAAGTACTCAACTAAAGATCCAAGTTAAATTTTGAGTCCATCTATCTACACTTCAGTGGGGAAAACAATTCTTTCTAAGAAAACCTAAGAGGCAAGTACTTCTCATCAATCTAGAATATCTCAAATGCTTATCAAAAGTAGCAACATGAACAATTTCATTATGTAAATTATGCACTTATGCACAAAATTTAGAAGATTCGAGAGCCTTTCGACTACAAAGAAGCCAAAGGTCAATGTGAGTGAGAAGTAGTTATGCAAACAGAGATGGATGCAATTGAAAATAACAAAACTTAGACACTTTTTCTTAAGCCTTATAATCATCAAGTAATTGGAGTTAAGCACATATACAAAGTCAAGTACAAATTAGGTGGTACATTCAACGAGTACAAAGGAAGATTAATAAGGGATATAAGCAAAAGCACTATATGAATTAAGAAGAAACCTTTGCCCCTACTGCAAGGTTTAGAAATATAAGAACCATTCTCACACTAGGTGCACACACCAAATGGCCCGTTTACCAGCTCGACGTCAAAAGTGCTTTCCTCAGTAGAGATCTTTAAGAAGAATTATATGTTGAACAACTTGAAGGTTTCTAGATTAAAGGAAAGGAAGAACAAGTGTACAAGCTTCACAAAGAACTTATGAACTTGAGCCGGCTCCGAAGGCTTCGTATGAAGAGATCCAAAAGTTCTTTACAGCTAAAGGATTTTGAAGGAGCATTATCAATGCTAACTTATACATATATAGGAAAGAGTCCTTAGTTGTGATAATAATCCCCTTTGTAGATGACATGAACTGAATAGGCTAAGATGAACAACACATCCAATTCATCATTGCACGACTTCACTTCTAGTATTCCATGACAAAGCTTGGCCTACTTGAGTACTTCTAAGGTATAGAAGTTTGAAAAAAAAAGCATATTCCTATCAGAGAAGAAGTGCCACTTTGATCTTCTATTTTATTATAAAATGGGCCAGTGTCATTCACTTTCTACACAAATTGATCCAAACATCAAGCTTACATTATTTTACATATGCAACACTATACTAGGTATTGCCTATGCAGTAGGGATAGTCAACCGGTTTGCACCTCAACCTTGTTAGACACATTGAGATGCTACTCAAAGAATACTCTAATATCTTGCCCTCACCTGATATCATGTTCTTTGGTTTAGAGCAGGCATCGAAGTCATCGGATATTCATACTGAGATTGGGCCAGTGATCCTAACTCCCAATGGTCTACTTCTAGATACATATTCTTGCTTGGCTCAAGACCCATCCCTTGGGCAAGTAAGACGCAACCCTATACTTGTTGAATCATCCACCAAGATTGTGTATCGAGCATCCAAATTTGTAGCATGTGAGGCCATGTGTCTTTGAGGTTTATTACGAGACATTGGTGTCTTACAAGTTACTCCAACATGCATCAACATGGATAGCCAGTCAGGCTTGGTCATCGCCAATAATCTAGTGTTCCATGCCTGGATGAAGCACATCAGGATCTAGTAGCATTTCATCCCGCAAGAAGTTCAAATCTCAAGAGATTACTGTAGATAAGTGTACCTCTTAGGGGAACCCCAAGACCATGTCCACAAAGGATCTACCTTGAATTCTACTTCAGCACTTGGTAGACCTCTGCAACATTCCATTGCTCCAAAATGGAGCAGTAGAGGGGGTGTTGAGGACATGATTTGTCCTACATCATTTCCATTTGTATTTGCATGAGTTCATCTCCATTTTGTATTACCTCTCCATTTTTATTTCATTTCCATTTTATATTGTATCTCTTTGTATATTTGAGTACCTTGCCATTTACTTCTACCTATGTGTTCATTCTCCCTTAAGGGGAATTATCCCACATATTATGTAGTTTGGAGAACCCCCTCCAAGTCTATAGAAAGAAGGTGTCACCCCCCCAATTGTATTTGGTTAGAAGCTTGAGGAGCTTAGTCCATGCTCTTGGGAAGGTCAGTCTAATCCATGTGAGGTTTCCCATTTCATGGTCTAAGCACTTTTGAGTCTCACACTCTTTCCTTTTCTGAGTACACGTTTATTTTCATTTAGCTTCAGTGCATGTACTCTCTACATTCATATGTATGTAGAGGTCAAACATGTATCAATACATTAGCATATATATGTTTGCTCTCACATTTACTCTATAACACACACACACACACATACGCATGACATCATATATACATTTAATATAGAATAGTACTCTGGAATGAAAAGAGATGCATTAAAATGTGATGAATGCAATCGCATGCAAATAAGTTCAAGTCAAGAAAAAATAATACTTTTGAATTAAAACAAATTCAATCGTGACCATGGAAAGCAAATGGATGTGAATCACGCAAGAGACTACACGCAAATGTAACCAACTACCTAGGATAGAATGCTCAATTTCCAACTTTGGTGGATTCTCTCAATCATTGAGTCTATGTGCCTGATTCAAAATTCATTCTTGTTATTAAACCATTCTATGAAGAAAATCCATACATTGGATTAGGTACATTAAGATGACTAGAAATTTCACCATACATTTATGTTTCTCATGATTTCTTTCTCTTAAGCTTCTATAGCACAAAATCTCATTACAATCTAAGAAAAAATCTTGCTTTTTACAGCATATGCTCTTTTACCATTAAATTATAGTGTCCAAAGAGAATTCAAAAATTAAAGATCAAAATTACTCGATTTATTGACCAAGCATGCTAAGAGATATACAATAATACTAGATAATTTCACAGACCCATGCAATATTGTGAGTTGCAATGGAAATTTAGATCATCCTTGCTAAATGAAACTTAATATGATAGTAAAGTGGAGTGATTCTTATTTAATACGTGAAATAAAGTGGTTGACATGTATTAAACTAGAATTGATACTTCCTAGTGATATCAACCACGACTTCTAATTTTATAGGGAACATAAAGCGTTGGACATGATTGATATAATGCTACATTAGAAAGAGGTGGGAGTTTAATATAGCTAAAATAGAACTTGATAGATACATCTTTTCGTGTTGCAATCTATCTCCAATGGTGTTATCTAATTCATCCAAGAAAATCTAAGCAGCTTTCTTGAGCCATACAACAAGGCCATGATCTGTTATAAAGGAAATTTATGAAAATGTTTGTTTTAATGTAGGCACATATGATTAACATAATATTTATTACCAGGGAAATGATATAAATTATGAGATGTATATAGTCACTTTCCTCGGGCATTTGGATTCATTTCCCACCATCTACAATCATGGTTCCTTATAGAAAGAATAAGAAATCATAATAAGCTTTTTTGATAGTCATATTGATATAAGCTAAATTGTGTAATATATTGTCTTCATCCATGTAATTGAGGGTGTATGTCCACACAATTTCCATTGCAGCCGATAGTTGAAGTTATTTTTATTAAGGAGACTCCCTAACCTTCCATGAAAGTTTTGTTATTCGGGTCCTCTA
Source organism: Ceratopteris richardii (assembly GCA_020310875.1). Taxonomy (NCBI): domain Eukaryota; kingdom Viridiplantae; phylum Streptophyta; class Polypodiopsida; order Polypodiales; family Pteridaceae; genus Ceratopteris; species Ceratopteris richardii. The sequence goes on from CM035443.1 coordinate 66,896,672, forward strand.
AATAGCATTATTCTCTTCAATGCTTGAGTTCATTTTTTTCTTCTGACGTTAGTTTTGGATACTATTGAATCTATTATTCTTTAGATTCTTCCTTTGTTCAATTAAAATAGCTTTCTCATATCAATTGGTAGAGAATGTCATGTAATAGCATGGATTACTATATCCACTAGATGAAATCACTAATAATGATGTATAAAATAATGGAGTTTTCCACTCATCCATGTTCTATTAATATACAATGTCTTCCCTTAATGATTGCATTTGGTATTGGGCAATTGTATATGAAGAGAATAATATCATTTCCTTCTACATTAGATCTCATCTTATATATTGGATGAAGATCACATGGGACAATTCATTTCTAGTATATGTTTTAGGTAACCTTGGATCATTTTGAGGTGATTTTTTGGATAGATTCATATGTAAAACAATTTAGTGCTCAAATGGGAGCCCCACTCTAATTACCATATGATTTTGGATCTTGAATTTGAGCTCAACTCCAACCTAAGGCTTGCTCTCGCTCTTTTTAATAAGTTTGTTTATAATTATATCAATTGATTTCCTCAACATAATATGTATTGCCTATTTGTGATGCATAGTCCATTACGTAGGTGGTTACTTCACATGCAAAATTGACCATGCCTAACTATTTATGGAGGTTTCAACATCTCAAATTTCCTATTTATATAAGAAACTTATACTATTCTATGCATTTATTTTACCTAGCACACCTCTACCTTCCATTCGAACATCCATAGTTCTCAGCTAGATCAACATTAAAATTTTTTACTACATGAATTCGCATTTATGTGCCCACATTTGATGAAGGGAAGCTTGATGACATACATTAAAAATTACATAATTTCAAAATTTGATCACGTTTTCAACACCATGAGCTATTAGATAATGTCCTTAAAGGAAGAATAGCCTAGCCAAATGTTGTTCAAAAGATCCCAAAAAAAAAAAAAACGGTTCAAAATCCACCCAACTTAAAACTTGTCAATCATGGAATAAATGGAATATGGATGCATTATGTGTGGTTTTCACTAGTGTAATAAATTTAGTTTTTATTTTAGTTCACTAAATTGATAAACGTAAACTTCCTTTGGGGCATTCACTTTTGAATATTAGAAGAAGAATCACATTAGATCTGAAGTCATTTGACTTAGGCATAGAAAAATAAACATTTCGAATTTGAGAAGGCTAAAGATTTCATGTTGTTGATCAAACATCTACAGGATCAACTCCCTACTATCGTTTTTATCATAAAACTTTAAGAAATATCTCAAATGTGTGTTTGGAAGCTTCCAACAAAGTGTGATGGGATAGTGGTAAATCTCAAGCTCGAAGATTTTTGTGCATCACCACTAAAAGTAAATGCATATTACAAATCATGAAGGCTCAATTGAATTTGCATTCTCAATTAATGTAAATGTAAGTGATTTTTCTGATAACTTAAATGAGAATCAAAATAGAGGAGTTCACCAAGAGCTATTATTTTTTCAATACAAAAGATCTAGAACAAGACTTAGGTTGGACTTGAGCCCAAATTCATGATCCGATATCATATGACCCTTAGAGTGGGGCTCCCATTTTAGAATTAAATTATGATACATATGGATCTATCCAAAAAACGACTTGGAAATGATCCAAGACTACGTAAAACATATCTAATGTAGCAATACGTGATTCTCTTCACCTCATATACAATTGCCCAATACCAGATACAATCATCAAGAGTAGACATTGTATATCAATAGAATATGGAGGAGTAGACATTTCCATGATTTTGTACGTTATTATTAGTGATGTCATCTAGTAGATAATACGATCCATGGTATTACATGACATTTTAATTGAGAAGGATATTTTAATTGAGAAAAGGAAGAATCTTAAGAATAATAGTTTCGATAGTATCCAGAACGAATGTAAGAAGAAAAAACATGAAATCAATCATTGTAAAATGAATCATGTTAATGAGAGGCACCGAATTACCAAATTTTCATGGAATGTCAAGGATTCTACGCAAAACAAAAACTTCAACTATGGGTTGCAATGCAAGGTGACTGGAGATACACGCTCAATTATCTTGATCATGAGCATATATTATCCCATGTAGTTTCTATCAATATGACCATCAAACAAAGTTATTATGATTTCTTATCATTTCTACAAGGAAACATCAATCTAGGTGGTGGGAAATGAATCCAAATGCTCTAGGAAAGTGATGAGAGACATCCGATTATTTATATCATTTCGATGGTAAAAACTATTATGGTAATCCTCTTTGCATACACTAAAACACAATTTGTTTGGATGAACTAGGTAACACCATTGGAGATAGGTTGCAACATGAAAAGTTGTTTTTGCGAAGTTCTATATCAGCCATATGAAATGCCCACCACTTCCTAATGTAGCATCTTATCAATCATTTCCAAAGTTTTAAGTCTCCTATAAAATGAGAAGTTGCGCTAGACATGGCTAGCACATATATATGCTAGTTAAATACCTTATCCACCAATTTATTTCACTTATAAATTTTAAATCACTCCACCACTTTACAATAGTATCAATTTTCATTCAAGAAGGATGATCTCAATTTCCATTGCAAGTTACAACATTGCATGGGCTTGTGAAATTATCTAGTGTTACTGTATATCTCTTAGCAAGTCTAATCAGTAAATCAACTTATCTTAATCTTTGTTTAGTTCTCTTTGGACACTACTTTTTGCTGGTAAATGAGCACATGCACTAAGAAGCAAGATTTTCTCCAAAATAGTAATTAGAATTTGTTCTATAGAAGGTTGAGAGAAGGAAATCATGATAAAAATTAATGTGAATGGTGAAAATTCTAGTGATCTTAATGTACTTGATCCAATGTATGGATGTTGTTCATTGAATGGCTTAATGACAAGAATGAATGTTGAATCGGTCACCTAGACTCAATGGATGAGAAAATCCACCAAAGATGGAAATTGAGCATTCTATGCTAGGTTGAGAAGATCTGAAGACGGAATTACTAGAAACTAAATTGGATTATTTTGCAATCAATATTGAGACTTTAATCATTGAAATAATAAATCTGAAGACCATTCAAGAAACTAAACTAAAAACTTGAGAGCAAGGACCTAGGGCTTGAGAACAAGTAAGGCAATCTTTCAATCATCCTCATAGATGCATATGGTGTGATGAGTCTTACCATCCACACAAGAAACACAAATTGTTCAACAAAGCCAAAGAGAAAAATTGGGTCACTCCAATAGATCGATTAACATTTGACTACATAACAAAGAGACAATTACGAAGTAAATTTTGGAATTGAGGATTGAAAGAGTTCTAGGAAGCTTCAATAACCCAAAAAACATATGCATTTAGACTTGATGGCAATCATCAAGACAACAAAGTTAGGACTCATCTGTATGATGTTTCTAATAAAGGAAAGTTCATGACTAAAACCTTCTATGCTTCAAGCTCTCATACTCATGCTAAGACATCTTGAAATGAGCCAATTGATATGTTCTCATTCTATACTCATGAAATAAATCTGAAAGATGATGAAGCATCAATAACTACTGTGCCTAGGAAAGAAGCTAATAAGATTGAACCTAGGAAAGAGCCAGAGAAATGTAGTCCTATGAAAGATGCTCAGAAGCATGAGCATTGGAAAAAGAATAATAAAGCTATAGAGAGTCATACCAAAGGAAAGCTTAGGCAAGTAGTTAAGAAATGGGAAACAAAACAATAGAATGATGAGAAGTCCTTACCCAAGAAATCAATGGTCATCGATGAACTCTCCTCTAATGCACATGCAACAAGATTTTCATAAGGTGTTGCTCTTATATATATAAATAGTGGTACAAATGTTAATGATTTCCTATATGATACTAATATTGGAAGAGAGAAGGACAAAGAAAGTGATTCATGATCAAATTATCTATCGGACTAAGATTGGACATGACTTTACAAATTAAATGATAAAAAAAGTTTACAAGAATGCATGGTAATGGAATCCTTTAATTACAAAAAAAAAGCTTATTTAGAAAAGGTCACAAGAATGCATGGTAAGGCCTTTTCTCTTTATTGCATTGAAATAGGGTGTGCAGATCCTAAAATTGAAGCTCCAATGATCATTTAAATGATTCCTCATATATCTTTGAATATGTACCCTATGCTATAAAGCACATCTTCCTGAGTTGATGAAATTTCTCAAGGATAAAATAAGTATGCAAATTCGAGAATCCTCGTCTCCACCTTACTCAAATCATTGGTTTGCTATGCCAAGAAAAATGGTAAACTTTGGTTTACCCTAGACCTCCAACAAGTCAATAAATTGATGATTAGAAATGTTGGGACTAGAATCATTGTAAAGGCAATTATTGAGGATTTTTCACGACATGCTATATACTCTATGAGAGATCTCTATTCTAGGTAGGATTAGTTCCAATCAATAATTGAAGGTAGGGGCATTTCTACAATGAAGACTATTGTAGTATTGGTGTTGTGCACATGAAAATTACCTCAAGGTGCCACAATTTTGGTTACACACATGATCAATGCAATGAATAAAGTGTTGCATGATTTCATTTTGGACATTGCAATGCTTTTTAGAGATGATAGTTCTATTAAGGATTGTGTAGAAATGGATAGGGATCTTATTATAGACACTGAGAGATGTTGCAAAATTTCTCAAAGCTCACATTCTTCACTACAAAAACATCTTTCAAGTATTTGTTGAAGTGGGCTTGATTTCTTATCATTTCTACAAGGAAACATCAATCTAGGTGGTGGGAAATGAATCCAAATGCTCTAGGAAAGTGATGAGAGACATCCGATTATTTATATCATTTCGATGGTAAAAACTATTATGGTAATCCTATTTGCGTACACTAAAACACAATTTGTTTGGATGAACTAGGTAACACCATTGGAGATAGGTTGCAACATGAAAAGTTGTTTTTGCCAAGTTCTATATCAGCCATATGAAATGCCCACCACTTCCTAATGTAGCATCTTATCAATCATTTCCAAAGTTTTAAGTCTCCTATAAAATGAGAAGTTGCGCTAGACATGGCTAGCACATATAAATGCTAGTTAAATACCTTATCCACCAATTTATTTCACTTATAAATTTTAAATCACTTCACCACTTTACAATAGTATCAATTTTCATTCAAGAAGGATGATCTAAATTTCCATTGCAAGTTACAACATTGCATGGGCTTGTGAAATTATCTAGTGTTATTGTATATCTCTTAGCAAGTTTAATCACTAAATCAACTTATCTTAATCTTTGTTTAGTTCTCTTTGGACACTACTTTTTGTTGGTAAATGAGCACATGCACTAAGAAGCAAGATTTTCTCCAAAATAGTAATGAGAATTTGTTCTATAGAAGGTTGAGAGAAGGAAATCATGATAAAAATTAATGTGAATGGTGAAAATTCTAGTGATCTTAATATACTTGATCCAATGTATGGATGTTGTTCATTGAATGGCTTAATGACAAGAATGAATGTTGAATCGGTCACCTAGACTCAATGGATGAGAAAATCCACCAAAGATGGAAATTGAGCATTCTATGCTAGGTTGAGAAGATCCGAAGACGGAATTACTAGAAACTAATTGGATTATTTTGGAATCAATATTGAGACTTTAATCATTGAAATAATAAATCTGAAGACCATTCAAGAAACTAAACTAAAAACTTGAAAGCAAGGACCTAGGGCTTGAGAACAAGTAAGGCAATCTTTCAATCATCCTCATAGATGCATATGGTGTGATGAGTTTTACCATCCACACAACAAACGCAAATTGTTCAACAAAGCCAAAGAGAAAAATTGGGTCACTCCAATAGATCAATTAACATTTGACTACATAACAAAGAGACAATTAGGAAGGAAATTTTGGAATCGAGGATTGAAAGAGTTCTAGGAAGCTTCAATAAGCCAAAAAATATATGCATTTAGGCTTGATGGCAATCATCAAGACAACAAAGTTAGGGCTCATGTGTATGATGTTTCTAATAAAGGAAAGTTCACGACTAAAACCTTCTATGCTTCAAGCTCTGATACTCATGCTAAGACATCTTGAAACGAGCTTATTGATATGTTCTCATTCTATACTCATGAAATAAATCTGAAAGATGATGAAGCATCAATAACTACTGTGCCTAGGAAAGAAGCTAATAAGATTGAACCTAGGAAAGAGCCAGAGAAACGTAGTCCTATGAAAGATGCTCAGAAGCATATGAGCATTGGAAAAAAAATAATAAAGCTACAGAGAGTCGTACCAAAGGAAAGCTTAGGCAAGTAGTTAAGAAATGGGAAACAAAACATTAGAATGATGAGAAGTCCAAGAGAGAGTTGAAGAAAAGAAAACCACTCAACATAAAGATGAAAAGGGCAAGAAAAATAGGTAAGAAATCGCATGCTTTTTTACTGATCTCCCAAATAGAGAAACATATTGCTATTAACAAAGTTATGGATAAAAGGTGTTGAGATCCCAAGAGTCTTTGATATTAGAAGAAGGTTTAGCATTAGTAGAGAGATATGTCAAGGAAGATTTTATGATTTCTATAAGAAGACAAAGGAAACCAATTAAAGTGAAAAGCGATGATATTGAAATGGAAGAGATCAAACATCAAGAGGAATCAAAAGTGAGTATGGTTAAGGTCAATGAATGGGATATTGAGAAAGCTTATGCTTAAAAGAACTATTTGGGACTTATTATTGGACATATAGAGGGAAATAATTGAAACCCTAAAAGTCATTATACATAGAAACATTGGGCATGAGGAACAATTGAAAGAATTAATAGAATTAATTTATACCTAGATTTAATGGACTCATGATCTAGAGTAAATGTGGTTTCAAGAGAGCTATATCAAGAGGGAAAATGGTCAATTGATCATTATAATGGATGGAAAATGAATTTAGCTTCCTGTAATGTGCAAGGATACTTACTTGGTGCATGTGCAAGTGTATTAATTTATATTGGTGATGTCAAAGGAAAAGACCGTTTGGCTCATGATGAATCTTTGTATCCAATTATCTTTGAACAACCATTCATATGGGAACAAATGATAGAAATAAAGGTTTTAGATGAAGACAATTCTTTTGCCAAGATTCTTTTTGCATTGGCCTAAAGATGGTGAAATCTATGACAATTTGTGTTACTTACCCAAGAAATCAATGGTCATCAATGAACTCTCCTCTAATGCACATGCAACAAGATTTTCATAAGGTGTTGCTATTACATCTATAAATAGTGGTACAAATGTTGATATGATACTAATATTGGAAGAGAGAAGGACAAAGAAAGTGATTCATGATAAAATTATCTATCCTAAATCCAAGATTGGACATGACTTTACAAATTAAATGATAAAAAAAGTTTACAAGAATGCATGGTAATGGAATATTTTAATTACAAAAAAAAATGCCTATTTAGAAAAGGTCACAAGAATGCATGGTAAGGCCTTTTCTCTTTATTGCATTGAAATAGGGTGTGCAGATCCTAAAATTGAAGCTCCAATGATCATTTAAATGATTCCTCATATATCTTTGAGTATGTACCCTATGCTATAAAGCACATCTTCCTGAGTTGATGAAATTTCTCAAGGAGAAAATAAGTATGCAAATTCGAGAATCCTCGTCTCCTCCTTACTCAAATCACTGGTTTGCTATGCCAAAGAAAAATGGTAAACTTTGGATTACCCTAAACCTCCAACAAGTCAATAAATTGATGATTAGAAATGTTGGGACTAGAATCATTGTAAAGGCAATTATTGAGGATTTTTCACGACATGCTATATACTCTATGGGAGATCTCTATTCTAAGTATGATTAGTTCCAATCAATAATTGAAGGTAGGGGCATTTCTAAAATGAAAACTATTTTAGTATTGGTGTTGTGCACATGAAAATTACCTCAAGGTGCCACAAATTTGGTTAGAAACATGATCAATGCAATGAATTAAGTGTTGCATGATTTCATTTTGGACATTGCAATGCTTTTTAGAGATGATAGTTCTATTAAGGATTGTGTAGAAATGGATAGGGATCTTATTATAGACACTGAGAGATGTTGCAAAATTTCTCAAAGCTCACATTCTTCATTGCAAAAGCATCTTTCAAGTATTTATTGAAGTGGGCTTGACTTTTTCTATTGTGAAATAAAATTTTTGGATGAATTAGCTGCTCATAATTGGAAATCAACGTGGCTTCTAGTGGGAAACCTTATCCTCCAAAAGTAGAACTAATTAGAAAAAAGGAAAGAATTTGCAAGTCAGTGAGTTAAGTGAGAGAAATCGTCACAACATGTTTCTTCTACTTGATGTTGATTGCTCACTTTAGTTTTGTAGATTCTAGGAAGGAAACATAAGAAAATTTGTTTGGTTTGAGAAGCATAGATATGCTATGAAGAAATTAAAAAGAATTTTGAAGCACCCACCAATTAAAAAATGAGTTGATTATTCAAATAGAGAGACCATGTTATTGAGAGTTGAGATTAGTCAGATTGGAACTCGCTTGATGAATGGACATAAGGCTGAGGAAGAAAAAGAATATGCTATAAGATTTGGTGCAGATATCTTCCAAGAGGGACAACACAAATAGCCTCAAATAAAAATTGAATTAGGGAAGTATTTTGAGCTGTCAAAGTTTGACCGCAATTATTGGTGCAAATATTTGTGGAGAAACAGAGTTTTTCCTTTTCTTTGAATCATAAAAAATCTCTTAACTCAATATATTGCCTATCATTGATTACTTATATCAAATTCAAGAGTCCAAAGTTAGTTCAAATTGTAGGAAATCAAAATGCTATTATCGATATACTTTCGAAGGCAGTGTATGGTGACTTTGAGATCAAGAAAGTCAGAGAATTAATAATCTTTAATATGAGACCAATAACTTTGTATATGAGTTATTTAATGAAGCTAATTATGATCAAAATCAACTCCACGTTGGCTATTCTCTAAGAAAGGTGACTACATGATCATATTTTTCCTTAAAGTATTATAGAACCATTAGGAATCACGAATTCAAGGTTTTCTTACATGATGGATTGATATGGAGAAATTCTTGAGGGAAGGTTAAGTTTCATTAATGCAGAGTCGGAACAAAGGAATGGCAAAGAAGTTTGATGAAAGACCTACATGCCTCTTTGTGGCCACACCATAGGGTTTTTGTTGGTGCATTTTACCCAAGCCTACATGCTTGATATATTTGATATCATCATCATTTGTAAGTCACATGAGTAGTCATGTGAACACCTCTTGTAAAAGAGTTCATTTTATCTCTTGTAAATGGAAAAAGAAAAAAGGAAAATAATGGCTTACCTCATGCATGATGTAAAAGCAAATTCGTGGCTCTAACTACCTAAAACCACGAAATTTAGAGCTGAGGGAATATCTCCTAACTTTGGGGATCACTTTTAGGTGGAGCCATTCGAATTCGAATTCAAAACTCCCTCCAAGAATAGCTATAAAAGGAGCAAGAAGGAAGAGGCGATTAGCAAGCCTTGTACGTGACCACTTCATGTAATTTTGTAGAGATTGAAGAGCTTACTCCATAGCTCTATCATTCTACTCCCATTGTGCAAAGATTCATTGCCAATGTGGTTGTAATCATATGTGAATCTATACATTTATTATCATCTACTTCTCTGTTTTGTTCTCTGTTATATCTCAAGTTTTACTGAACCTTTTTCAGTGTTTTAAAGTGCGTTAGATAGCTCTCACTGTCTAGTTTCTAGCTATAAGTTTTCAAGGTCATTGAATTTATACTTTTGGAGATATCCGCATTTTACTGCTTACTGGTCTATCTCTACAGAGCCTCGAGAGTTGTGGGAAGGTTCCAGAAATTGTTGAAACTTGTTCTCAGTGCTCAGTCCATCATTTGAAGTGTTTTAACTTGGAATAGCAAGCTTGTTAAGTCTATTTGCTATGCCCAAAAGGAATTTTTCTAATTCCTTCCAGGTTGAGAGCACTGTTCATTTTTTCCAGCAGGTGTATGTCCAAAAATAGCAAGTTTTGGGAGCTAGTCATTTCGCAACTAGTCTGTCTTGACTTAAACTTTTGGGATACATGTTCCAAAGTACTTGGCTGATATTTTGGTGGATTTAGGAAGCTCAAAGGGTCTACTAATCAACTCTGAAGTCTCACTTGGCTGGTGTGAAGCTGGTTGTAGGCACCTACTCATCTTTGGATTGCATCCACCATCTCTCTTCACAGTGGTATCAGAGCATAGTCAAGCAACATGGGAGATGGATTTCCATCAACAATTGACAAATTGGATCAAAACAACTACCCGGCATGGTCTCTAAGGATGGAGGCTTACCTTCAAGGGAGGAATCTATATGGATTCATATCCGGAGATGAAGCAATGCCAACCATGAGGAACAAAGGGCAACCATCACATGAAGAAGTGGAAGGACTTTCGAATTGGTGTTCGAAGGATGCACTTGCAAGGTCCTATATTCTAAACTCAATCTCTGACTTTCTTTTACCTCATGTCAAGGGATGCAAGACATCAAGAGAGACCTGGAATGCACTTGCTTCTTTCTTCTCTTCCAACACTCAAGCAAGGAAGAACCAATTGTGGATGGAGTTCACAACAATAAAGAAAAGCCCGAAGCAAAATGTGACTGATTATGTCACAAAGATGAAGGAGATTTCCGACCAACTTGGAAGCATTGGAGAAGTAATTGAAGAGGAGCAAATCATAAGACAAATCATGAATGGAATTAAAGCAGACGACAAGTGGGAGTCATTCACAACAGCCATGGATTTATACATGGATATGCATGTACCCGACCTCAACACACTTATGGGCCAACTCTTCACTCATGAAGCAAAGATTAGCAAAGGTGATGAGTCCTCAAGAGGTAATCAAACTTCTGCCTTATATTCTGATAAAGCTAAGGTCAAGGACAAGTCAAAGAATAGGAAGAATGAAGATGAAGGAAGCTCTTTCCAAGCAAACTTTGCAGGTAGAGGAAGAGTTAGAGGAAGAGGCAGAAGTGGAAAGCAAGGCAGGGGGAGATTCCAATCATCTCAACCTTGCAACATATGTGGCTTATCTAACCATACTACTGAAGAATGTTTCAGGAACCCAAGGAACTCAAGAGGAAGAGGATTCAATAGAGGTGGCTATGGATCAAATAGAGGTAGATACAATGGAGGCTACAACAACAACAACTACTACAACAACAATTACAACAACAACGACAACTATCAAAGTGGCCATAGAGGAAGAAGAGATTACAATAACTATGCAGAGGACCAAAGTCAAGAAGATTCATTATTGATTATGAATCTATCAGCAAAGAAGGGTAAGGATGATGATCACATATTTTACATTGATTCGGGATGCTCGAACCATGCAGGAAATGTGGCTTTACTTTCTGATTTGGAAGATCCTCATAACAAGCATGAAGTGCAGACAGGAGATGACACAAAGCACTCAGTGGAGAAGATAGGTAATGTGAAGACATCAGATGGAAATATGAACCTCTTAAGCAAAGTCTTGTATGTCCCTACAATTACCAAAAATTTAATAAGTGTTGGACAGATTGTTCAAAAAGGATTGCAGGTTAGATTCAATCGATTTGGAGCATATGTTGAAGACCCAAGGCAAGGCTTTCGAAGGATTGCCAAAGGAGAAAAGACAAGAAGGCTTTTCACTTTTGAAGTGGAAGATACAAAGAACATAGCTTTGTTTAGCTATGGATCTCAAACTCTTACAGAGTTGGAGATATGGCACAAAAGGCTTGCTCACATTGGTGAGAGGACACTCAAACAAATTTGCAGGGACCAAAGTGTACTTGGTTTGCCTAATATCACAAGGCAACACATGATTTATAAGTGTGAAGCTTGTCAACTCGGCAATGCTCATAAACAACCTTTCAATAAGAAAGGATATATGTATCAAAATCCTTTGGATCTAGTGCACACAGATGTGTGGGGTCCAAGTAAGGAGCCATCTATATCAGGCTCAAGATATTATGTGTCTTTCATAGATGATTGTAGCAGGTGTACCATTCTGTTTTCATGAAGCACAAGGATGAAGTGTTTAATTGCTTTAAGAAGTATATTGCTCTTGTTGAAAATCAAACAGGTAGGACTTTGAAAAGACTCAGATCAGATGGTGGAGGAGAATACTTCTCTTTTGAATTTGATGCCTTCTTGTATGAAAGAGGCATTAAAAGGGAAGTCACTACAAGGTATACACCCGAACTCAATGGTGTAGCAGAGAGGAGGAACAGAGCTATTGTCGAAGCAGCAAGGTCCATGCTCAACGAAAAGGGATTGCCGAACTACCTATGGGCAGAGGCTGTGTCTACAGCCACATATCTCATAAATAGACTTCCATCTAAGTCACTAGATGGAACCACTCCATATGAAGTGTGGAATGGAAGAAGACCTAGTCTAGAGCATTGCAAAATCTTTGGATGCTTAGCCTATGCTCACATTCCTTCTCAAGTAAGAGGGAAATTGGATCCCAAGGCAGAGAAGTGTGTATTTATTGGTTATGATCAAAACCAAAAAGGATATAGATTGTACAATCCAACCAATAAAGGATTTTCTATGAGTAGAGATGTAATTTTTGATGAAAAAAAATCATGGTTCGATGATGACAAGAAAGTGAAGCTTCCATATGACTTGGATGAAGATTTTCCATCACTTCAACCAAAGGAGCCAAAGCAGATTGAAGAAAGTGATTCGGAGATTGACCTAGAAGACTTGGAAAGACTAAAGCTATGGAAGAACAAAGGTAAAGCAAAGATGCAGGATTCTACATATGGACGCGAGAGCTCACATCAACCACTTAGAAGGTCTTCAAGGGAGAAGAAGAAACTAGAGAGGTTTGGTTATGATACTTCTTTGGTCACCAAGCACTCAATCTACATTGCAAAGGATTCAACCAATGAAGAACCTACCACATTCGAAGAAGCACAAAGCAAGAAAGCTTGGAGAGATGCAATGGATGAAGAAATGGAAGCCTTTAAGGAGAATGACACTTGGGAGCTTGTACCTAACAAGCCATCTATGAAGATAATTGGATCTCGATGGATATACAAAATCAAGAGGAATCCAGATGGAAGTATAAATAGACACAAAGCAAGGTTAGTTGCTAAAGGGTTTGCTCAAACCCATGGTATTGATTATGAGGAGACTTTCTCTCTTGTTGCAAAAATGCCTACAATTAGGGTTCTCATAAGTCTTGCTGCATCTAGAAATTGGAACTCTTTATCAACTTGATGTAAAGAATGCTTTCTTGAATGGATGGATTTCTGAGGAAGTGTATATGGCACAACCTCCTGGATATGAGGATGCACATCATCCTAACTATGTATGCAAACTAAAGAAAGCTTTGTATGGATTGAAGCAAGCTCCAAGAGCTTGGAATTTCAGTTGGTGACTTATTTGCAGGACCAAGGATTCAAAGCTAGCAAGGCAGATACCTCTTTGTTCATAAAGAGGAATGGATCTGAAGTGATCTATTTATGTGTATATGTTGATGATATTATTATCACATGCAATGATCTTGAAGGAACCAAACAAGTAAAGGCTCAAATGAAGGAGGAGTTCAAAATAAGTGACCTCGGACCACTCACTTATTTTCTTGCATTGGAGTTGATCTACACAGATTCAGGTATATACATCACACAAAGGAAGTATGTCCATGACATGCTCGTCAAGTTCAAGATGGAAAATACCAAGTGTGCAGGTACACCTATGGAGCAAAATCATAAGCTTAGTGCTTATGAAGGAGAGCCAATTGAAGACATCACAAGCTATCAAAGCTTGGTTGGAAGTTTGAACTATGCAACACTCACAAGGGTGGATATATGCTATAGTGTAAGCATATTGAGTCAGTTTATGCATAAGCCGAGAAGACCACATATGGAAGCGGCCAAGAGAGTCCTCAAGTACCTAAAGGGGACCATAAACGAAGGTTTGTTTTATTCATTTACTTGAGATATTGAGCTAAAAGTCTACTCAGATGCAGATTGGGCCCGATCTAGAGATGATAGAAGAAGCACATCCGGGTATATATCATTTGCAGGTTCAAAAATCATTTCTTGGTCATCGAAGAAGCAACCAACCGTGGCATTATCTTCTACCGAAGCCGAATATAGAGGTTTGGCTAATGCAACTCAAGAAATCATGTGGTTAAAGTCTTTGTACAGAGATCTTGGACTTCATTCTCCAACACCTCACATTTTTGGTGACAACACAAGCTCACTACATCTAGCAGCTAATCCGGTATACCATGCTAGAACCAAGCATATTGAAGTCCACTACCATTATGTAAGGGAGAAGCTAATGAGCAAGGATATTCAACTATCCTATGTCTCTACAGATATGCAATGTGCCGACATGTTGACTAAAGCTCTTGATGGTACAAAATTAAGCAGATTCAAGTTGATGATTGGCTTGCAGGAAATCAAGGACAATTGAAGACTTATTTGGAGGCCAAGCATGTTCGGCTTGAGGGGGAGCTGTTGGTGCATTTTACCCAAGCCTACATGCTTGAAATATTTGATATCATCCTCATTTGTAAGTCACATGAGTAGTCATGTGAACACCTCTTGTAAAAGAGTTCATTTTATCTCTTGTAAATGGAAAAAGAAAAAAGGAAAATAATGGCTTACCTCATGCATGATGTAAAAGCAAATTCGTGGCTCTAACTACCTAAAACCACGAAATTTAGAGCTGAGGGAATCTCTCCTAACTTTGGGGATCACTTTTAGGTGGAGCCATTCGAATTCGAGTTCAAAACTCCCTCCAAGAATAGCTATAAAAGGAGCAAGAAGGAAGAGGCGATTAGCAAGCCTTGTACGTGACCACTTCATGTAATTTTGTAGAGATTGAAGAGCTTACTCCATAGCTCTATCATTCTACTCCCATTGTGCAAAGATTCATTGCCAATGTGGTTGTAATCATATGTGAATCTATACATTTATTATCATCTACTTCTCTGTTTTGTTCTCTGTTATACTCACTCAGAGCAGTACCTTCAGAAGGTCATATCTCGAGTTTTACTGAACCTTTTTCAGTGTTTTAAAGTGCGTTGGATAGCTCTTACTGTCTAATTTCTTGCTGTAAGTTTTCAAGGTCATTGAATGTATACGTTTGGAGATATCTGCATTTTACTGCTTACTGGTCTATCTCTGCAGAGCCCCGAGAATTGTGGGAAGGTTCCAGAAATTGTTGAAACTTGTTCTCAGTGCTCAGTCCATCATTTGAAGTGTTTTAACTTGGAATAGCAAGCTTGTTAAGTCTATTTGCTATGCCCAAAAGGAAGTTTTCTAACTCCTTCCAGGTTGAGAGCACTGTTCATTTTTTCCAGCAGGTGTATGTCCAAAAATAGCAAGTTTTGGGAGCTAGTCATTTCGCAACTAGTATGTCTTGACTTAAACTTTTGGGATACATGTTCCAAAGTACTTGGCTGATATTTTTGTGGATTTAGGAAGCTCAAAGGGTCTACTAATCAACTCTGAAGTCTCAGTTGGCTGGTATGAAGCTGGTTGTAGCGGCACCTACTCATCTTTGGATTGCATCCACCATCTCTCTTCACAGTTTTTGTAGCCACATACGAGAAAATCAATGAAAGATGTTGGTTTCTATGTATGTATGTCAATATTATTGCATATGGTGTATTAGGTAAACAATGTCAAATGCACTAATGTGTGAGATAGTACAATGAACTACACCCTACCTATCCTGCAAGCATACATAACAAATGGGTTGGTGACTTAGTGATTATCCATTTAGGAGTTACCAACATGAAATGCATAATGCTTGTGATGGAGGATCCAATTAATCATGTTGAAGGTAGAGTTTTACATTTCAAATCTATCACAAACATATACTGATTCTTTCTAGAAGATGTGTTTTGTAAATTTGGTTATCTAGAGAAATTTCTAGCCAATCTTGGGGAGCTTGAGGCAAGAGAAGCCTAGGAATTTTTGCAAAATAATGCGATCTAAATTTAATTAACCATTGGATATAATCCCCAATGCGAATGGGAAATTAAAAAGATCTCATTCACCCATAGAGGAAGCATTAGAGAAAGCTTGTGAAGGAAAAATTGGTCCTCATTGATTTTCTTTTCCCTTTTTCTTTTTGGGTTGACCATATGAATTCGATGTCATGACTAGATTTATACATGTGGAATTGATGTACTCTGAGAGACTTATTTATCAAAACAAAAAAAATGTTTTAAGTTAGTTTAGTGTGGAAAGCATATCCAAAGCATCACTTGTTGCTTTCCATTAGCAACTAGGAGGGATAATGGCATACATGATGGATAAACAAGTCAATGCACATGCTTATGCATCTCTAGCATCCCATCAAAGTTGATCTATGGTGTATAGGGATGTTGGTGGTGTAGGTAACTGCCTTATAATCCTAGTAGGAGATGGTTGAATCATGCCATTAGAGAGAGGATAAGGAAGTAATCTTCAACCATGGCTTCTAGGGCAAGTGGTCAGCCCATCAAACTCGTGACCGAGTTTGACCGGAGTTGTAACAATCAAGTTAATTCTATAAATGGCCATTGTATGAATGGAGTTTTCAATCCGTTGTAACCATTATCGGATAACAGTTCCACTTGTTCAAATTATATATGGACCATAAATTTCCATCGTATGGATCAAATTAGAACAGAGCCAAACTGTTGTGGATAGGTCTAGCATGCTAAATATCTCCGTCGGTTTATTCAAGCAGTTGGAAGATTTCTGATCACTCTTCCACTTGTTTGTAGATATCGTATGGATATGAGCAAAAAAAAAGAGCAAGCAGATTCAAAGTGGTTTTGGGGGGGAGGGGGGGGGATTTTGGTCATTAAGATGCCGACCATTATTCCCTTGTGTGTTATGCAAGGAGTCTGTGGTGGCAAAGCAAGAAGAACTGATGAAAACTTGCCTGATCAGTCAAATGTTTGGCCCTAGGCCCCCTCTTGAAAGTGTGAGAACTTGGCTTTGCAAGGAATGTCAATTTCTGCCGGCAAATCACCTTCTTCTAATATTTGAGAACGAAGAGATGGATTTCCAAGTCCTGCAAGCCGGCTCCTGGCAAGTGGGCCGGTTCACCCTTTGCCTTTTTGAGTGGACCCTAGACTTTGTTCCGAACAGATCAAAGCCTCTTCATTACCCGCTTTGGGTGGATCTTCCCAATCTGCCTTTCTTTCTGTATGGATTTCTTCGTGAAATCGTCGCACCGATCGGTCGCCCGATGGCCTCAAGAGAGGATGTTGGGGGCTTAATATATGATGGTGCTCAACATTCTTTCAATGCAAGATGGCACCCACACATCTCTGTTGAAACAGACCTGAACCAGGTCCTTCCCTCAAAAATCTCCATAAACTATGGAGATGGTAAGACCTGGACACAAGAGGTTACTTACAAGAATTTTCCAAGCACGTGCTTCCGGTGTGGGCATCAAGGTCATAGGATCAAAGACTACCCCCTAAAGAAAAGTACCAATAAAAACAAGCCTAAACCAGATGGGACCCTGGATCCTTTCACCCAAGATAACACTCGGGGTCATCCCCCTCCGATAGAGGAAGAAGAGGGAACTCGCGTTGCTAAGACGGATTCAGAAGGATTCACTGAAGTAAGACATAGGAGGAAAGTTAGCCCTCGAAGATCAACATCAAGGAACACCACGACAATTACCCCCTCAAATAACATATACTATAACCTAGAAAAAGAGATCAATGAGGTCGACTTCCCAGGGGACAACCACTTTGAAGAAGACCCCACTGATAATACCCTTGGGTGCTCTACCAACAAAGAAGACAACCAAGAAGGTTACACCACGAGTAAAGAGGAAGGCTTCACTACTAGCAATGAAGACAACCCAGACAGTGAAAGCTTCTCTCTTGGTCCTACCCTTCCGGTATGCTTTCCAAGATTACCGCAACAAAAGTCAAAGCTTGAAGGAGAACAACCTTCTGGCATGCCTTGGAAGAGCCCCCTCAAGAGTAGGATCCTAAGTCAAGAAGCTGGGAGGAAAAAAGAAGACCACAATAAGAAAAAAGATCGGGCTGCTCCCCTCAAAGAGGGCAACCATCATTAATGAAATTCACATCACTAAACGTCAGGGGTGTGTCTGACATGTCAAGAGCTGCGATTCTTGGCCAGTGGTTCAAAGACAAGTTTTTCAGCCTTGACTTTATTTGCTTACAAGAGATTAAAATCGAGGGAGAGGATCTCCATAAACGGCTTAAATGCATTTCTCCAAACCACCTTTGGTTCTCCACTTCTCACCCTAGGGGGACGGGGGGTGCTTCTATCGGTATTAGTCACTCCTTGTCTGGCAATGTGACCTCGACTTTTGAAGGTCAGAATCATCATTGGATTGCTACCTCTATCGGGCTCCCTTTCCCGTTCACTGTGGTCTCAATTTATGCCCCTAATGGAGAAGCAGATAGAATGGATACTTGGGCTTCCCTCGACTCCCTTTCACATAATGTTATGATATGTGGGGACTTCAACATGGTTGAGTTTCCTGAGGACCGATGGAGTAACAAAGGGAAAATTATTGACGGTCAGGAGAAAGAGATATCGGATAAAGTCAAGCTCCATCTCCACCTGGTCGAGGTGAAAGACATGAAGGGGTTCTCCTGATCAAATCTCCAATCGACGGACTCTTTGAGGAAAGCAAGACTTGATAGATGTTACATTGATCAAAACACCATCCTTCAGTGGGGTATTCCTTCGATTTCCCAACACATGGACCTGACTATCTCGGACCACTACCCGATTACTTTGTCTTTCCAAGCGATTCCCATGTTCGAGAAAGCCCCTTGGTTTCATGCTTGTCAGACATCGTTTTCCCTCCCCTTTGTCCACCCCTCCCCTTTGTCCACCAAGAAATTTATGAGGTGTGGGCGGAAGCCTTTGCTTACTGTAATGAACTGGCTAAGCGTTGGAGAAGCGCAGTGGAAAGGACTCGAAAAATTCTAATCAGGACTCAAAAGGCTATAAGTAATATCCAAAAAAAAAAAGAAGAGAAACGGTGTACTAGAGGCTCTCACGGCTTGAAGAAGAGGTGAACAAAGGTAAGTTACATTGCCAACAAGGTGTTTGAAAAATCAGGGGAAGACTAAGATTAGAGGAGGAGGTTCAAAGGAAAAATCTTCAAATTTTCTTCAAAGACTCGTGGGCGGGGAAGGCCGAAAAACCATCGAAAGAGATGTGTAACATCCTCAAAAGGAAACAAGCTAGGGAATCCATCCCCCTATTGGTCGATAACAATGGAACCGAATGCTGCACGGAAGTGGAGAATAGATCTATCATCATCGAGCACTTTACCGATCTTCTCGGGGTCTTGACTCCTCCTTCCCCCCATAGGCGCGACTCCATGGCAACCATCTCAAGGGTTGCTCAAACCAGAATCCCACAGAACTTGATTGCTCTTCTGGATGCTAACATCTCTGAGAATGAGATTATCGAGGTTATTGATGCCCTTCCCAATGGGAAAAGTCCGGGTCCGGATGGCCTCACCAATGAGTTTTTCAAGTCCTTCAAACATGAGGTGTCCACCCCACTACGTCTTGTGTGGCAAGAGGCTCTCTCATTTGGTGCCCTCCCTGAGTGTCTTAATAATGGCGTCATCAAGTTAATCCACAAAAGGGGAGATAAGAACAAAATTGAAAATTGGCGCCCGATTACCATGCTCCAAACAGGATACAAGATAATTGCAAAAGTTATCGCCAACCGAATATCTTGTCATTTAAAGTCATGGATGTGTGAGGACCAGAAAGGTTTTATCAAAGGTAGATCTATACTTGAAGCAATTGTCGATATTTGGGAAGGCCTTGCTGTTGCTGAGGAGTCTACTCAAGATCTGGTATTCATTAAGATCGACTTCGACAAAGCATATGACATATTGGAATGGGACTTTATTCTTCAATCATTGAAAGACCTTGGATGTAGCCAAAAGTTCACGAAGACGGTTTCCACTCTTCTCGAAAATGCTTCAACTAGAATAAATATCAACGGTAAGCTCTCTAAGCCCATTCGTTTAAAAAGATCAATTAGGCAAGGCTGCCCTCTGGCTCCATTACTATTCGCTATCCCCTTGAATGGACTCAGTTGCCTATTAAAGCATCACATGGACACTCGCAATCTCAAGGGTCTTTCCCTACCTCTAAATCACGACCAAATGATGGCGAGACTTTTTGCTGATGACATGAATGCCTTTGTGCATAACGATATAAACAGCATTGAGGTGTTTTGGTGGTGCCTCGACACCTTTTGTGTGGTGTCAGGTTCAAAAATCAACCATGCTAAAACTGCTTTTAGAGCAATCAGCGGACCTACTCCCCAATTGTTGGTGGATCAGGGATGTCAAGTTAGCCCTAGCGGTCAAGTCTTCCGTCTCCTTGGCATTCCGATGGGATTTGACATCTCAATGCACCAACGCTGGAACTGGGTGCTTTCCAAGCTGGATAGCAAGTTGAATCATTTGAAAGGTATGCAAGTCAACTTGGTAGGGCGTGCTATCGTTGTTAACATATTTATGCTGTCTACAATTATTTACTTTATCTCGTGTTGGAGACCTAAGGAGAAAGAATTGGCCAAAGTGGAAAGAATCTGTAGAAACTTCCTTTGGACTGGGGACCCCAACAGGAGGGGGATTCCCAAAATCAAATGGGAAACTTGCACTAGCCCTAAAGACTCAGTGGCTTATCAAGGCTTGGAGCAATAGAGAGTCCTCTTGGGCTACATTGATCTTCAAGAACACGGAAGACCTTACCTTAGCTGGCCATCCTGGGTGGAAGGACATAGGGATTCTCACGCTTTTGTTCTCCCCCCACCCGATGTCCCCTAAAGGCTCTAGCCTCGTGTGTTCCTTATGGAAGAATTGGAACAAGGCCAAACAATTCATCAGAATCAGTGATGAGTGGAAGTGGGAGGCTGGGATAAGACAAAATGACTCTATTTGGTTCCCGATCAATGGCATTAGGGGGGTGGAGTCTTGGAACCTCCAAACTGCAAAGCGATTATGGAACAAGGGGTTCAAACAGTGGAAACAACTTTGGAAACAGTAGAATAGCCAGTGGATTAGGTTCGAAGAATTGGATCCCAAACTTAGAGTTACCTTTGAGGAATGGGCTCTTCTTCAAAGTAGGTGTTTAGCATGGGACCGCTCAACTACCCGCCTTCTCTGCAGTCAGGATCTCCCTTGCCTGGAGGGCCTCAAATGGAGAAATGGTAAGAGGCTATCCAAAACCCCGAACTTCAACGAGGATTTAGATGTTAACCACACTCTTAACAAGAGACGGTTCCTTTCTTGGACCAAACTTCGGTGGGAACTAAAATTCATGTCTATTTGGCACCCCCTAATTGAGGTCAAAAAGTCCGTTCTCATGTGGCAGATCTTGCATAAAGGTATCTGGTCCAATGCAAGGGCTAACAAAATCTGTGGTGTGCCGCCATGGTGCAAGTACTTCCATCAGTGCATCGAAGATTTAGCTCACATGTTCTTCGACTGCCCCAAGTCCCGTGTTATTTGGCGTCACGTGACCCGAGTATTGAGACTCAGGAACCAAATCAACTGGCAATAGGTGATCTTGGGTGAGGCGGTCGACTGCTCATCAAGGCTGTGGAATGCCATCAGATGTGAGACTCTCTAGAAGATTTGGAGGGAGCAATGTGCTATCAATTTTGGCCAAACCCCTAAGGAATGGTCGATCGAGAAATCCTTGTTTCTCCTAGGTAAAAGAATCTCCCGAGATAAGAGATCTCCACCGTTCAGACATCACTGTATTTATCTCCTTGAAAACAACAAGTTGAAACCCAAATGGATCCCACATGAGGGTGATGATAAATTTATCCGCCTCATTTGTAATGCCCTCTAGTTTGCCATACTCCTCCCCTGCATTGTGGGATTTGGGGGGTCCCATGGGCACTAGTCCCATTCACTTGTAATTTTGTTTTTCTTTATTTTAATTAAAGTCCGGGTAGGCTAAGGCCGAACTTCCTTTTATTTAAAAAAAGAAAAACTGATGTTTAGCAGCATTATGTGAAAAGTCACAAGAGTTGCATCTTGTTTTGCAATCACTCTTTTTCTGAAAGATATGTCTGCTGGTACAGATGTGCGCCTTCGACACAGTACCCAGACCTTACAGAAATGTAAAGAAATAAGAAGCCAAGGCGTCGAGCAAACAATAACCGAGAGAAGTATTATAAGGACACACTTTGCATCAGCGGTTGTACGATATTCCTGTTGGGTTATTTTAAAGAAACCCCTTTTAACGGAACAAAAACAGATTCTTCCTCATTTGTTTTCGTACATATCCATTGCACTGCTTCACTGACTTTGCGAAACTCTCATAGTGTGTCCTAATAAATATTTTAAAACACAAACTCGTTTATCTTATGATTTCCTCGCTTTTAAATGAATTCGTACAGAATCTCATTCAGACAACTGAATTGTTTATTGAGCATTTACTCTTTGGCTATAAGAATAAAGTGAATGCACAAGAAGCTGTCAAATAATGGTATAGGAGAATCATTTTTGGCTTGATGGACATATGTGGAAAGTATGTGAGAAAGCAGTACATTATTCTTTTACAGATGTTGTTGGATCTATAAAATACATACAGAGGAGGAAAAGCCATACAGGTAACTAAGGATTCAAAACAGACGCACTCCGTACTGTATGAAACGCAGAATCCTGGTATCTCGTAAATCCTGAGTGCGAAGGCATAGAAACAAGGATACGAAAGCTTGCACATATGTGTGAAGATAATTACCAGCGGTATATCGACTAGTAATACAGGTCAAGCTCGAATGACATTGTCCATTTTGCAGGAGGTGCGTGATCAATATCAATAAGCCTATTCTTGGCAAGGCCACGAGCTCCAGGGAACGCTCCTGTGCCCCCAATAACTGTTAGGTATCGTACAGGATCCACCTCTCGCACCTGCCCGAATATGGCAATGGTCCCCTTATAATCCCCTTCAGTGATGTTAGCGGTGAAGACATGGAAAAGTGTGTACTCGTTGAAGGAGTTCAGCAAGTAAAATCCTTGCGCCTTTCCTAAAGGGGCTGACGTGTTTGAAGGACCGCTCGTGATCGGGTCCTCAAAGGTGTTCATAACGCCAAAAGTGTAGGGGTTGGGAAAGCTGATATTGGGAGGCAGGCCATAGATGGAGTTGAAATTGTCCTTGTTGTCCACAGCGGGGTTGTAGACGGTGTTGTGCAAGTAGAAGGTGAAGGAAGGAGGCAAAGCGAAAGCAAAGCAGAGCTAACGAAAGCAGCAGGAGCAGCATAACCAAAGACATGACCATGTGATTCGCCGGGAAAACCCTAGACATGCAGATTCCTGAACGTGCGTAGTGGTGGAGTTAAGTCGAAAGGCTCCCTCCTCTTGGCGCGAGGCAGGAGCTCTGTCTCGCTTTTGCCCTGTCCTCCCCTTCCCTCTGTCGTTCCCCCCGACAGGGGGGGACCTTCGCTGGTAACTCCGTGCCAAATGGCTTTACATGAGGCATTGAGAGATGGGATCGCCGATTCTACTGTTCTTCAGGGTGAAAACCGTGGTGTCCTTCACTCTGTGTTTAACCCGACATTTGATTCCAACAATGGTTTGCTTATGGCTCCTAACGCGAAAGTACCGTCGTCTGCAAATGAAGAACAACAGGTAAACTCGTTCCACTCTCTGTTTCAAAATCATCCTGGGCCTTCGTACGCGAATGTGGTGAGCGCGCAGAATGGGCCCTTCTCTATGTTCAATGCTCAAGATGTCCATGGTATGTACTCTTCTTCTCCTGTGATTAAGGTTAATAAGGGTAAAGAAAAAGTGGAATGTGATGACTCTATGCTAAGGGACAAGGAAGGGGTTCGGCCTGAACATGCTATCAATCTAGAATCTGAGTTTGTTGACAGTGATGATTGTACCTTAGTTATTGAGACAACTTCTCTGGATAAATGGAGCAACCATTTATCCGAGAAAGTAGTTATTGGCCTTTGTCATGGTGCGAGACCTGCTCAGGAAATCCTCAAGGGTTGGATAAGAAACAACTGGGAAAGCAGGGGATTATTTGTTAAGCATATTCAGTATTTGCCCAACAATTATTTCTTGTTTTTTTTTGAGAATGTTCATCATGCTATGGAGGTGATAGCTGAAGGTCACTGGATTATCAGGAATACGCCTATTTCCTTCTTCAAGTGGTTCCCTGGATTTAATCCTAGGGGAACCAAGCCCACGAAAGTTCCTGTTTGGATTGAGTTTCCGGACCTTCCAGTGGAATTTTTCCCTTGGATCGAGCACTTGGGCACCTTGGTTGGCAAAGTTTTGGGCCAAAAGCCAAGAAATGGGTTCAACCCTAAATGGGATCCTCAACTTTTAATCGAAGTGGATTTGTCTAAGAATATTAAGCCTGTGTTAATTCTTAAAAACTCTGAAGGTTGTAAATTACATGAACAAAAAGTTCTTTATAAGAACCTACCTAATGCTTGTTTTCACTGTTATCAACAGGGGCATTTGATTAAAGATTGTCCAAAACTCGTTCCGGCTCTGAATAATGAATATAAAGGAGTGGCCGATTTCAAGCATGTTTCTAATAATGTCAAGACAGAAGCTAACAAGGAAGTGCACCTGGGAAGGAAAACCCCCTTCAATAACAGAAAGAAGTCTGCTTATGTTACTCCGAAACAAGAAGTTCTGATAAAGAGAATCATTAACCCTTTTCAAGTCCTGGATGACCTATGTGAACCTACAGAAAACCACTCTAAGCAATCAATTATTAAGGATCTTGATGAAGATCGAAGAGTGCAGAATGATTGGACAGTGGTAGGTAAGAAGGGTAGTTTGCTGTCCTCCTCCCCTAGGAATGTTAATCCATGTGACTCTTGTTCTTCTGAAGATGTTGATGCTAATATGATGCTAGCTAAGGATGATTCCTTCAGGGAACAACTGAATAAAATCGATGAAGAAAATTTTATGCAGGATGAAACAAGCTTCCCAATAGATACTGATGTGTCTATGTCCATTGACAGATCAGCATCTCCTGTACCTAAAGATAAGGTTAAACCTAAAAGAAAAGAGGCTATTAGAACCTCCAATTCGGCGGTCAAGCCCTTGAAGAATCATAAGAAATGAGGCAGGCTGGAGGTTCTTTTCTCTTTTTGTTATTTATGGATAAACTCTCTATCTTGTCTTTGAATGCAAAAGGTTTAACTGATCCTACTAGATGTAAGGTTATCAATAACTGGCTCAGAGACTCCTCCTTGTTAACTGACTTTACTTGTATCCAGGAACTTAAAGTTAGTGGATTTCAATTGTCCTCTAATCTGAAGATAGTTTCCAACAGTACTTCCTGGTATCATACCAATCATTGTGGTAAGGGTGGTGCTGCCATTGGAATAAAGTCTAACCTTGATCATCTGGTTGTTGAAGTGTTGTACAGTGACTCTAACCAGTGGGTGGCTTTAAAGTGTAAGGAGCCGTTCTCTTTCACTATTATTAGTCTCTATGCTGCGAATAATCCCTTTGACAGGACTAGATGCTGGGAAGAAATTAGTAATCTGAGTGGTGACATTATTCTGACTGGGGATTTTAACATGGTTACTAACTCTTCTGACAGGCTTGGTAACTGCAATAATATTCTTGCTGGTAATGAAAAAAATTGTTGGTTTAATATGATAAACTTGCATAATCTGGTTGATATTTCTAGCAACACTGGCCATACTTGGTGTAATGGGAGTATCTCTAACAAGCTGTCTGCTAGACTTGATAGATTTTACATGAACTCCAACAGGTCTAACGAGTTGTGGAATAAGTCCTGCTTTATTGATCCTACTTTGCAGCTGTCTGACCATGTCCCCATCATTATCACTCTGTCTGGTAACAACCCTAATTACAAAGCTGGTTGGCCGCACATTGATATGTCCCTTATCAAGGTTCCTATTGTTAAAGAGGAAATCTCTAAAACTTTCCAGAAGTACTTTGTTGAGGGCTGTTCCCCCTTTAAAGCTTGGGAAGGTGCTATTAAAGAAGTCCTTAGGATTTTTACCTACTACAAGAAGAAGGCCAAGGATCTCAGGTATAAAAGAAGGATGATGATGATAAAGGAGATAGATAGGATTGAGAACTCTAATATGTCTCTATTGGATAAGAATCAAAGAATCCTCGAAATGCAACAAAAGGTGAAGTATGAAGACTATCTTCTTGCTTATGGTGCCCTTGCCTCATCTAGAGAATTTTGGGCTGGTAAAGTGGACAAACCTAACAAAAGCATGTTTGAGTTATTAAGGAAGAAAAAAGCTAGAGATTTCATTCCTATGATTAAGAAAAGTAATGGTGAGGTTGCCACTAGCATGCAAGAGAACCTGGATGAAGCTGTTAGCTTCTTTACCAATGTTTTCTCTGTTCCTCCCAAGAGAGGGGAGCACATCTGGAGTGCAAGAGCTGCCATTGCCCAGTGTAGGACAAAAATGGTTCCTCCTGGCTTGGTCTCCCTCCTTGATCTCCCCCTCTCTACTGGTGAGATTAGAGAAACCATTAGTAAATTGAGGCCTGGCAAATCTCCTGGGCATGATGGCATTCCTAATGAATTTTTCCAGGCTTTTAAAGAAGAACTTGTGCCCATTATTCTCTGGATCTGGCAAGAAGCCTTAAGACGAGGGTCGTTGTCTACCTTCATCAACACTGGAGTGATCAAGTTGATTCACAAAAGAGACAATAAAGATGATCTCAATAATTGGCGTCCTATCTCCTGTCTGACCTCTTTATACAAAATTTATGCTGCTTCCCTGGCTAGAAGACTGAGCCCCTTGATGGATAGCATCATTTTACCTGAACAGAAAGGTTTTATCTCTGGTAGATACATTCTTGATGCCATTATCACCCTTTGGGAAGGTGCTGATTATGCTAAGGAAAGGAACACTGATTTTTACTTTTTTAAAGTTGATTTTGATAAAGCTTATGACAGGGTTGAGTGGGATTTTATATTACAGTCCTTGCATGATATTGATCTTGGAAGAAATTTTATCAAGTTTACTAGCATTCTGTTTGGTAATGCCTATTCCAAAGTTGCCATGAATGGTCATCTGTCTTCCCCTTTTAAGCTGTGTAGATCTATTAGACAGGGCTGTCCTTTAGCTCCTCTGTTGTTTGCTATCACCAGTGATGCTCTTGGTTGGCTGATCAGGGATTGTATTAATAAAGGCAATATTGAAGGTTTTAACATTCCTCAGGCTCCTTCTCAACTTTGTTTGCAGGCCTTTGCAGATGATACTAATCTCCTCATGAAGGCTGATGAGCAGTATGCTGCTAAATTTCTTCAATGTCTTAACATCTTTTGTAGGGCTAGTGGATCTGTTGTTAATCATTACAAAACTGGATTTTATGCTTCTAACAGTATGGTGCCTGCTTGTGTTCAGGAGTTAGGCTGTGAAATTATTAAAAAAGGTGCTGTCTTCAGACTCCTTGGTATCCCTATGGGGTTTGACATCACTTTTGAGCAGAGATGGAATTGGGTGCTTGAAAAGTTTAGAAATAAAATATTCAAGTGGTTCAACATGCAGTCTAATCTCTCTCAAAGGGTTTTTGTTCTGAAGCATTTTATCCTCCCTTACCTTACCTATTTTTTGGCTTGCTGGCAGCCTTCTAAAAAGCAGTTGTCTCATGCTGTGGCTTTGGCTAGAAGGTTTTTGTGGGGAGGTAACAAAATTCCTAAAGTGGCTTGGAAGGTGTGCTGTATGAAAAAATCTGAAGGTGGTCTTGGTTTGATTTGTCCTACCAGAATGGCTACCACTTTGGCTGCCAAATGGATTTTTAGAGCTACTTCTTCTAACGATTTCTGGGCTTGTTTGATTAAAAGAAATGTGGATAAGTTTCACCTTAAAAGTAACAAAAGTTGGTGTAACTTCAAACTTTGGGATATTGTTATTTCCCCTGCTACCTTCGTGCCTAAAGGAAGTCAATTGATTTGCAGTTTCTGGAACTCCTGGATGAAGGTCAAAAAGGTTTATAAAGTGCCAGTTTGGTTTTCGTATAATCATTCTTTTCTTTTACAGGACTCTATTTGGATTGGTTGGCTTGACCCTCATATCACGGACCAGCTGCCCATTAGGTGGAACAAATGCAGGAAAAAAGGCTTCCTTAAGTGGCTTGATCTGCTTAGAGATGGAAATATTATTGGAGAGCAGTGTCTAATGAATATTGACTCTTTATCTCTGGCCTGTAAACAGATCCTTATAGACAAAAGGAACAAATTGGAAGCTTTCATGGAGGCTCACTTGTGGACGAAGGCTGTCTCGTTAGCTGATGTTGCTCTGGACATGTACTTGCACTTCAAGAGGACCAAGGATAGTATCAGGCTGCTCACTGATACTCTGAACAGGAAATGGAATCTGGCTTGGTCTGCTAACCAGTGGAGATACAGATTTAGATGTCTTTGGGCTCTCCCTATTGTTAACAAGCAATCCTGCTTAATGTGGCTGATCTTACACAAGGGTGTTTGGACTGGTAGCAAGGCTAAGGAGTACAAAATTGATGCAGGAATGTGTCATCACTGTGGTCAACTGGAGGATCTTGAGCACCTTTTTTTCAATTGCAAGGTCTCCTCGAGGTACTGGAAGGTCATCTCCTTGTACTGCAGTTCTTTTGGACTAAGACCTCTTGGACCTAGAGAAATCCTTATTGGTGAGGCTATCAATTTGGACATAGTCCTCTGGCAGTGGATCCGAGCTCATACTCTCTGGTGTATATGGAAGAATAGAAACAACAAAATTTATGATCACAAAAGCAAGGATTACCTCCTCTATTTTCTAATGGGGTTGAAAAGGATCTTGTCCTCTTGTATGAAGAGTACCCCCAAAGGAAATTATGTTGAGAACAGTCCGTTTATGGTCTTTAAGAAGTATCCCTGTAATCGTTGGAGGGATAAACTGTTGCAGATTCCTTCTGAGGATAGAAACAACATGTACCATTTCATAAATATGTATATTGATCGACTGATGTAAGCTGGGAGACGTTGCTCCCTGGCTGGTTCTCTGCTTTGGAGAGAATTTTGTACTTCTATTTCTGCATCAATTTTATATTTTCCTTGTTCTCGCAAAAAAAAAAAAAAAAAAAAAAAAAGAAGGTGAAGGAAGGGGGTCCGCAGGGGAGAACTTTATTATTGCACGAACCTTGTTTGCGAGCGTCTGACGTAGGGACGTCATTTTGTACATGTGCGGGTGGGTGCGCCGCGCGCGTGTTCGCCCGAACCACTGTGTGCGTGGTTGTGCACGTAGAGAGTGGCGAGTCTTGGGTGAGAATTCGGAGGAGCTGCGTTACTAGGCGCCGTATTGATGGAGTCGTGCGGGCCTAAGCTTGTGTTTGGGTATACGTGCGCGTTGAGGGTTTGTATAAGAGTGACCGAGGAGCTTTGGCTCATGTCACTTGCAGAAGCCTTCGGTATTTATAGGAAAAGGATGTAGGAGAGAGAGAGGGGACTGTGTGAGAGAGAAATGGTCCAAATTCCAATGTCAAATGGCGTCATACTATTCAAAAGTCAAGAGCGAGTGGGCGAGTGGGTCTTAACTCTACATGCTAGGGTTTTTGGCCTTCGTTTTTCTCGTCCTCCTCTCCCCCTACTGGAGGGAGACCCCGCCCTACCTAAGTTCTCTCTGTTCTGCTGTCTTCCCCGAAGGAGTGAACTCTTGCGGCTTTAGTTCTTCTGTCTCTGTTTGATTATGGCATTGCAGGATGCCCTAAGGGATGGCGTAGTAATGACACCGACGAACTCTTACGGCCGGGAAAATCAGATTTTCAACCCTCTTTTTGAGAATATTAACTCTTATGCTCTTAATACTGTTTCAGAATCTTCTCGATGTGGAATCGGAAGGATGAAGAACTCCCTGCACGTACAGAATGGAGCTGAGGACCACCAAGCTGTTGAGGAACACCTAGTGGCACTTCAGAATCTGGAGAATGAGCCCAATAGCGGGAGATTTCAAGGTATTTCGTATGCTCAGGCTGTCCAGGTGCAGAAACAAGATATATTCTCGGTTTTCAGCAACTCTATGGTTCCAGGTAATTCTAGCTCTCCCTTTTCCAAAAATGTGTACAAAGGCAAGGAGAAAATGGACTTGGACGCTGATCAAAACAGGAATGTGAATAGTAGTGTTGATGCGAATAAGATTAATCTTGAGCATGAATTTGTTGACACTGATGATAGTACATTATACATAGAGAGTTCATCTCTAGCAAAATGGAATAATCATCTTGCTGAGAAAGTAGTGATAGGGCTTTGTCATGGCCCAAGACCTACCCAGGAAGTCCTTAAAAATTGGATGAAGATTAATTGGGAAAATAGGGGACTATTGGTTAAACATGTCCAATATCTCCCCAACAACTACTTTCTATTCTTTTTTGAGAACGCGCATAATGTTATTCATGTTATTTCTGAGGGACATTGGATAATTCGAAATACCCCTATCTCATTCTTTAAATGGTTCCCGGGATTTAACCCTAGAGGTGCTAAACCTACCACGGTTCCTGTGTGGATCGAGTTTCCTGATTTTTCGGTAGAATTTTATCCTTGGATTGAAGAGTTGGGAGTTTTGGTTGGAAGAGTTCTTGGCCAAAAACCTAGGAATAACTTTAACCCCAAATGGGATCCTCAAATGCTTTTGGAAGTTGATTTGGCTAAGAATGTTAAACGTGTTTTGATTCTCAAAAACTCTGAAGGTCTTAAATTGCATGAGCAAAAGGTTTTCTACAAAAATCTGCCAAATGCCTGTTTCCACTGTCATAACCAAGGACACCTCATCAAGGACTGTCCTCAGCTGGAATCCAGCAAAGTGAATCATGAGGAAAAATCGAATAATGAAAATGACAAAGGCAAGATCAATTTGGATCAAAACAAAACTGAATCATCGAATAAAAAGCCCAATCTTAAACCTAAGAAAAAATATAGTAACTGGGGTAATAGACCAGAAATGTTGCTTAAAGAAATCTCTAATCCTTATCAGGTTTTGGATCTTACTAATGAGGATGTTGCAGGTACCTCTCAGAAAGAGACAGAAAATAGTGAACAGGAAGTGGTGATGAATGCAAGTAAGGAAAACCCTACAGGTACAGATGATTGGACTGTTATCCGAAAAAATAAATCCTCCAAGCAACCCATAGGTAATTCTCCTACCATGGTACCGTTAGCTATTGAAGAAAGTAACCCCAACCTCCCCAATGAAGTGGTATTTGTTGAACAACTTAACAAAATTGATGATGATTCCATCCTGAGAATGCAATCTGAATCTACTTCGGACATAGAGAATAATAACGCTACTGACATGAATATTAGCCCTCAGGCTAAGGAAAAAATGAAGTCCAAAAGGAAAGAAGGTGTCCGAACTTCGAACTCGGTGTTGAAACCATCAAAGAATCACAGGAAGTAATCTTGTCTTTTTTTACTGTTTTTTTGATGGATACTATCAAAATCATTTCTCTGAATACTAAAGGTCTCACTGATCCTATCAGGGGGAAAGTTATTAACACGTGGTTGATGGATTCTTCCATTGATCCGGACCTGATTTGTTTACAGGAGTTAAAAGTTGGTGGTTTTTCTTTAAATTCTAATTTAAGAATTATTTCTAGTGGTTACTCTTGGTTCCATACGAGTCATCATGGAAAAGGTGGTGCAGCTATCGGAATCAGGAGCAATCTTGATCATCTTGTTGATGATGTCATTTACAGTATATCTGACCAATGGGTTGCTTTAAGTTGTAAGGGTCCTTTGAATCTCACAATTGTGTATGTTTATGCTCCTAACAACTCTGTTGATAGGTGCAGGTGTTGGGAGGAGATCTCTCAATTAAAGGGAGACATTCTGCTTGTTGGTGATTTCAACATGGTAACTAATGCTGTTGATAGATATGGTAGCAAGGAGAATATTGTTTCTGGTAAGGAAAAGAATATTTGGTATAATATGTTAAGTCTCCACAACCTGTTGGACATATCTGTTCATACTGGGCACTCTTGGAATAATAGAAGCCTGACCAACAAGTTATCTGCGAGACTTGACAGAGTCTATCTGAATGTTTCCAAATTTCAGGAATTGTGGAATTATGATTGTAAGTTGGACCATTCTCTTCAGTTGTCTGACCATATCCCTCTTGTTGTTAAGCTTTTTAGAAATAATCCTGCCTATAGAGCTGGCTGGACACATCTTGATATTTCCCTGCTCAAAGTTCCTATTGTTAAGAATGAGGTGGTTAACTCTCTCAGGAGTCATTTTGAAAAGATCACTTCTCCCTTTTTAGCTTGGGAGCTGGCGATTAAGAACATCCAAAGGATTCTTAGCTTTTACAACAACAAAGCTAAGCTCATTAGAAATTCTAGAAGAATGATGATTATTAAAGAGATTGACAAGATTAAGTCTTCTCAAGATAATGTCTCCACTATTAATCAGAAGGTCCTAGATCTCCAGGATAGACTTAGATATGAAGACTACATTCTCGCTAGTGGTGCCCTTGCCACATCAAGAGAATTTTGGGCAGGCAAAGTTGATAAACCTAACAAGCACATGTTTGAAATTATGAGGAAAAAGAAAGCTAGAGATTTTATTCCCCTTCTCAAGAAGTCCTCTGGTGGGCATACTTTGAATATTCAAGAGAATTTGCAGGAGGCTTTGAGCTTCTTTACCAATGTTTTCTCTGGACCTCCCAAGGGGGGGAGCATATTTGGAGGGCCACGGCTTCTATTGCTCTTAAAAGGAAAAAAATGATTCCTAAAAGCCAGGCCTCCCTCCTGGACCTCCCCGTCACTGCTGGTGAGGTTAGAGAAAC
The DNA here is from genome assembly GCA_020310875.1 of Ceratopteris richardii. NCBI lineage: Eukaryota > Viridiplantae > Streptophyta > Polypodiopsida > Polypodiales > Pteridaceae > Ceratopteris > Ceratopteris richardii. Next base: position 66,929,465 of record CM035443.1, read on the forward strand.
CATTAGTAACTTGAAGGCTGGAAAATCCCCTGGTCATGACGGTATCCCCAATGAATTTTTTCAAGAGCTTAAGGAAACTATTGTGCCCATTATTCTCTTGATTTGGGAAGAAGCCATTAGAAGAGGTACTCTTTCTACCTTCATCAACATTGGAGTGTTTAAACTTATTCACAAGAAAGGACCTAAGGATGATCTTAATAATTGGAGACCCATTTCTTGTCTGACTTCTTTATACAAAATTTTTGCTGCCTCTCTTCCTAGAAGACTGAGCCCTCTTATGGATAGTATCATTCTCCCTGAGCAAAAAGGTTTTATTAAAGGTAGATACATCCTTGATGCTATCATCACTTTGTGGGAAAGTATTGACCTTGCTAAAGAGTCCAACATGGATATTTATTTTTTTAAGGTGGATTTTGATAAAGCTTATGAACGTATTGAGTGGGATTTCATCCTTCAGTCCCTCCATGACATAGGTGTTGGGAAAAGATTTGTTAAGTATACTAGTCTCCTTTTTGGTAATACTCATTCTAAAGTGCCTATGAATGGTCACCTCTCTGAGGCTTTTAAAATTTGTAGGTCTATTAGACAAGGTTGCCCTCTTGCTCCTCTGTAATTTGCTATCACCAGTGATGCCTTTGGGTGGCTTATCAAGGATTGTATTAATCAAGGTTATATAAAAGGTATTGATATTCCTGATTCCCCCTCTCCCCTCTGTCTCCAAATGTTTGCAGATGATACTAATGCTGTTATGAAAGCTGATGAGAGCTCTGCTAATTATTTTATCAAATGTCTTAATGAGTTTTGTATTGCAAGTGGTTCAGTTGTCAATCATACCAAAACTGGTTTTTTCTCTACTAACAAGCTGATCCCTCAATGTGTCAAGGAAGCTGGTTGTGAAATTATTAAAGAAGGTAATATCTTCAGACTTCTCAGAATTCCAATGGGATTTGAAGTGACCTTTGAACAAAGATGGAACTGGGTAATGGATAAATTTAGAGTTAAAACCTTTAAATGGATTGACATGCAGCAGAGTATTTCTCACAGGGTTTTTGTTCTTAATCATTACATTCTGCCTACTCTCACTTATTTTTTGCCCTGTTGGCACCCTAGCAGGAAACAAATTGCTCAAGCTATATCTCTGGCAAGAAGATTCTTATGGGGAGGAAGCAAGATTACTAAGGTCGCTTGGAACACTTGCTGTATGAAAAATATCCAATAACTCCTCTTTTATTATGCAAGAGTCCATGTGGTTGGGTTGGTCCACTGATTATAATAACAAATCTCTATCAATAAGAATGAACAAATGCAGGAAGCAGGGGTTTGATAACTGGAAGAGCCTTATCAGGAATGAAGTCCTGATGAATGATCAGGATATTATGAGTACTAATAACTTGTCTTTTCACTGTAAATAGATGATTAAAGAAAAGAAAAGGGAGCTGGAGAAGAAGCTGAAGGATAATATGTGGAAGAAGCAGGTTTATCTTCATGAAGTGGCCAAAGAAATTTACTTCAGCTTTGGGAACTCTAAGGATGACATCAGGAAAATCTCCTTGAAGGTGAATAAGAAGTGGGACATCTCCTGGTCCCATCACCAATGGAAGTACATCTTTCAATGTATCTGGTCCTTCCCCTTGAATGCCAAACATTCCTTACTGTTGTGGATGATTATTCACAAGGGAGTTTGGACAGGAAGTAAAGCAAAAGATTTTAAAATTGATGCTGGAAAATGTTGTCACTGTGGTGATACAGAGGATCTTGACCATTTGTTCTACAATTGTAAAGCTGCTCAAGAATTCTGGCAAGGGATCAACTTGTATTGCACTTCAACAGGTTTAAAACCCCCTCGAAGGAGGGAGTTTCTCCATGGAGAAGCGAACAGAATGGATATTGTTCTTTGGCAACTGATTAGAGCCCACACTTTGTGGACAATATGGAGACACAGAAACTCTAAACTTTTTTTTCTTAGACCCAAGAATCATTTTTACTCCTGAAGAGTTACTCTGTTACTAGACTAGAAATGATCCATTTTCTGGATTTGTACACCTGCTCTTGAGTTCTATATTCCATGGAGATGCACTGTTGCTAAAGGTTTGGGACTTACTGGGGCACTCCTTATTCTCCCCCAGTACCTTCCCCCATTTTTGTTGTAATTTTCTTTTCTAGCATTAATTTTAACTTCTTCTGTTTTACTCAAAAAAAAAGAAAAAAAATTCAAAAGTCAATGGATCTGTGCAACACTCAAAATTCGATGATAGTAATGGAATGCCAAAGTCAATAGCTGTAGACTTCTTCTCGCAAGCCATTTTCCCTTTTTTTTTTTAAATAAAAGGAAGTTCGGCCTTAGCCTAATCTCTCCGACTTTAATTAAAATAAAGAAACAAAGTTACAAGTGAATGGGACTAGTGCCCATGGGACCCCCCAAATCCCAGTATGGCAAGCTAGAGGGCATTACAAATGAGGCGGATAAATTTATCATCACCCTCATGCGGGACCCATTTGGGTTTCAACTTGTTGTTTTCGAGGAGATAAATACAGTGATGTGTAAACGGTGGAGATCTCTTATCTCGGGAGATTCTTTTACCTAGGAGAAACAAGGATTTCTCGATCGACCATTCCTTAGGACTTTGGCCAAAATTGACAGCACATCGCTCCCTCCAAATCTGCCAGAGAGTCTCACCTCTGATGGCATTCCACAGCCTCAATGAGCAGCCGACCGCCTCACCCAACATCACCTGTTGCCAGTTGATTTGGTTCGTGAGTCTCAATACTCGGGTCACGTGATGCCAGATAACTTGAGACTTGGGGTAGTCGAAGAACAGGTGAACTAAATCTTCGATGCACCGATGGCAATGCTTGCACCATGGCAGCACACCACAGATTTTGTTAGCCCATGCATTGGACCAGATACCTTTATGCAAGATCTACCACATGTGAAGGGACTTTTTGACCTCAATTAGGGGGTGCCAAATAGACATGAATTTTAGTTCCCACCAAAGTTTGGTCCAAGAAAGGCATCATCTCTTGTTAAGAGTGTGGTGAACATCTAAATCCTCTTTGAAGTTGGGGGTTCTGGATAGCTTCTTACCATTGCTCCATTTGAGGCCCTCCAGGCAAGGAAGATCCTGACCGCAGAGAAGGCAGGTAGTTGAGCGGTCCCATGCTAAACACCTGCTTTGAAGAAGAGTCCATTCCTCAAAGGTAACTTTAAGTCTCGGATCCAATTCTTTGAACCTAATCCACTCACTAGTCTCTTGTTTCCAAAGTTGTTTCCACTCCAAGCTGTACTGCTTTTGAAAGAGGTGATAGACCCACAATGCAGGTGAGTGTTGTGAATGGTCTCAACAACAGTATCAAAAAACTATTTCCAGGATCACATAATAAGGCATAAGTAAAACAATATGCATGGTCGCCAAATCTGCGGGCATGAGTCTGCTAATGCAGCTTTACATGCTTTGCATCTCTTACCAAGAAATTAGTGTACGAGAATGATAGACGTTTAAGCTCGAAGTCACATTGTCCCAGTTCACTGGTATAGTGGTTGGGCCTCTCTCCTCTTGAGGCAGGGGCGAGGGTTCAACCCCTGGTAGCAACATGTAAGGGACATATGTATCTTGTAAAGATGTTGCGTGTGGCTGAGGTGCCACTGTTTGTCCATCCCCACGGTAGTTATGACCGCCGTTTAACCCAGTCTTGTAAACCCCTGTTCTTGTGGGATAAAAAAAGCTCGAAGTCACATTTTCAAGTCCACATAATAACTTGGTTTACCTCATATTCCAAGTTATTATGAATCCGATCCGATTTTCCACGCCTATTTATATTTCATTCTGGAGCAGGGGAACTTATATATAGGCTGCATTCATACTAACCCTATATCTAATTGTATAAAGCTCGATGGTTAGGATTTACATAACCTGAATATAGGTTCTGCAGACGATATCTTAATTGCGATACTTTTTTGTAGACTGTTGCAAGCACTTTGGAGCGTCTACTCTGTGGTTGCTTCCTTCCCATCTGATTTCACTCCGCAAACGTCTGATGTCCAGAGAAACGTTCGCAACGGTCGCGTGGAGCCTCTGACTGATGTGAAGATAGAGTTTGGGTTCAAGGATATAAATATTGAACCTCGGTAAATCAGAGGAGTTTGTGTTTCTCTTGTTGATCGGTTGGCGCTGCTGCTTCCCTACGCTATCGCGAGTATCTTAAAGCAGCATAAGAAGACTTCCAAAACGCAACTTCCTGATCATACTTGAGCGAAAGATGATGAGTTTGTAGGTTATTGTTATTATTGTGATGATGAGTTTGTACATTTAGTATTGCTATTATTGTATGTTATAGTTGTTATTATAATGTTGATCATAATCAGAAAACAGAAAACAGAAAACAGTGAAATTGTAATGCACATGAGCTTTTATGATTATGGAATCTGTTGGAATTGCCTAATGAGCGACACTTTGCTGCAAGAAATTCAACTTATGACAACATACTCTCCTCACCAATGTCATCATATAAATGAGCTCTTGAAGTTGCGATCTCGTGTAAACAAACGGTGGAATACGTAAGGAGTGCATACTCTTCTACACATACGATACGAGATAACTATGAAACATGATAAGTTTTAGTATTATACCGAACTTGAACGAATAAACAATAATATAAAGCAACGCATTAGAGTTACTAATTCTCTAGAGCTTCATTTAGGTAGTAAACACCTTAGACAAGGTACCTGTCCTTCACTCTAAATGATTTTCATAGACATCATCGCTCCTTGGGATGCTGCTTCCAACTTCTCAAAAACAGGATCAAGAAGTATGCAAGTCCCCAAAATAGCCACTCTCAATTTCTTATATTGTAACTGGAGTTAGAGTGGTTGACACACATGAAATAAGAGGTCCGTAGACATAGTTTGTATCCGGCCTTCATCGTGCTTGTATACCCTTCATCATTGAATAAAGAATAAAGTTTTGTCCAATGAGATGAAGTTTTATTAGATAGCATCATTTGATAATTCTTTATATGTTTAGGTAGTGATGTGTGTGAACACACTAGGACCATCGAGCACTTTTTCCTCTCTTTAGGAGGTTTTTTTCCCTCGGCTTGTATATACTCCTATTACCTTAACATGCTACTTATCTTTATACATTCTAGTGGTAATATATTTTGTATTGTGTGTTGTGCTCAAAGCTTCTTCTTCATCCTTGTGCTATTCGTGTGCTTCCACATATGCCTAACTCCAAAAATTGGTATGAGAGTAGGTCATAGCTTCATCTAGGGCGTCGTCGACACCCCTCCGGTCATAGTCTCAGAATCGCACGAAATTTGGTGAGCATACTCAAGGTGATTTGGAGATAAAAACTACCTTTTTTTGTGGTGCCGAAATCGTGATTTGAGCTTGTTTCTGTTGGAGTTAGACGTCTGCGGAAGCACGCGAACAACACAAGGAAGAAGAAGAAGCTTGGAGCAGAACACACAAGACTGAATGTATTACTAGAGAATGTACAAAGATGAGCTTGTTTCTGTTGGAGTTAGACGTCTGCGGAAGCACGCGAACAGCACAAGGAAGAAGAAGAAGCTTGGAGCAGAACACACAAGACTGAATGTATTACTAGAGAATGTACAAAGATAAGTAGCCCATTAGGGCAATAGGCGTATATACAAGCCGGGGGAAAAAAACCTCCTAAAGAGGGAAAAAAGTGCCCCGACGGTCCTAGAGTGTTCACACACATCACTACCTAAATATATCAACAAGTCCCCCCTAAGAGTGATGCGGTGAACAAGGAGCTAGCACTCATGTATAAGGAAGTGCCAAGCTATGTGGAAATCACTCCACAAAAGGAAGTAAGCCCAAAGCTTTGCGGAAAGCTTCAAACTTCTCCCTAGGCAGAGCCTTTGTGAAAAGGTCTGCAATGTTCTCCTGCGTGGGCACATATGCCAAGCTGATCTCCCCAGCAGAGAACCTCTCCCTGACATAGTGATAATGCACCTCAATGTGCTTAGTGCGAGCATGGAACATAGGGTTCCTCGCAACTGCCAATGCACTCTGACTGTCAGTGAAGATGGTGGTGGCAGAAGACTAGCCAACACCCAAGTCAGCCATAAGGCGTCTGAGCCACACACACTTAACAGTCGCTGTGAAAGCTGCCCTATACTCAGCCTCACAACTGGAAGTGGCCACAGTAGGCTTCTTCTTGCTCAACCAAGATATACATGAGCTACCAAGCATGAAGCAAAAGCCACTAGTGGACACACGAGTGTCATAGCAACCAGCCCAATCCGAGTCAGAAAAAGCATGCAAATCTGGCGGTAGTGATCCCCCCTTGGGATAAAATAACCCAAGTAGCCGAGTACCACTCAAGTAGCGAAAGATGCGCTTAACCGCCTTCCAATGCGTGACTCTTGGGCAATGCATAAACCTGCTCATCTGTGAGATAGCAAACTGAATATCTGGCCGAGTAATGCATAAGTAAATCAAGCATCCAACAGCCTACTGATAGAGAATAGCATCAAATGCATCTCCAGCATCATGAAGACTTAATCGTAAACCTGTCTCCATAGGAGTGGCAATAGGCTTACAGTCTTCAAGGCCAAAATGCTGCAATAATGTGTCAATATATTTCGTTTGACACAAAGCCATTCCACCATCAACGTGCATAAACTGAATGCCCAAATAGTGATGCAAATGCCCCAAATCAGACATCTCAAATGAGGCATGCAAATCAGCCTTAAAATCAGCAATATGCTTCTCAATAGGACCAGTGAGCAGCATGTCGTCTACATAGACAACAATGATCAGAAGCACATCATTAGCACGCTTAACATATAAGGTGCTTTCAGTTGGACTGTTCTCAAAACCATGTGCAATCAGATAGGCATGTATCTTCTCATACCAAGCACGTGGTGCTTGCTTTAAACCATATAACGCCTTCTTTAACCTGCACACCTGGTTTTCATGCCCTTTCTGCACAAAGCCACGGGGCTGAAAAACATACACTTCTTCATGCAAGTCACCATTCAAAAATGCTGTTTTAATATCCAACTGATGTACATTCCAACTATGATGGGCTGCAAGTGCACAAATGCTCCGAACAGTAGTCATACGGCATGTAGGTGCAAAGGTCTCATCAAAATCAATGCCTCTTTCCTGCGCATAACCCTTTGCAACAAGCCTAGCCTTATACCTGTCAACTGTACCATCAGGTTTACGCTTCAGCTTGTATACCCACTTAGTGCCAATGGCCTTCTTGCCAAGAGGCAAGTCACATAAAGACCATGTACCATTCTTCATTATAGCATCTTATTCTGATTGCATAGCAGCCATCCAATTTTCTGAATTCTGTGCTTCATCAAAAGAAACAGTCTCATTCTCATCATAGAGACTAGATGCAGCCATAGCATAGCAATCGGATGCAAAGGAGGCACTATGAGAGCCTGAACGAGTACAATATGACAAAGGTGCATCTAATTTGCTGTCACGCAAAGTCTACACCAGCCATTTTGGCATAGTTTTTGCCTGCTCAATATCAACTCTCTCATCAGCAAGTGCATCATGTAAATCTGCATTAGAAATGGAATGATCTGCATCATCATATAAAACCTGCAAAGGCTGAGAAGTTGCCTCATTAGGACCAGCACCAGACTGTCCACTTGTAAAAAGAGGCATCAAAGTATCATACATGTCTTTGGAGCTAATATATGTCTCCTTAGTACATGAAAGCAATGGCTGAATAGCATCTTCCACAAATACAACATCACGGCTAACCAGAATGCATTTAGTCTGTGGATGATACAGGTGATAGCCTTTACTTTCAGAACTCTATCCAACAAAAATACATTTAACTACTTTATCATCCAATTTTTTGCGATGTTGTTCAGGCACTAATGCATATGCCAAACAACCAAAAACACGCAGATGAGCAACAGATGGCTTGCGGTCATGCCAAGCCTCATATGGAGTGATAGACTACAGTGCTTTAGTGGGACACCTGTTCAGTACATATGCTGCACACATGACAGCCTCAAGCTAGAAACTATGAGGTAAAGCCTGACTCTTGACCATACACCTCGCCATCTCCATGAGAGACCTGTTCTTCCGTTCAACAACTCCATTCTGTTGAGGTGTATACGACACTGTACACTGGTGTTTTATCCCACGTTCAGCCAGAAATGCATTAAAAACTGAAGACATATATTCCCCCCCTCGATCAGAATGGAGGGTGCCCATTTTACATGCTGACAGATTTTCAGCCAAAACCAAAAACTGTTTGAAGCACATGAACACTTTGGACTTTGCTTTGAGTGGATATACCCATGCATGCCTGGAAAAATCATCAATGAAAGTCACGAAGTAAAGGTAATTTCCAAAAGAGGGTGTCTGCATAGGACCACAGACATCACTATGTACAAGCTGCAATTTCTACGTAGCCCGAACTGAACCATCCTTTGGAAAGGAAGAACGCTGCATTTTGCCCAAAATACAGCCTTCACAAACATGTTTTCCAGGTGCCTCAAGTTTCGGCAAAAAGGACACCATTTCAGATTTCTGTAGGCGTAGCAAACTAGCAAAATTCAGATGACCAAAGCGTGCATGCCAAAGCTTTGCATCTGACATAGCCTGAGAATCTTGAACTGCACATGCCGAATCATTCACAGATCTTTCATAGTCTATGAGCTTATACAGCCCATGACATAAAATGCCAAAAGCAATAATCACATCGCCATTTGAGAGATCATGAACTGTACACCTGTCATCAACAAATTTCACAACCAAGCCAATCTTGGCTAATTCAGAAACTGATAACAGATTCTTTTTGATCCCTCGCATAAATAAAGCATCTAACAAAGTGAAAGAACTACCATCAACAGTAGTCAAAATGATCTTACCAACTCCCATAACAGGATAAGAGGAGTTGTTGGTGCATGCAACAGTATTCCCTGTAGGGGCAGGCTCGAGTGAAGAGAAGAAACTATGCTGCGAGGTAATATGTTTGGTCGCCCCACTGTCAAAGTACCAAACATCTGAGTCTATTGCAGACATGCACTGATCATGAGAAGATGGGTCAAAACTACAAACAGTAGTAAACGCCCATTCTTCTTCCGACACAAGATTCGCAGACTCTGTTTTTGGTGTAGAGGCCTCTGCAACAACCATTCCAGCCTCTGTCTTCTTTGCCTCTTTAGCAGCCAGTTTTGGACAGTTCTTTATGATATGATCATTGCCTTTACAGTACTTACAAAACAATTTCTGCTTTTCTAATTTTTTCTCATCTTTGTCTTGGTTCTTTGAATGTGCAGCATTTGCAGATTTCTGCTTACTAGTAGAAGAGCTCCATTTTCCTTTGCCCTTCTAACTAGCCAGGAAAGCTTGATCTGCAACTCGCATAATGGACCTGTTTCTGCCTGGACTGATCTTCCTGCAACAGAACAGAGACTAACTCCTCAAATGATAAGGCATTCAGATTTCCTTTCATCATTAACCGAAGAGTAGAAGCAAAACGTCTGATGTGAGTCAGGAAGACCATTCAGAACGGTCTGCACAAGTGAGCTATCTGGTATAACCTCATCAGCAGAAATCAACTGTTCCTTCAAATCTTTGATCTTTGTTAGGAAACTGTCCATAGAATCACCTTCATTCATGTGCTCACTCTCCAACTATTTTCGGAGATAAGCAACACGAGCCTCATTCCTAGCTTGGTACAATGTGGTAAGTGTATCCCAAGCATCCCTAGCTGTTCTACAAGAGCGTATGTGAGGAATAATGGCACGTTTGACAGACAAAGCTATCAATGCATGTGCCTGGGCATCTCTGCCATCCCAACGAATCTGCTCTACAGTAGGTGCAATAGAAACAACAACACGAACAGGAATCTACACAATATCATCTTCGACACCATCTTCATCAGCTCCAGCACCTCCAACACCTGTATTTGTAGTACCTGTAGTCGCAGGTGTAACAGGACGTCTTTCAACACCCTGCACAATGTTCCACAGTCCCTTTCCAACCAATACATGTCGCATCATATAAGCCCATAATGGGTAGTTGGTACCATCCAACTCATCCTCAATAGCCAACATACAAAATACATCACTGCTTTCAGCCATGGCCGGTGACTAAAATACCTTGATGCAAAAAATTGACTGTATCTCAAAAAGTTGAACGGAACTGCCCAAACAAGTTCTGCTAGACCTGTAGCAGACTTTGAGATGCTTAAACTGGCAAACAGAAACTGGTATATACCTTTGGCACAAAAGGACAAAATAGCCTGCACAAGCGCTATGATAGTGCGTTCGGAGGCCGGAACGAGCTCAGATCGCGATTTCGGCACCACACAGCAAAGCTGTTTTGATCTTGGAAACACCCTGAGTATGCTCACCAAATTTCATGCGAATCTGAGACTGCTAACGGAGGAGTGTCGACGGTGCCCTAGATGAAGCAACGACCTGCTCTAATACCAATTGTTGGAGTTAGACGTTTGCGGAAGCACGCAAACAACACAAGGAAGAAGAAGAAGCTTGGAGCACAACACACAAGACTGAATGTATTACTAGAGAATGTACAAAGATAAGTAGCCCATTAGGGCAATAGGCGTATATACAAGCCGGGGGGAAAAAACCTCCTAAAGAGGGAAAAAAGTGCCCCGGTGGTCCTAGAGTGTTCACACATATCACTACCTAAATATATCAACAGTTTCAGCCTCTGAATGCACTATAGCAACACTTCTGCAAGCTATTTTGTCTTTTTGTGCCAAAGATATATACAGGTTTCGGCTCGCCAATATAAGCGTCGCAAAGTTTGCTACAAGTCTAACATAACTCGTGAGCACAATTCTATTCAAGTTTTTCAAATACAATCATTTTTTTGCATCAGGGTATTTTAGTGAGTGGCCATGGCCAAAAGTAGTGATGTATTCCGTATGTTGGATGTTGAGGATAAGTTGGACAGTACCAATTACCCATTATGGGCTTATATGATGTGACATGTATTGGTTGCAAAAGGACTCTGGAACATTGTGTAGGGTGTTGAAAAACGTCCTATTAAACCTACAAATACAGGTATTGAAGTTGATGCAGATGGCGTTGAAGATGTCGATATTCTTCAAATTCCTGTTAGTGCTATGATTTCTGCTGCATCTACTACAGAGTAAATTTGTTGGGATGGCAGAGATGCTGAAGCCTAGCATTGATAGCCGTCTCTGTCAAACATGCCTTATTCCTCACATTTGCTCTTGCAGAACAACTAAGGATTCTTGGGATACACTTACCACATTGTACTAGACTAGGAATGAGGCTCGTGTTGCTTATCTCCAAAAATAGTTGGAGACTGAGCATATGAATGAAGGTGATTCTATGGATAGTTTTCTGACAAAGATCAAAGACTTGAAGAAAGAGTTGATTTTTGCTGATGAGGTTATACTAGATAGCTCACTTGCGGAGATTGTTCTGAATGGTCATCTTGATTCATATCAAATTTTTGCTTCTACTCTTTGTTTGATAATAAAAGGCAATCCAAATGCCTTGAAATTTGAGGAGTTAGTCTCTGTTCTATTGCAAGAAGATTAGTCTAGGTAGAACAGATTCACTATGCGTGTTGCAGATCAAGTTTTCTTGGCTAGTCAGAAGGGCAAAGGTAAATGGAGCTCATCTACTAGTAAGCAGAAATCTGCAAATGTTGCACATTTGAAGAAGGAAGACAAATATGAGAAGAAATCAAAATAGAAGAAATTCTTTCGTAAGTAGTATAAAGGAAATGATCATATCATAAAGAACTGTTCAAAACTAACTGCAAAAGAGGCAAAGAAAAAAGAGGTTGGAATGGCTGTTGGAGAGGCCTCTACACCGAAAACTATTGAACATAAATGTACATGCTCATTTTCATATGAGCCATGCTTGGATAAATTTACCAAATATAAAGATAAAGGAAAAGTAGAGGAAAAAAGGAAAAAATATAAAAGAAAAAGTCTAGTCAAAACTTCATGAGGAGTAAGAGATACAATATCTTGTCTTGTAGTTAGTAGCATGTAGTGGAGAAAGTGGTGAGTTAAGGAGGCAGAAACTTCTTCACATGCTCATTGGTTATGAAAGTGAAGTGGGAGCTCATTCAAAACAAGGAGAGAAAGGGGAAAGAGCTCCCAGTAGTCGGATCTAGCCATTTTGTCATTTTGTCTTCCCTTAGACTCCTTCCAGCCGCATGTCAGTTTGTACATAGCTCTGTTGCAGAGCTCATATCTCAGTGCATATCTAACCATTGCGTTTAATCATTCATTCGAAAGCTTATCTTGTGTACTTTCTGCATACCAAATATCTCTTTGAAAGCTTATGTAGTTTGTGAGATATCAGTGAAAGCGTGAAGTCCAATTTTTCAGTATACTTGTATAGATAGGTAGTCTATTTTGGTCGGTTAACTTTTCCAACCAAAACATTTCCAAATTGAGTGATTTTTGATTAGTTGCCAAAGGACCTAACAAACACAAGGCATAGATTATGATGAAGTCTTCAACCGTGTTGCAAAGATGGGAACTATCAGAACATTAATCACAATTGGTGCTTCAAGGAGATGGCCATTATATCAATTCGACATTAGAAATGCTTTTCTTAATGGAGAACTACAAGAAGAGGTATACATGAGTCAACCGATTGGATTTGAAGATGAAAATCATCCAGAATTTGTTTGCAGGTTGAAGAAGGCACTTTATGGCTTGAACAAGCACCAAGAGCATGGAATCAGAGATTGGTAGAGTATCTAACTAAGTGTGGATACAAACCAAGTAGTGCAGATCCTTCATTGTACATGAAGAAGGAAGAAAATAGAGAGGTATATATTTGCATATACGTTGATGACCTCATCATAACAGGAAATGATGTTACAGGGATTAAAGATATCAAAAGGAAGCTTGGTAAGGAGTTTAAAATTTCAGGTCTTGGAGAGTTGAAATATTTTTTAGGAATTGAAGTTGTTTATGGAAAGAGTGGCATCTACTTGAAGCAAAGGAAGTACTTGTTGGATGTTCTTTTCAGATGTGGAATGAGTGAATGCAAACCACTCACTCAACCCATGGACACAAATACAAAGATTTGTTCAAATGATGGAGAACCATTGGAAGATGTAACGACATACAGAAGCATTGTAGGATCATTGATCTATGCAAATATTACAAGACCTGATTTGTCTTATGTTGTTGGTGTACTTTCTTAGTTTATGCAAGCCCCGACAAGTGAACACTTAAATTCAGCCAAGAGAGTGTTGAGATACATAAAACATACACTTAATCATGCTTTGTTTTACAAGTTTGATGAAGAACTCCAGGTCAAAGGCTTTAGTGATGCTGATTGGGCAGATTCAATGGAAGATAGAAGATCAACCTCAGGTTATGTGTTCATGATAGGAAGCAAACCTATCACGTGGAGCGCAAAGAAACAACCTACTGTTGCACTTTCATCTATTGAGGCTGAATATAGAGGATTAGCATTTGCCACATGTGAAGCAATGTGGATTAAAAAGCTTTTGGCTGATCTTGGAGTGCAAGTTGGAACCATCCCTATATACGGTGATAACATGTCAAGTATCTACTTGGCAAACAATCCTATGTTTCATGCAAGGAGCAAGCACATAGAGGTCCACTACCATTATGTGAGGGAGAAGGTACTGAGCAAAGATGTGGAGATAAAGTTCATCAAAACCAAAGAGCAGGTTGCCGATATGTTTACAAAGTTCTTGGACGCTTCTAAACTCAAAGGTTTCAAGGATGTGATAAATTTGAAGGACATCGTTGAAGCTAACTCCCAAATGAGCTTGAGGGGGAGTGTTGAAGATAAATGTACAAGCTCATTTTCATATGAGCCATGCTTGGATAAATTTACCAAATATAAAGATAAAGAAAAAGTAGAGGAAAAAAGGAAAAAATATAAAAGAAAAAGTCTAGTCAAAACTTCATGATGAGTAAGAGATACAATATCTTGCCTTGTAGTTAGTAGCATGTAGTGGAGAAAATGGTGAGTTAAAAAGGAGGCACGAACTTCTTCACATGCTCATTGGTTATAAAAGTGAAGTGGGAGCACATTCAAAACAAGGAGAGAAAGAGGCAAGAGCTCACAGTAGTCCGATCTAGCCATTTTTTCATTTTGTCTTCCCTTAGACTCCTTCCAACCGCACGTCAGTTTGTACACAGCTCTGTTGCAGAGCTCATATCTCAGTGCATATGTAACCATTTCTTGCATTTAAGAATTCATTGGAAAGCGTATCTTGTGCACTTTCTACATAGCAAATATCCTTTTGAAAGCTTATGTAATTTGTGAGATATTAGTGAAAAAGTGAAGTCTAGTTTTCAGTATACCTGTGTAGATAGGTAGTCTATTCTGGTCGGTTAAGTTTCCCAACCAAAACATATCCAAATTGTGTGATTTTTGTCTTGTTGGAAAGCTCTTGGCATCTACTTTCAGTATCCCAAATGTTTTACTCAGATCATATATATATATATATATATATATATATATATATATATATATATATATATATATATATATATATATATATATATATATATATATATATATATATATATATATATATATATATATATATATATATATATATATATATACTGTGTTCCTGCACTATCCATCCAAACAAAGTCCAACTGTCACAAAAAGACTTACCATGTATAAACATATCGGACGGAATTCCTCCTTTCCCCTTGCACCTCTTACTCACACATCTCAACAAAAAAGGTAAGTACCAAAAAGATGTATCAAAACCAAAATCATCATATCTAATCCGCATGCATATAGGCATCCTTCCTAACTAATCATATACAAACAAGACGAAGTCCGAAACAAAACCAAACTCGCGCAATCAAAAAGAGACCAACTCCAAAAATAGAACATGACCCAAGTAAAAGAATCGAGTGGTATACCTCATTGCCGTCTTCACAAAGGACCTGTTGACAAGAATAGAAAAGCCAAATACAGTGAGCAGGTAGCAAGCAAGTCAAATACACATATGCATATCGGTCCTCGTTGGCGTCGACGTTAGGCACATCGATCTATCAGCAATCACAAAAAATCACCAAAACATATACATGCATGACACACCCATCTGGACGATCATCGTCCTCCTCCTTTCTATCTCTCCCCCTCATGGACGGGAACACAAAATCTTTTCTTTTCTTTTTCTTATTTATATTTATTTACACACGAGTTGGCCTATGCGGCAACCGGATGCGACTTGTGGCCCTAACCGCCCGGCTAGGTTCGTTCCACCCATCTAGCGGTGCAGCATATCGCACAACGACATAGATACACAATGTACGAACATACACGGAAGGGCTTGCCCATAGCACAGTCGAGTGCGGCTTGTGGTCTCGTCCGCCCGGTCGAGATGGCTCCACTCACCTGTCGACCCGCTATGGCCCGAATCACCAAAACACATACACATACTCCGGAACCTATGGCGAAACTAGCGTCCGCTCGCAGTCCTGACCGCCCGGCTAGGTGAACTCTACTCGCCTACTAGCCCGGCATAGCGCGCTGGCACACGTATAGATATGATGTTTTTGCTTTTTCTTTTTGTTTTATATTTTTCTCATTTTTCTTTTTCTGTTCCCCTCAAAACTATCCCGAGAGTTAGGGAGAGGCAAAAAGGAGCGCTTCCCCACCTATCCCATACGACAAGCATACAAAAGCACAACCAAAATAGACTCCTGATAGATCGATCCTCCTGTTGTCTTCGCTTCCTCAGAAGCGACACTCAAATGGCATACCTGACTGCCTACAACCTAACTAACTGACACTTAGCTGTTCATCCCCTCGCGAGGCCTCTCTTCCAATGACTCTACTGTAAGACCGACTCGAGACTCTCTTACCTAGCCACGTCCAATTCCCGAAAATCAGTACTCCCTAAGAAGGCGAATCTGGCTCCACCTCAGGAGCCTCGTCGTCTCTGCCTATGACCAATTGGTCCGCCCAAGGCCAATAGATATCGTTTACCTCGTTAGGCAATTCCCTCGTGTTATCGTAGTAGAAGTACCGGTCCTCAACATATCCAGCCTAGCCAAGTAAATACGCTTCCAATTGAGGAAACGGGAAGTCAATGTCCAAACCTTGATTCCAAAACCATACAAGACAGTGTGCCTCCTCCACGTCATAGTCTGTCTGCAAGGTCTCGACCTATATCTCCATGCTTTCTAACGCTTGATCTAAAAAATATACTATAAGGTCGAACAGAGCACTCTGGTACACCTGGTCAGCCATCGTTCGTCTAGTCCTCAGCAATCTCGCGTAGTAACACACTTGGTCTAAAAAAGTCTACGATCCCTAAAAAAAAAAGGTAAGTTGTTTGTTAAAATAGAGGAAGACTCTCTCTTTTTGTTCTCGTATCCACTCGCACATTCCTCCTAAGAAGACCCATATCATGCAAAAAATTGTCATCACCCAATGGCTCACTCGAAGCCCTCTCCGTACGTAGTCACATGTCGACCCTTGTACGCTCTGCTCGCTATCCTGGTACCTATCCCCATAAACCCTCAATTGAATAACTATGGCATGTTCAACATGCGTCGATCCTGACTCCTTCAGGCCATCGCCATTCTTGCTCGTATTCTGTGTACGAAGCACTTTCTTCACTGTGTCCTTTTCTGGCTCTTTGCCCGATGCATGATCTTTCTCAAGTCCTTCATGTCTAGAATTCCTCTTTTTGCAACCACCCTGGTTCTCCTTATCCTTGCATTCCCATAGGTTTTCCCTTTGATCAACTACTTCCTTACTAGGACTATCGTGATCCACACACCATTTTTCTCGCCAGGATTTACTTTCACCATCGTCGATGTGCGTTGTGTAGCACTCAACCTCGCCTGTACTTGCCAACCATCCTAGCAGTTCTTGGTCCAAGTCATCCTTGTAGTCTATTGGGTCCTTATACTCGCTCATCTTTGGTTGGCCTGGCCTTGTTGTTTGTAGGTTAAATCCATCTTGCAAAAGGCTTTTGTAATTTTCTACCTTCAGGGAAAACTGTTCACGTACTTTTTCACGCACCTCGTTTTCAGCCACCTTCTTCTCCCGCTCGTTGATCGGGACCATTTTCTTAGCATCTTCCTTAGGGGTCACTTGCATTTGTATTCGATCGGTTTTGGGCCCAATAGTGTTAAACCTCGTTCTCCAATCATGTACACAATCAGCCTGCATCAACCAAGGTCGTCCCAATAATATAGAAAATGTAGTTTCGGTGGATCTTGGTCTCACAACCAAGTAGTCAACGGAGAATTCGATTCCACCAACAATAGTTTGCACATTTTGTATTAATCCTGCAGGTTTTACCTGCGTCTCGTCAGCCATTCAGAGAGACATTGGGGTATGTTCCAGTTGTGTCAATCCCAATGCTTTCATCATGTATTTTGTCATTAGGTTCACTGCGGCTCCGCTATCTTATTGCGCGCCCGAGACCGCATATCCATTGATCTCCATTGTGACTATAGGGGCATTCGAGTCCACTTGAGTCGTAATACTTTGGATCGTCCCTAAGACCACCTCGTCCAGTTTTTCTTTTCTTTTCGCTTTCCTTGGTTTCTTGATAAACTCATTGTAGAACTGCTTTCTGCAGGTTGGTGAACACCTTAGTAATGTGGCCAAATCCAAAGTGACTTCGGTCTCGGCAAGTCTTCGCACGACGTCCATTCCCGCCTCTGCTTGCTTCTTTTTTGGCAACTTCTCTTGGACTTTTAGCCTTTCTAGAAATGGTGGGATACCCGGTACAAATTTTTGTGTAGTTGGTGGGAGGACCTCCACCTCGTTTTCTTCATCTAAATCCCTTTGCATCTGAGTCTCATCATCGTCATTTGCTTGAGCTAAGTCCCCTCGAGTGTACTCTTGTGCACGAGTAACCACAGCCACCATCGGTTCTTTACCTTTTCTTTTCCTTGATCTGCCTCTGCATTGTGGGTAGAGGTGCTAGCTCTCGGATCCAATTCCCTAATTACTACTCCAGTGTTGGGCACCTTACTCTGAGATTGCATCATCGGTTGTGGTTGCGGCTGTGCGTAGGTGGACGTCTCAATCCCTCTCTGTCCTTGGCCATAATCATTTCTTTGTTGCGGGCAATCAACATCATAATGGCCCTCCCTACTGCAATATCGGCACATAGGTGTAAAGTCTTCTTGCTTCCTTGCATTCGGGAAATGTGCTTGTATATGCCCAAGGCACCCACATCGCCAACACTCTGGCGGTCCCATCCTCCTTTGATTTTGTGGTTTTGGCCTTTGATATCTGCTTGCTTGGCCTTGGCCTCCATAAACATACGTGGGTCTAGGCCCCCATCTAGGCACGGGAGGTTCACTTTGGCCCGACAACCCTTGATAAGCATAGTTCCTATTGTTTAGCCACCTTCCCTTTTCACGGCACTCGTCTTCAGTATGATTGTTGCTTTTACAAAAGTTGCAGAAGACTCTCGGTTCCACGTATAATCTCGAGACTGTAGGACATTCTGTGGCCATGTGCCCATATCCTCAGCATTTCGCACAAAAGATGTTTGATCTAAACACTCCTTCACTTGGCTCGGGTGCCACTTCTTGCCTTACCGCATATGTTTCATGAGTTAGAGTGGTAGCTTTTACCGCTTGAGCCATGATTTCGATAATCCTTTCTTCAGTCAACACCGGCTTTACCTCTTGGGGCGTGTTTGTAGCAGCCATAAATGCCGGTGGAGTTGCAGCGGGATTTGCTTGAGTAGTGCCACTTGTAGGCCTAGAATTTGTACCTAGCATTGGTTCAAATAAAAGTTCTTGCCTTCATTGTTGGCCAAGTTGAACCTCTTCCAACATGCGAGCGACATCTTTGGCAACCACCAACGTCGCCGGTCAGCTCAAACTGATATGCTGTTGAGCGCCTCGATCTCTAAGTCCCGCAATAAATCTTTGTTTCAAGGTATCCTCATTTGGGGCATTCGCGCCCATCTTTCCTACCAGGGTTTCCATCCTCTGGATATAGTTGTCGATGCTCTCGTTACCCCCTGCCGGAGATAATCCATTTGTTGAGCTAGACGATCTTGGAAACCTTGCCTACGAAATTTGGCCAAAAGGCATCCTTTAGCATTTGATAAGTTCACCTTCGCGGCTCTTCCAAGTTCTCGTACCAGTTGGTGGCCTCGTCTCTAAATATGGCTGGCAAGATTCGAAGTCTTTGTGCTTGGTCAACCACTTCATTTTCTTCACAAGTGACCTCGAACAATTAGATAAAGCTATCCGGATCCTCCTCCCACAATCCCGAGAATTTAGGGAAGTCTCCTAGATGCACTTGGACTCGCTGTGCCATTTCAAACAGTGGCGTAATGTCAATATCCTCACGATCCAAGAAATTTAGTGCATGTGGCCTTAGGATACCTCCTTCAAACTTTTGCACTTGATTCGCGACTCTCCTATGGGAGTACACTTTTTTGACAGGTCTCTTCCCTCTAGTCGAGGTCGACTCACCTTGCGACTCCCACCCTTTCCTTTCTCTTTCAAGGGCTCTTCTTTGAGCACCCTCGTCTCTTTCCATTTGCGTTCTTCCTAAGGACGAGCTCCCCTCGCTCATGTACTAGATCCGGGGTCCGCAAGCTCGGCCAACATGTGGCGCTAGGCGAACCTATGGCAATCTCTTATAGAGATGTACCAAGATTTTCCCGGCAAACACACCAAAATGTTTACACTCTTCTCCCTAGGGAAAGTGTCTTACACACACCTAAAATTTTGAGCAATTTCCTTGCATTGGGTTAACTTCTTTTGGCAGAAGTCCACGATTTTATCTCGGAGAAATAACTTCTCGTTCTCACACACTATCCCCTTATCCTTCCTTTGTTACTTTCTTCTCTTTATCTCTCATGCTCCCCTATACACAGATATGCTCATACCTATGTTCTCACACGCACTTGCCCCCCTCGACGCGTTGGAATGATTCATTTATTTTTGTGATTCTAACATATTTTTTGAGCAGGATATCAAAGGTGATGTTGATAAGACTACATGTCAAGAAATGTATTCAAAGGACAAGAAGAAGATTAACAAAGGCAAGAAACAATTGAATGAAGATGAAGGCACAATGAGTCAAGCCAACTTCCTGAGAGGAAGAGGAGGTGGCAAAGGAAGAGGCAGAGGTGGTAAAATTCAGAGAGTTAATTTGAGAGGTAGAGGTAATAGAGGTTTCTTTGGAGGAAATGCAGGAAGAGGATTTCAAAGTCAATCCTACAATAATACCTACAACAATTATGCTTTAGATCAGAAAGAGGATTCAACCTTAAGCAATCATCTGAGTGGCAACATAGATTTGATGACTGATTTGGAGACTAAGTTGAGTAATCATATAGTTCCAACAGGTGGTAACACAATGCACAATACGAAATCCATTGGATTAGTAAAGGCTAAGGATGGAAGCACTCTTTTCAGTAAGGTATTGCATGTCCCCTATAATTCCAAAGAATCTGATAAGTGTAGGGAAAATCGTAGAGAAAGGATATGAAGTAAGGTTCACTAATGATGGAGTTTATGTTGAAGAGCCTAGCCATGGGTATAAACAAATTGTTTTTAGGAAAGAAAGAAGGAAGGCTCTTCACATTGAAGATTGAAGGCAATGTTGGTCATGCCTTGTTTACTTATGGAGAACATAAGATCTCTGAATTAGATCTTTGGCACAAAAGGCTTGGACAGTCTAATGAAAGAGGTATTAAGGATATGATTAGCAATGGTACAGTTCTTGGATTTCCTAACATTGTAGGTCAACACATGACATATAAGTGTGAAGCATGTAAATTGGGTAAAGCTCACAAGAATACTTATGGTAAGAAAGGGTTTTTGTATTCAGAGAAGCTTGAATTGGTGCATACAGATGTGTGGGGTCCATCAAAGGACTTTAGCATTAATGGTTCGAGATATTATGTGACTTATATTGATGATGCTACTAGGTGGATCACTATATATGTGATCAAAGATAAATCAGAGGTGTTCAACACATTTAAACATTATCATGTGTATGTAGAGAGAATCACAGGGCAAAAATTGCAGAGACTAAGGTCAAATGGAGGGGGAGAGTATTTCTCTAACGAGTTTAGTGATTACCTATGGAATGCAGGTATAAAAAGGGAAGTTAATTGTAAGTACTCTCCTCAACAAAATGGTGTAGCAGAAAGGAGAAGAAAAACTCTTGTTGAGTTTGCAAGGTCAATCATGAAGGAGAAAAATTGCCCTAATTATTTGTGGGTTGTGGCTGTGAATATAGCTTCTTATTTGGTTAATAGACTTGCACGTAAGGCTTTGAATGGTATGACACATTATGAGGCATGGTGGGGTAAGAGACCTACCTTAGATGATTGCAAAGTATTTGGATGTTTGGCTTATGCATATGTTCCATCTCAATTAAGACATAAATTGGAACCTAAAGTTGAAAAGTATCTGTTCATTGGTTATGATGATAAACAGATGGGTTATAGATTGTGGAGTCCATCCACAAAGAAATTCCTTGTGTCAAAGGATGTTATATTTGATGATCAAGGTACTTGGTATGTAGGTACAATTCATATTCATGCAGGTGATGAAGAAGTCATGTCCCAAAGAAAGGGGAAATGAAAGATTCAAATTCCTGATGATGAAGAGGTTGCTGATGCTCAAATTGATAATGACAAGTTGCCAATGTTTGATCCAGAATATGAAGAACCAGAGACTTCAAAGAGTGGAGAACCTAGAAGTTCAAAAAGCAACAGAAAGCAACCCATAACGTACAGTTACGATACTTTATTTTTACCTACTAAGGATTATGCTTACATGGTGAAAGTAGAAGAAGATCCTTCTACATATGATGAGGCAAAAGGTAAGGAAAATTGGGAGAAAGCTATGCAGGAGGAGTATGATGCATTGATGGAGAATGAGACATGGGATTTGGTTCCTAAACCAAATAATTAGAGAATCATTGGATGCAAATGGGTCTACAAGACAAAGAGGTATGTAGATGGAAGTGTGTCTTGGTATAAAGCTAGACTTGTTGTGAAAAGGTATGCTCAAACATATGGTGTAGATTATGATGAGACCTATAGTCCTGTGGAAAAGATGATAACTATAAGGACTCTCATAGCTATTGCTGCATGTAAAGGTTGGAAGCTATGTCAATTAGATGTGAAGGATGCTTTTCTAAATGGTTATATTTCAGATGATATTTTCATGGATCAGCTAGAAGGTTTCAAGGATAAATGTTATCCAGAGTATGTATGTAAGCTCAAGAGAGCTTTCTATGGTTTGAATCAAGTTGCAAGGGCATGGAATTACCGACTTGTGAAGTTCTTGAAAGAGCTTGGTTTCCAAGTGTCTAAGGTAGATAGTGGCTTGCTTGTTAAAGCAAGTGATGATGGATTCATTTACATTTGCATATATGTTGATGACATAATTCATATAGGTATAGATGAGAAGGGCATACAAAGTCTTAAGAAGCAGATAGAGAAAGAGTTCAAGATCAGTGACTTGGGAGACGTATCATATTTCTTGGGAATGGAGATTTCACATACTCAACAGTATATGTGACTCAAGAAAGGTATTTGAGGAATTTGCTAATCAAGTTTAAAATGGAAGATTGCTGGGTAGCAGCTACTCCAATGCAGGTGAATCATAAATTGAGCAGATATGGAGGAGCAAAATTCAAGGACATGAAGGTGTATCAAAGTTTGGTTGGTAGTCTAATCTATGCTACATTGACTAGGCCTGATTTGTCATATGCAATTGGAGTGTTGTCTCGATTCATGCATTGTCATAGAAAAGAACATTGGATTGCAGAATAAAGGGTGCTAAGATACATTAAGGGTACACTCAAAGAAGGTTTGTATTATGGATTCACATAAGATACAAAAATCAAGATATATAGTGATGTAGAGTGGGCAAGTAACTCTAATGATAGGAGGTCAACATATGGATATCTATGTTATGTGGGAGATAAACTAATCTCTTGGTGTTCTAAGAAGCAACATACAATTGCTTTGTCATCTATAAAAGTAGAATATAAAGGTATGGTTGAAGCGACAAAGGAGGTTATATGGTTGAAGACACTTATGAAGAGTTTTGACATCATTCAGAGTACACCCACAATTCATGGAGATAATATGAGTTCATTGTACCTAGCTGCCAACCCTATGTTTCATGTGAGGACTAAACATATTGAGATCCAATATCATTTCTTGAGAGAGAAGGTGATTGATAAAGACATTAAGGTCATACACACTCTTACAAAAGATAAGATTGCAGACATGTTAACTATAATCTTGGATGGACCTAAGTTGCAGAGCTTCAAAGACATGACATGTATAAAGAAGATGGAGAAAGTCACAATTCATGATTGAGGGGGAGCTGTTGTTGTAGGAAAATCATCAATTGATGACTAGAAAAAAGTTTGAAGTCAATAAGTAAAGCAAAGCTCATCATATGAGGCTTGAAGATGAGTGTGTGATTAAAAGATGAAAACTTCTATATACATGTATATTACTCTTGTAATTAGTTCATGAAAAACTTTGTATCTGTGATGAGTCAGGATGTGAATGTCTATATATACTTGATATAGACTAGATATAGGAGAGATGATGATTGAAAAGTTTTTAAGAAGTCGTTAGAGACTTTAGAGAGTGAGAAGAATATGGATTATCTATCAGATGTATGATTTCTCTAAATAGAAGAAAGTTGCACCTCGATCTTTTACTGAGTGCTCCTTCTTTGTTTATCTTCTTGAGGAATGCTTTTGTACAAGTGTATTTCTATAGTCGAGTGACCTTTGTACAAGTTGAGAGAGCCTAATTGTAATCAAGCTACGAGAATTTTAAGTAGGAACATCTACATGTGTAAAGAGAAGAAGTGAAGATAGGTACGTGTGCAAATTCGATGATCAGTGTTTTGATGAGATCTCCCTCCACAGTGTAAACAAGCTAAAAGCATTTAAATAAATAAGTTCTAATTTGGAAGAACTATGCATTAGAAGTTGCAGGTGTTAAAGTTGACTACACAGAAGAATAGTTTGAGACATTGGTACATTGTTTGGAGGAAATTTGTGGATATACTGATTCTTATGGAGAGATTTAACTTGGAGAATGTGCATAAAAATATTAGGTGACACCTTCTATAAAGTTTCATTGAAAAATTTACACATTTGATCAGTCAATGAGTGGATTAAGTGTAGCAAACTTTTTTGAGTAATCAATTTCCTCACAATTAACTCAAGTCTTGATATTTTGGCATTAGTTTTCCAAAATTGGTTGAGGTTATGAGTTTTTCTTGATATAGAGGTGCTCTAACATCAATGATAACTTGTTATTTTGGAGATTAATCATCTCCATCATGGTCACTAACTAAAATACCTTGATGCAAAAAAAAATGACTATATCTCAAAAAGTTTAGAACAATTACCCTGTCAAGTTCTGCTAAACAAGTAGTAGACTTCGAGGGGCCTATACTGGCGAATGAAAACCTGTATATAGCTTTGGCACAAAGGGATGAAATTATCTTCATAGGCATTGTGATAATGCATTCAAAGGCCGAAATTAGCTCACCAATTGTCATGCAATTCTAAGATTGTGATTGGAGGGATGTCAACAATGCCCTACATGAAGCGGTGACCTGCACTGATACCAATTGTTGGAGTTTGATGTCTATGGAAGCACACAAACACCACAAGGAAGAAGAATAATCTTGGAGCTTAACACATAATACTAAATATATTACCAAGAGAATGTACAAAGGTAAGTAACCTGTTAGGGCTAGAGGAATATATAAAGGATGGGAAAAAACCTCCTAAAGAGGGAAAAAAGTGCCCCAATGGTCCTATTGTATTTGCACACATAACTACCTAAATATATCAACAAGTGCAACAATTTCTACGATCTTGTATGTGATGTCTTCAAGTCAATGGTACTTGGTTCTTTTATGCTATGCCAAAAGAAGAGAGATAGAAAACACTATTATTATCTTTGGAAGGATACGATGAGGGCATCTTGACAAACCAACCTATTATAGAAGTAGTTGAAAGTATAGAAGGATAGTTATTTGGCAATTTGGAAGGTTTAAAATATCAAAGAAAAGAGATCTTTAGGATAGTTACTTTTAGGTTTTGATGAGTTGACCAAGGGCCACATTACATCCTGCGAAACATCCCATGAACCTTGGAAGATCTTGCAAGAATTTTATGAGGAAAAGCTCCTTCTAGATTTTAGATCCTAAGGGTGGAGTTCCACAACGTCTCAATCAGCCACAAGATGCCATACCCTCAAAGACTAATAATGCAAGCTCCCATTGTGTGGCCGAAATGTTTCTAGTATGTACATGGCCATTATTTTTCTTAACAAGCTTCGTAGATCCTATGAAACATTTGTGTTGTGGCCAAGTACTTTCTTGGAAGGAAGTATGATGACCTTTTGTCCACCACGACTCTCAAGAAAATTTTCCGTTGCCCATATCTTGTAGATGCACATACATAGAAATACTATAGAAATGAAATCTCGCAAAGCTACTCACAAAATAGAGAGAGATAAGAGACTGAAAACAAGATTGGGTACAATCTCCCCCCACATACTCTAATGGATGATTCTATTAGAGTATGTGTATTTGTAGGTAATTCTCACTACTTTGTGAATAGAAGATACATGAGGGTGGCACTTCAAAAAGCATGCATTTACAAAAATCTGCTTCATTTACAAAATCGTCGCTTTCCAAGTGATCTTCTATTTTTACAAAAATATCTCTTTATAAGAGATCTACTATTTTTACAAAAAATATCTAAAATACTATCATTTAAATATCCTCAAAAATATCTGAATAAATCCGCCTACGCTCATGCCTTCATGATTCTTCACTTGCTAAATCAGAATACAATCACATTAAAAACCTCAAGGCATTAAAATCCATATAACATTCCATTATTCCATAATGTATAACATGCCTCCCAATTGACAAGCAACTGAGCTCAGTTGATAAGTATAAAAGTAGACATGGATGGCCTGTCACAGGTCTCATCACGAACAATCATAAGCATGTTCCATGCAAAAACACATGCATGGAAATGGAAAATTGGAAGCTAATGTGACCATGAACAATATGCAAAAATCAAATGGTCATAATATGGAGTTGATGATGTCTTATGAATCCATTGAGATTGTTCTAGTGAGTGATTTTTATCGTTCACTAAACATCTATGATATTGGTTACCTCTACTTGTAGTAGTAACATCACAATCAAGTACTGTCTCTCGAACTCAAATTTCAGCATCCTCTTCAAGTAAAGGAGGGGCATCTAAAATAGGAGTGATTGGTAAAGTTCCTTTAAAGGATTTGAATAAACTAGTATGAAAGAACTATGTATATTCCAGTTAGAAGACATGTCTAGTCTAAAAGAATTCTCGTTAATGTTTTGAATACTATGGAAAGGTCCATAATAATATGGTGCAAGTTTAACCGTAGGATATTGTGAAATATTTCTCAAACATCTTTTAATTATTCGTAACCATACCAAGTCATTTTCATTAAATTGTTTAGCTACTCGTTCTTATTAACATTATGCATCTAATGTTCTTGACTCTTATTAATGTGCTCGTGAACTTCATGAAGTGTAGAAATATGATCTTCTGCAAAAGAAATAGCCATAGGAATATCAGTTTGAGTGGGAAACTTTTTACCATAAATAATTTCATATGATGCATGTTGAGTAGTGGTATGTGTTGTGTTATTATATGCAAACTATAAGAAAGGAATTTTCTTGTGCCAATTACTTGGGTTATCTAAAGAATAAAAAGGTAATAAATCTAAAATATTACTATTTGTAGCTTCTCTTTGCTCATTAATTCTAGGATGAAATGCAAAGCTAAACTAAAGTTTGGAACCTAATTTTTGAACTAATGCAGCCGAAAAGTGATTACAAAAAAGAACATCTTGATGTCAAAGAATAACTTTTGGAAAACCATGCTGTGGAAAAATAGATTTCATAAATAACTTAGCACCTTGAGGTGCAAAAAGAGTCTAATTACAAGGAATGAAATACCCTTGTTTACTAAACCTATCAATAATTGTCCAAATCATATCATTATGAAATGAAGTTGTAGGAAGACAAGTAATAAAATCCATAGAAATTTGTTCCCATGGTCCGTTTGGTATGTGAAGTGGCATTAATAATCCAAATACTTTACTATGATGGTCTTTCAGAGGTTGAACCACAATGCAATGGGAACATACTATGCAATATACTTTTCCATATTCAGCCAAAAGAAAAACTCTTTACACATAGAAATAGTACTTTGTATGCCCCTATGATCCATATAGGGTGGTTCATGCATCTCTTTCATAAAGAATTCTTTGAAAACTTATGTGATGCATAACTTGTGTTGGAAATATAGGAATGCATTATGAAAAGTGTAGTGATCCTTACTAAATGGTGTAGAATTGTTAAAAGTTGTCCATGTTTGTGAAAAATACAAATCAGATGCATAAGTAGGAATCATGTCATGAAATGAATGAATATGAATAATAGAAATATCATTGATTGAAACAATATTTGTTTTTGAGGATAGATATGATGAAGGCCATCAGGTACAACATTAGCTTTTCTAGGTTGATATTCGATAAAAGGTTGAAAATTTTGTATGAACAAAGCCCATTTAGTGTGTCTTTCAAAATCAGTGGTTGATTTAATAAATGCTTAATAGCCTGTTTGTCTGTTTGGATTTGAACTTCAGAACCCATAAGGTGATGTTTCCAAGTTTTTAAGGCATGCACAACAACTAGAATTTCCTTATCATATGCACTATAATTCTTTTCCGAAGGTTTAATTTTCCTACTTTCAAATGGAATGGGATGATAAGTTTCATTAATACAACACCTATACTTAAACAACTAGCATCTATAGCTACATGGAAAGGTTGTGCAAAATTTGGTAATTGCAAAATTGGTGCATGAGAAAGTGCATGTTTGAGTCTCTCAAAAGATTGTTGTTGTGCTAATTCCCATGCGAATTTTAACTTTCTCTTAAATAATAATGCACATGAAAGTGCTAAATAAGAAAAACCTTTTACACACTTTCTATAAAAACTAGCTAATACTAGAAAAGAGTGTACATCATTCACAAATAGAGGTACATGCCATTCTTCAATTACTTTAATTTTCTTTGGATCTACGTGAAGAACTTGACTAGAAACAATATGTCCTAAATACTCTAATTCTTTTTGGAAAAAAGAAGTCTTTTCAGAATTGCCAAAAGTTTTTTTTTTTGTAGCGTTTCCTCAATCACAACCTATCCCCAATCACAATCTTTCGATTACTCAGAAATAACAGTGGAGAGAAGAACGCAGAGATTGCACAAGGTAAAAGAAACCTGATGCGGAAGAGTAGAACAAATATGACACAGAGAAGGAAGAATTTTGATATTATAGATGTGAATCAATGGTTACAGTAGCTTTGGACAA
The DNA here is from genome assembly GCA_020310875.1 of Ceratopteris richardii. Taxonomy (NCBI): domain Eukaryota; kingdom Viridiplantae; phylum Streptophyta; class Polypodiopsida; order Polypodiales; family Pteridaceae; genus Ceratopteris; species Ceratopteris richardii. The sequence continues at coordinate 66,957,887 of CM035443.1, forward strand.
TAGCTTCTTGACGAAGCCTCTACCTCCCGACCACCCCCGAGCTAGCACAATCGCATTCTCACTCGCACTCTCAATCACAATCTCACTCTCACTCTCACTCTCAATCACACTCCCCAAAGAAGTGTGCGATCCACCAGATTTAGAAAAAGTCGAGTCTCTCCAAAACTTTTGCAAAAAGCCATGCGATCGTAGTGTACTTCCTTTCTTTAGCATACCTGTCAAAAATAGCAGAAAAACACCAAGAAGACATATCCAAAAACATACATAATTAGACATGGTGACATGTGAGCATGAGAATCACAGATTCGAATAGAATTAGACAAGCCCTGTAACTCAAAAACAATGAGGAATTAGGTTAAGCTTGTGAGAGACACTTTTATTCAATTTTTCGATCTGCACAATAGTGTTAAAGACGTCCAAGGTCCAAATCCACCTCCAAATGCCACTTTTGAGCCCTGCAAGGTTTAAAATTCTAGAGAGTAAAATCAAGGCATTTTCTTACAATGAACTAAACGTAGGACCCTGAATGAGGTACTTAGAACATGATTCACAAAAATCTCACAGAGGCACTTTTATTCTCTTTGACTTGCTCTACCTTTCCCTCATACAGAGTTTTCCTTAATTCTTTCATCTTCACCTTCAAAATCCCACTGAAAAACATGATGCAATTAAGGTCTAGAGAGAGAATATGAAACTTGTCAACCCAAAATTTTTCCTACATGCATAAAATGACCTAATTATTCGTTCTAAGCATTATCCCCACAATGAAATTCAGAAAGTTCAAAATGAATTATTTCACTAGAAAAGAGGCCTATTACAGTTTTTCCATAACAAATCAAAGATTGTTGCTAACTGATTTTCTAATTCTAATCCTGAACTCTTTTCAGGATTGCCATAAGTTTTGTTTTTGCATAACAAATCAAAGATTGCTATTAAGTGATTTTCATGATCATTATCATTCTCACTATAGATAAGTATATCATCAAAGAAAACAAGAACAAAAGCTTGGTAATCAAGAAAAATGTTATTTATCATATATGCAAATAAACCTGGAGTAGTGATGAGTCCAACATGCATTACCATGCATTGAAAGTGACGAGTTTGAGCTCTCAAGGCAGTCTTATAAATGTCATTCTATGTCATTTGTGTCTGAGGATAACTAGATTTAAGATCAATTTCGTTAAAAGCACATGCTCCATGAATTCTATCTAGCAAATCATCTATCCTAGGAATATGATATTTGTTTTTAATTGTGATCTTATTTAGTGCTCTTGTTCTCCACTAAGAAAGGGAGAAGAACTATGCCTTATAAGTCCTTTGTGGAGTAGATCCTTAACTTGATTAGCAATTTCTTTTTTATGTAATGTTCCATGCCTATAAGGTGGTTTATAGGGAGGAGTACTACCAGAAATTAATTCTATACTATGGTTAAGAGATCCCCTAGAAGGTGGTAGTTTAGAAGGAAAAAGATCCATTAAGAAATCAAGATAGGAATCCATAAATGGTGTATGTGCATTAGGAAGTGTATGTGTATAATCAATATTGACAAAAACAATACATGAATTGTAGCCTTTCCTAATTGCACATTTTACTTGAGTATGACTAATTAATGCAAATGGTTGGAAGTGATGCATTGCAGACAAACAAATATCTTGATTGTTAAACCTAAAACTAATTGTGTGTGTATAATAATGAATGCATGGATTATAATGATGATGAAAATGCATACCAACTATAACATCATAGGATTGCAAAGGAGCAATTAAGAATGTGCATTTATCTACATATGAACCTATACAAATTTGAATGTTATGCACTTCTCTTGTAACATTATATCTTTTTCCTTGTAATGAAGCCTTAACATTATACATAGATGTAAGTGAATGTAGTTGAAGATCTTGCACTAGTGTATAAGAAAGAAAATCATGCGAACTACCATCATCATGTAAAATATTACCAATTTCACCATGAATAGTACCTTGCATGCAAAGTAACAAATGATTAGAAATTTTGTTACCCAAGGTACTTAGATCTTTTTCCAATGCTTCTTTGCTCTAATGAGGTTCAATGTCTTCATTAAGCACCTCCATGTTATGTAGTTGAGCTCTGACAGGTTTCATCTCATTAGTTCGAAACCTCCATTTAGTTTTACTATGAACAAACTTACCACAATGCCAAAAAGTGATATGGGGCCTCTTTTGTTGAGTATCCACTATCATAGTTTGAAGGGTAGGATTTTTTGTACATTTTAAAGGGGTTGTGTTGTGTACTAGTGAGAAACAGGATCGAGGAGGTCATTCAAAAGATAAGTGGGCATTGAAAAGTAGAGGAAGAGAAAGTAATGAAAGGACCCTTGAAAGGAAAATTGGTCTTGATTGGTTCTTATCATTGATGTGTTTTTTGGAAGCAAATGGACTTGGTGATGGAACAAAACTTCTTCTCAACATCATGTGCAAAAGAAATAGCTTCATGGAGGGTCATGGGACATAGTGTGTTGAGCTTGGCTTGGATTCCCATCACCAAACCATCTTCATACTTCCATTCCAAGGTATATTTAGGAGTCATCTCAAGAAACAAATAAGCAGTAGTCCGTACCAAAAGCATTCACTGTATGTAGACAAACATGATAATCAAACATGATCAGTGCATAGTATGACAATGAGTATAGTGAGCATTGTAATGAGTACAATGAGCGCAATGAGTAGAATGAGCACAATGAGCGTAGTGAGCATAGTAATGATAGTGAGCAAAGAGTCACAATGTCACAGTGAGCATAATTCACAAAGGCATAGTAACAGATTCAAAAGACATTGAAAAAGACACCGACAAACCAAATTATACGCAAAATTGACAAATGCAAATGAGGATGGATGAGAATTAGTGAAGGGGAATGGATATCAAATTGCGAGTGGACACCATGAATCACAACCGAATGCTAAGAAGTACACCTCCATAGGTGCATGGAGGATTTGAAAACACTATTGACTGGATCTTGCAAATGCACATACACAAAGATAATACAAAAAACAAAATCTCACAAAATAGAGAGAGATAAGATATTGAACACAAAATCAGGTACAATGTCTCCCCACATACTGTGATGGATAAGTCTATCAGAGTATGTGTATTTATAGATATTTCTCATTACATTCTGAATAGAAGATACATGAGGGTGGCACTTTGAAAAGCATGCATTCATAAAGATCTTCTTAATTTATAGAATCATCACTTTCTAAACCATTTGCTGTTTTTACAAAAATATCTCTTTGTAAGTGCTCTACTATTTTTTTACAAAAAACATGTAAAATGATATCTTTTAAATATCTCAATAAATCCATGCATGCTCACATCCTCATGATTGTTCATCTACTAAATCAAAACACAATCACATTAAAAACCTCAACACATTAAAATCCATATAACATTCCATTATTCCATAAAACATAACACCATCATCCTCACAAGAAACCATGACAAAAGCTAAGGAACCATCCAACAAGGCAAAGCATGCTAGTAGCAACTCTCGCAATGCACCTAAACAAGGTTCCAACAATCCATTAAAGAAGTTTAGCTTCAATTACTATGGTAAAATGGAGCATCTTGAGAAATTCTCCCACAAAAAGAAGAATATATCCAAAGCATCTACCTCGAAGAACCAATCTTGGTCCTCTAACCATATGTCGCACTATTCTACTAAAGACCTATTTATCACCATAAAATCCAAAACCCTAACTACTTTGAGGTCCTCATTAGAGTAGATCTTAAACACTCAAACCACATCTCATATGTGCAGAGATCAGGACTTCTTCCAAGAGGTTCAAGATCGCATTGGTGACATCTATTTAGGCAACAAAAAAATTCTCCCAATCGAAGGAAAAGGAACGGTTCAAATTACCAATCATCATGGGGAGTGAAACTCTCTCTAGTGTATTTTTCTTCCCAAACTTATGCATGAATCTACTCTTAGTTCAGGCCTTTAGTGACCATTAGAAACAAATTTTACTTGACAACACATCTATAGAGGTGACTGACCCTACAACTAAAGATGTCATTGCACAAGGATTTCAAGACAAAGGGATGTACAAGCTATCATTTTTTCTACCTAAGGAGGCCCTTTCTAGTCTTTAGCACCAAAGATACATGCACACCTCATACATAACCAAGATTTTCACATCACAGATGGTTAAGGGATTTCCCAAAATCAGACAAGTACATGATATCTTCCAAGATTGCACCCAAGGCAAGAAACATAGGGCTCCTATTCCAAAGGATGCTTCCACTTGAGCTAGGACACCTTTAGCCCTAGTCCACATTGATCTTTCTTGCCTCAAGAATACCCGTTCAATAAGTGGATCCATCTACTTCTTTGTCATAGTAGATGATAACTCAATATATATTTGGGTATACTTTTTGAAGTGCAAGGGATATACCTTTTCCAAGTCTCTAGAACTGATATATCACGTTGAAAATGAAGCACCAAGTATAGTGAAGACTATTAGATCAGATGCTCTCTTTGTTGGATATAGTGAATAATCCAAAGGTTATAGATTGTATGATCTTGAGAACCACTCCATCATCATCTCAAAAGATTTCATATTTTAATGAACCTTCAAAGTACTCAACTAAGGCTCCAAGTTCAATTTTTAGTCCATCTATCTACACTTCAGTGGGGAAAACAATTCTTTCTAAGAAAACCTAAGAGGCAAGTACTTCTCATCAATCTAGAATATCTCAAATCTCATCCAAAGTAGCAACATGAACAAATTCATTATGTAAATTATGCACTTATGCACAAAATTTAGAAGATTCGAGAGCCTTTTGACTACAAAGAAGCCAAAGGTCAATGTGAGTGGGAAGCAGTTATGCAACCAGAGCTGGATGCAATTGAAAATAACAAAACTTAGACACATTTTCTGAAGCCTTCTAATCATCAAGTAATTGGAGTTAAGCACATATACAAAGTCAAGTACAAATTAGGTGGCACATTCAACGAGTACAAAGGAATATAACTAAGGGATGTAAGCAAAAGCACTATATAAATTAAGAAGAAACCTTTGCCCCTACTACAAGGTTTACAAATATAAGAATCATTCTCACACTAGGTGCACACACCAAATGGCCCGTTTACCAGCTCGACGTCAAAAGTGCTTTCCTCAGTAGAGATCTTTAAGAAGAATTTTATGTTGAACAACTTGAAGGTTTCTAGATCAAAGGAAAGGAAGAACAAGTGTACAAGCTTCAAAAAGAACTTATGGACTTGAGCCAGCTCCGAAGGCTTGGTATGAAGAGATCCAAAAGTTCTTCAAAGCTAAAGGATTTCGAAGGAGCATTATCAATGCTAACTTATACATATATAGGAAAGAGTCCTTAGTTGTGATAATAATCCCCTTTGTAGATGACATGAACGGAATCGGCTAAGATGAACAACACATCCAATTCATCATTGCAGAACTTCACTTCTAGTATTCCATGACAAAGCTTGGCCTACTTGAGTACTTCTTAGGTATAGAAGTTAAAAAAAAAAAGCATATTCCTATCAGAGAAGAAGTGCCACTTTGATCTTCTACTTTATTATAAAATGGGCCAGTGTCAGTCACTTTCTACACCAATTGATCCAAACATCAAGCTTACATTATTTTACATATGCAACACTATACTAGGTATTGCCTATGCAGTAGGGATAGTCAACCGGTTTGCACCTCAACCTTGTTAGACACATTGAGATGCGACTCAAAGAATACTCTAACACATTGCCCTCACTTGATATCATGTTCTTTGGTGTAGAGCAAGCATTGAAGTCATCGGATATTCAAATTGAGATTGGGCTAGTGATACTAACTCCCAATGCTCTACTTCTAGATACATATTCTTGCTTGGCTCAAGACCCATCCCTTGGGCAAGTAAGATGCAGCCTATACTTGCTGAATCATCCACCAAGATTGTGTATCGAGCATCCAAATTTGCAGCATGCGAGGCCATGTTTCTTTGAGGTTTATTACGGGACATTGGTGTCTTACAAGTTACTCCAACATGCATCAACATGGATAGCCAGTCAACCTTGGTCATCGCCAATAATGTAGTGTTCCATGCTTGGATGAAGCTCATCGGGATCTAGTAGCATTTCATCTCCGAGAAGTTCAAATCTCAAGAGATTACTGTAGATAAGTGTACCTCTTAGGGGAAGCCCAAGACCATGTCCACAAAGGATCTACCTTGAATTCTACTTCAGCACTTGGTAGACCTCTACAACATTCCATTGCTAAATGGAGCAGCATAGGGAGTGTTGAGGACATGATTTGTCCTACATAATTTCCATTTGTATTTGCATGAGTTCATCTCCATTTTGTATCTAGGAGGCACTCCATTTTTATTTCATTTCCATTTTATATTGTATCTCTTTGTATATTTGAGTACCTTGCCATTTACTTCTACCTATGTCTTCATTCTCCCTTAAGGGGAATTATCCCACATATGATGTAGTTTGGAGAGACCCCTTCAAGTATATAGAAAGAAGGCTTCTCCCCCCCAATTGTATTTGGTTAGAAGCTTGAGGAGCTTAGTCCATGCTCTTGGGAAGGTCACTCTAATCCATGTGAGTTCTCGCATTTCATGGTCTAAGCACTTTTGAGTCTCACACTCTTTCCTTTTCTAAGTACACGTTTATTTTCATTTAGCTTCAGTGCATGTACTCTCTACATTCATATGTATGTAGAGGTAAAACATGTATCAACACATTAGCATATATATGTTTGCTCTCACATTTACTCTAGAACACACGCACACACATACGCATGACATCATATATACATTTAATATAGAATAGTACTCTGGAATGAAAAGAGATGCATTAAAATGTGATGAATGCAATCGCATGCAAATAATTTCAAGTCAAGAAAAAATAATACTTTTGAATTAAAACAAATTCAATCGTGACCATGGAATGCAAATGGATGTGAATCACGCAAGAGACTACAAGCAAATGTAACCAACTACCTAGGATAGAATGCTCAATTTTCAACTTTGGTGGATTTTCTCAATCATTGAGTCTAGGTGCCTGATTCAAAATTCATTCTTGTTATTAAACCATTCTATGAAGAACATCCATACATTGGATTGGGTACATTAAGATGACTAGAAATTTCACCATACATTTATGTTTCTCATGATTTCTTTCTCTTAAGCTTCTATAGCACAAACTCTCATTACAATCTAAGAAAAAATCTTGCTTTTTAGAGCATATGCTCTTTTACCATTAAATTATAGTGTCCAAAGAGTATTCAAAAATTAAAGATCAAAATTAGTCGATTTATTGCCCAAACATGCTAAGAGATATACAATAATACTAGATAATTTCACAGACCCACGCAATATTGTGAGTTGCAATGGAAATTTAGATCATCCTTGCTAAATGAAACCTAATATGATAGTAAAGTGGAGTGATTCTTATTTAATAAGTGAAATAAAGTGGTTGACATGTAATAAACTAGAATTGATATTTCCTATTGATATGATGCTACATTAGAAAGAGGTGGGAGTTTAATATAGCTAAAATAGAACTTGATAGATACATCTTTTCGCGTTGCAATCTATCTCCAATGGTGTTATCTAGTTCACCCAAGAAAATCTAAGCATCTTTTTTAAGCCATACATCAAGGCCATGATCTGTTATAAAGGAAATTTATGAAAATGTTTGTTTTAATGTAGGCACATATGATTAACATAATATTTATTACCAGGGAAATGATATAAATAATGAGATGTATATAGTCACTTTCCTCGGGCATTTGGATTCGTTTCCCACCATCTACAATCATGGTTCCTTATAGAAAGAATAAGAAATCATAATAACCTTTTTTGATAGTCATATTGATATAAGCTAAATTGTGTAATATATTGTCTTCATCCATGTAATTGAGGGTGTATGTCCACACAATTCCATTGCAGCCGATAGTTGAAGTTATTTTTATTAAGGAGACTCCCTAACCTTCCATGAAAGTTTTGTTATTCGGGTCCTCTGAATAACATTATTCTCTTCAATGCTTGAGTTCATTTTTTTTCTTCTGACGTTAGTTTTGGATACTATTGAATCTATTATTCTTTAGATTCTTCCTTTCTTCAATTAAAATAGCTTTCTCATATCAATTGGTAGAGAATGTCATGTAATAGCATGGATTACTATATCCACTAGATGACATCACTAATAATGGTGTATAAAATAATGGAGTTTTCCAGTCATCCATGTTCTATTAATGTGCAATGTCTTCCCTTAATGATTGTATTTGGTATTGGGCAATTGTATATGAAGAGAATAATATCATTTCCTTCTACATTAGATATCATCTTATATATTGGATGAAGATCACATGGGACAATTCATTTCTAGTATATGTTTTAAGTAACCTTGGATCATTTTGAGGTGGTTTTTTGGATAGATCCATATGTAAAACAATTTAGTGCTCAAATGGGAGCCCCACTCTAATTACCATATGATTTTGGATCATGAATTTGAGCTCAACTCCAACCTAAGGCTTGCTCTCGCTCTTTTTAATAAGTTTGTTTATAATTATATCAATTGATTTGCTCAACATAATATGTATTGCCTATTTCTGATGCATAGTCCATTACGTAGGTGGTTACTTCACATGCAAAATTGACAATGGCTAACTATTTATGGAGGTTTCAACATCTCCAATTTCCTATTTATATAAGAAACGTATACTATTCTATACACGTTTTCAACGCCATGAGCTATTAGCTAATGTCCTTAGAGGAAGAATAGCCTAGCCAAATGTTGTTCAAAAGATCCAGAAAAAAGAACGGTTCAAAATCCACCCAACTTCAAACTTGAGGTTCGAAGATTTTTGTGCATCACCACTAGAAGTAAATGCGTATTACAAATCATAAGGCTCAATTGAATTTGCATTCTCAATTAATGTAAATGTAAGTGATTTTTCCGATAACTTAAATGAGAATCAAAATAGAGGAGTTCACCAAAAGCTATTATTTTTGTGATAACATAATTCCCCCCATTTATGATTTACCATCCATTCCACGAACACTATGAGACCTTTATGAACCTAATGTGAAACAGAGAGGCAACTTCAAACTTTGGGCTGACATAAGAGCTACTTTTCAAACTTATCATTCTAGATATGGCATCATCAATGATATCGATGCAAACAAGTATAAATGTGCAGCTTTTGTAATTTCAACAAGAGGAAAAAGTTCGTTTTTGCATATGTTGTTGTGGAAACTAACTTTCTATCATTTCTCGGGATGACGTCGAACTTTTTCTCTCTAGATAGTATCATGTTTAGGTGAATAGCCTATATCGAATCTTTGAATCAAGAAATTATGCATATGGAAAGGGGAAATATTGTGGTTGCAGATCTGTTGTATCATGCTATTTATGAAGATGGGGTTTGTATGATTTCTTATCATGAAGATGTTGGACCTCACTTTTATGATTCATCTCATATTTATGCTAATCATGCCCATGAATAAAATGATTTTGATGCCTAGGAATGGACTGATCAAGATGTCAAAAAGATGAGAAAGAATGCTCTCTCCATCAAGGTCATATTTGGATACGAACAAAGATGAGAAATCTACCTCAATGGATCTTATGGAACAAAGAAGATCAAATCAAGGTAATATTATGCGAATTCAAGAATCCTCGAGAGAGCATTTTTTTTGCAATTTGAATATGCCAATAGAAGCAAAATAATGAAGATGTCAAGGCAAAGAGAAACCTCAAAAGACTCCTTCATGTGCAAAAAGTTTGGCTTTCATAAACATCATCAACTTCATTATTAGTAAATTTATGAAAGAATTCATCTGCAGCACATTTCGCTTTCATATACATCGTCAACTTCATTATTAGTAAATTTATGGAAGAGATCGGGTTCTTGTTTAAGAATTGAGAATTGAGTCTTCAAGTATTCCGTTTAATCTAGATCTCATTTTACCCACATGGGCCTTGCTTGTGGGTGAGTGGGCGATTAACCTTTCTCTTGTAAAGCCAACTACACTCAGTAAAAGCTTCCCCCGCTCTGTGGGATTTGGGGGCTCCCATGGGCACTAGTCCCCTTCTTTTGTATCCTTCCTTTATTTAATTCAAGTCCGGAAGAGTAGGCTAAGGCCGAACTTCTTTTATTAAAAAAAAAAGAATTGAGAATTGACACTCAATATATTGCCATGGCATAAATAGTTTCTTTTAATATAAAGGAAGTTCGGCATTAGCCTACTCTCCTGGACTTGAATTAAATAAAGAAAAGTACAAGAGAAGGGGACTAGTGCTCACGGGACCCCCCAAATGCCACAAAGCAAGGGAAGCTTTTACAAAGCTTAGATGGCATTACAAAGAAGGTTAATTAGCCTCTCATTAGCCTCATGTGGGGCCCACTTGGGTTTAAGCTTGTTATTGATCAAAAGGAGTACTTGATGATGCCCGAAGGGGGGGTGACTTCTTACAGTTAACAATCCTTTTGCCAAGGAGGAACAACGATTTCTCAATTGACCACTCTTTGGGGGAGTCACCGAAGTTGAAAGCACATCTTTCCTGCCAGATTGTCCATAGGACCTCCCCTCTGATGGCATTCCACAGAGTCGCGGAGTAGCCAATCGCTTCTCCCAGCATGGCTTGCTACCAACTGAGATGTTTTTGAAGTCTAATTTTCTTTCCAACCATCTGCTAGAGTTTGTTGGAGTTGGGGCGGGTAAAGAAGATGTGTGAAACATCTTTGATAGATCGGTAGCAGCGTTTGCACCAGGGAGGAATCCCACAAAATTTGCTAGCCTTAAGGTTGGTCCAGATTCCATGATGAAGAATCTGCCATAAGAGGACATACTTTTTTATTTCTATGAGGGGGTGCCAAATAGCCATGAACTTCATGTCCCACCGAAGCCGCGTCCATGACAAGCACCACTTCTTGTTGAGATTAACCTGATAGTCAATCCTTTCTTTGATGTTTGGATTTTTGATAGGCTATTACCATTGTGACATTTGAGACCAAGCGAGCTTAACGTGTCGTGTCCCTTGAGAAGGCGAACTTTGTATCGGTCCCAGGCGAGACATCTGCTTTGACATGTTATGGCTGCTTAGATTATATTGCAGCAAGGAGGGCTCGTCGAGGACAACTTCCCACATAAGTGAAGGGGAGTATGTTAGCTCATGAATTGGTTGATTGTTTATGCACTAATATGCTTTTGGGGTGTAGAATACATGTTTGATCGTAGGTACCTTGAAGGGAAAGTGGGTGTTATGGCGAAGAGAAGCACTAGGATGTAGTGCTAAAAGGGAGAAGATGTTTCTTTGCATGAGAAGTTGGGGCTCAAGGAAGCCAGTGAATGCAAGTACCTAAAACAAAATACTTGTGCCGATGGAGCACATCCTCACTTGAACTTGTAGCTGTTGTTTAAGGCATTGAATTTATTTGGGTTTATTGAGAAAAATATCCAAGGGCTATTGTATTGCTCTATGGAAGCTCTTTCAAATGCTCTTGTTCTTGAAAGTCTTGATCCTCAAGATGTTTTTGATGCTAGAGACATCATTGCCTTCGCAATTTATGAGAATTAGTTGATTGGATTCTTGCTCATATCAACATTGTCTTCAAACCAAAGACATTAGATACGGATTCCTTGTTCATCACCGTTGTGGATATGCTAGCACCAGGTGTCGTCAAGGGAGGGCATGGAGGTTTGCTGGCAAACTATGCTCAAGAGCATCGGTAGCTATTTACTCGGCGGCATCTACTTCAACATGGTGAAGAGGTTGTTGCTTGTGGGGGATTGAGGAGCTGCATTACTGGTTCTCCGTTCAATGATGGAAACATTAACTTCTTTGAATATGAGTTGCTCCCTTTCCTTGTCAGTTATGGAGCAAGAAATGTTCGGGAGCTTGAGTGAAGTTTCAAGCAGAACTTGGAGAGACTCTTAACTGGGAGTACATGATACAAACATTCTTTATCATGTGATGACTTACTCATAGTGTTGTCATACATTTGGAGAAGATACATGCAATAGAATGTCCGTTTTACTTGTCAGAGGATTGGGCCATTTTCCGTTTTCGTTGTAGAAAGGAGGAGGTTTTTTTTCCTTTTGTTTTTTTGGCCACTACTGTCGAAGGCGACAGAGGAGTCCTCACGCGAGCACTGCTACTCCCTATAGCCCTACCATCTATGGTGGTTTCTTTTGGCCATTTCTCATCAGTGAGAAGTGGGGACTCCATGCAAAGAGGCACGCAAGAGCGGGAGAAAAAGGGAAGGAGGGAGCCATTTTCCAATCTCTCTCTCTCTCTCTGTTTTTGTTTTTGTGCAAGGGTACAAATAGGAGAAGAAGGGGGGTCTTGTCGAGAGAACTGCTGGGCACTAACCCTGAAGAGCAGCAATTGGGGGGGGGGGGGGGGAAGGTAATTTTTTCTCGTGCTGTTGAGCAGATCCTTGGGCGCTCGGCCGGAAGAGAATGAGAGAGATTTAGCATCAAGAAGCATCGAAGCACGATGGAGTTTTTCTTAGGGGGGGGGGGCGTTCGGCTTGGGAATTCTCCACCGATAGCAGGAGTGATAGAGAGAGCTGCTGTCACGCAGTGGAGAGACAAAGGAAAGGGGAAACTTGTCGACATTCTTGCAGAACGCTATGATGTAGTGGCTAGATGCCAGGGAGGATCAAATGGAAAATATGCCTCTGAAGATGCCTACAACTCTCTGAGTCAGGTTTGCACTGTTCTTGGCACGTAGAAGGGGGACGCCAAATTTATCTCCGACGGAGGATATAGAAGAAGGGGGAGGATGCGATATATGTCCTATATAGCATAGAGATATCACAAAGGAAGGAGTTCCTGGGCTAGAAGGCATAGTGGGAAATCCAACAGAAGGGCAGTTCATTCCTTGCGATGCAAGCTGATGGTCCAGCAGCACTCTCTGTCCGACTGAAGTTCAGCTTTATGCCTGACTTGATGAATCAGAAGCTCAAAACTCCACGTGATGGCCTGAAAGCGACACATCGGTGACCTGAAATACTTGCTCCCACAGGTTCTGTACATTAAATCTCAAGTTTGGCACCTTGTTTTGCACAAAGGATTGCATCATGTTCATGCCTACACTTCTATCACAACATGCACAAGGACATAATATTTTGGTGCGATACTGTTCACTATGGTGGTTATAAGTAATTTTGCAGGGCATGAAAAACTATGGCATTGCTTCAGTTGTAAGTAAAGTGCACATATCAAGTTTTGCTGCACCACATTTCGTGAGACAACGAGAAAGGGAACCTTGGTCCTCTCAACAAAGATTTTCTTTATGTCAATCCAAGACAAATCATAGATGGTGCTAGGTTCCGGCCACCCTCAGTAGGAGCACCAGTGTAATCTTTGCATGTTGTAGCAATTGGACAGTGTTCAAGATGATGTAGCAGTACATTAGTCGGTAGAACTATCATGATGGGAATGCAAAATGATCATTTTTAGAGCAAGATAAAATTACCATGGGATTGACGTTCGGTTCATACATAGGAAATAAAATGAAGGTACTTTACAGGTGATACTGGAGACAAGTGGCTGAGTTGTGTGGTTTTGGAGATTGAACATGGCAATTAGATGGATGGATAGTTTGCTCTGCAATGATGTTCTTATGTTGTACTAGACTTTACTTTTGCATACAATATCCTAGATTGGTGTGATCAAGCCAAGGCCCTTGAGCGTCCGACAATCACAAGGTGAAACCAATAAGGGGGCATGTCTGTTCTTATCCGTAGGGGATTGGTTCTCTTGAAGGGATAGAGAGGCAGAGGAGAGTTCTGTGCGGGGGGGGGGGGGGGGGGGGGGGGGGGAGAATAGAGAATATTGGTCGTGGAGTGCTGCTCGATAGATGGAGGAGAATATATCATTGGCGACATCTCAATAAGGGGGGGGGGGGGTACAGCTAGGCTTGTAGCTTAGGGGCAATTGAAGGGCGAGTTGGAAAACAACGCGAGGTGCTTCCTTTGTTGGAAGAGAGTGGGAATCTTCAATAATTGCTCATGTGCTGGAAACGCTGTTTCAGTCGCAGAATCGGTATAGAGGTCATTAAGCGCAACTTGAGGAGAAAGTCATGGGCGTAGTTATCTGATGTGCTTCATCTACCTTTACTACTTGTATCCATTAGAGCACGTAATTCCGAACTTGGGAGTCAGACCAGCTGTAAGAAAACGACTTGCTTGCGAATCTCTTGCTGAATATGTAAAAGCAATGATCTGATGTTTATTTCGTTGGTCAGACGATGAAACATCATGATATTTATTGAAGGTCAGCACTCAAATTCAGCATCACCAAGCAATACTGTTATGTCCATGAATCTTCCGTAGTCATATATTCTTTGTAAATATACCTGTTGTGGACAAGAGGGGCTGGCTTGATCCACTGCATGCGAATTTGTTTCTTTGCCTAAACGCCCAGAACTACACTTAGTCATGCTATTATTAGTCATGCTATTATGCTAGGAAGTTTACATCGCATTCAATTGCAAGGTTGTAGTATGCTTTCCATTGAAAAGAGAATGATAAGTTTAACTATGAACTTCTCATGTTGATGCACCCATATATGCTCGAAGTTGATGTCCAACAAGCCAAGAGGGTCTCTGTGTGTGCATCATATCATATTGAATATTCTTCTAGTCCAGGGATTGCATGCATATTTCTCTAAGCATATGAGGCTTCTTTATATATGCATTGGAGGTTTTTGTCAAGGAAGGCACGAGGCCTGTTCTGTGTGCTCACGGCTCCTACATTCATAAGGTGCAAGGTGTGAAACATTATGAGAGAAAATGAGTAAGCTTGGCATTGAAAATATAGCATGATGTTGTAAGCTTTCATGTATTAAGTAGATTCACAATTTGGATTTTATGGAATTATCGCTGATGCTGTATCGTTTCTGTGTGAATACAAAATTGTGGGTTAAGCTTCTATGTGAAAGGTAATGATCAAAAGGCATGCTCAAGTTGCGGTTTCAAGCCTCCCATGGGTTTTTCTAAAGTGATCTTTTCTACTTTCAAAGTTGACTCCGGAGTGACCATTTAAAATTCCCCTCAAGAGGAATGCTAAGGTACCCACGCAAGTTATAATTGGGTCGCTGGTGATGTAGTTTTTCATGGGAACGCCAATGGCACCACAATGTGAGATGGATTATAGTGCCGAGATATTCCTCACCAATGGAGTTTAATTACAAGAGTGATATGCCCTTTGAGCGTTATATTACCTAGAAATTATAGTGAGTGAGGAAGGAAGACAAAAGAACATAGTAGGAAAGAAAACAAGAATAGGGTAGGAAGTGAGCAAGCAGAGGTGAATAAGAAGGGGTAGAGTGGGCATGTGTAATAGAGTGGGTGCGTGTAAATGAAGGAGTGGGTAAAAGAGTGAGAAGGTGAAAACATATGAGTATATGTGAGTAAGAGAGAGTGAGGGGAAAAGGGGGTGCATGTGAATGCATAGAGGATTGCGAGGTGTGTGTGGTTGAGTATATGCTGGTAAGTGTAGTGTGTGCGGGAGAGTAAGTGCAAATAAGTGGGAGAACAAGAAGTTATCCTTACAAGATACAATTGTGGATACCGTGCAAAGGAAGGAGACTAAGTGCAAGGGAATTAGGAAAAAATAAAACTGCACATAAGACACTTTCCTCTGGACTAAGAGAGAAAACAAGAACATTATGGGGGAGCGAGTCCAAGGAGGCCCAAGTGTTCAGCCTCTCTAACTCCCCATTAGGGGCATACAAAGAAACTAAAGTAAAACAAAAAGGAGCACCAAAAGAAACAACAATCCATCGATGGCATTCATCTTCAATGGAGTTCTCAAGCTTTTCAAACTAGAATAGATTAATATCGATTACCGTTCCACCAAACCCCTACTGGTGCGCCGTTGAAATCCAAACATGGGTTGAGGAGACATGTCTTAAGCCGTTTTTGGAGGTCTTCTCCGTCAATTTTAATCTCTTGAATACATATAAATTTTGGGTTTAGGCTAATGTTACGAAGACATTGACCAATGATGGTCGCTCTTGAGGGGTCGATTAACCCTCTGGGTAACGCGATGATGATCATTGTCGTAGTGAGCCCTCTTTGCGGGAGGGAGCTTTGTCCATTCTTTTCTTGGATTCATCTTTCTTTTTCGCTAGGATTGGAGCCCGAATTAGCAAAAGGTTCTTGTGGGGGATTTTCGAGGGTAACTCCATAGGTTGTTTTCCTTTGCGGGATGCCTCCTGTTGGGAAGAACCGGGCACCGTTTTCGACACCATTTTTGGAATAGTCGATCCGATGATGGAACTTTCACTATCCATGTTATCTTCGTTACTAGTAGTAAAGCCGTCTTCTGTGCTTGTAGTGTAACCCTCCTGGGAGGTTTCTTTATTGTCAGGGATCTCTAGGACTTTGTCATTGGTGTCCACCTCAAGTTGGTTCCCACCTGGGTAGTCAAACTCATTGACCTCCTTTTCTAGATTGCAATACAAGTTGTTGGAGGGGGTAACTGACATGTTATTTCACTCAGCAGTCACCCTAGGGCTTCTTTTCCTTCTTCTGCTAACTTCGATGAACCCATTTGCATCAACTTCTGGATTATGGGGGCCCTTGACTTGCTCTTCCTTCGTCGAGTGACTCAATGCCCCTTTGTTGTCTTGAGCGTTTCTGGGGGCTTCTTGATTTCGCTTGCTTTTTTGTCTCAAAGGGCAATCTTTAATCTTGTGACCTTATTGGCCACAACGAAAGCACACGTTGAGAAGGTTTTTTGTAATTGATGTCTTGCTCCCATACATCCCCTTTGCCCAAGTCCACTTTGATCTTCGATGGAAGTGGCATGCTGAGGTCAGCCTCGACACGGATTTGAGGGTTCCACGGAGCGTTGAACGAGTGTCTTGCACCTTCATAAATGAGACCACCAATGTCCTCGCGTGAGGCCAACGGCTTGCCGATAGGAGAAACGATGTCCCACAGGAAGTTGTACAAGAAATAAGGGAGGTTAGGGAGCTCAACCCGGAGAGGGTACCAAAGCGATTTTCGATTTGTCGGGAGTAAAATCAGGGGACCATCTGAATAGGCACACGGTCGCCTGATCGAGTTGCCAAGTTCCGATACTTAGGACTCGAAATGCCATATCTTCATTTTCAAAGACTAGCAACATGTGACTTGCTGGTAAGAACTGACACTTAGAAACAATTAGCCCACTCGTTGCGAAGCTATTGTCGCACGGTTTCGAGCGGGGGCCTAGGGCCAAAAATTTGAAAGGGAAACTTTAAGAAATTTCGAACCTACTTTGAAAGGCCTTTTGGAAACCCACTTTAAAGCTACACACTTAGTCGAAAAAGGGAAAGATCGAGAATTAACCTTCCCCTCTGAATTGACCTTTTTACTTTACTCTTTTTTCTCTTTTTTTTTTACTTTTTTTTTTTCTTCTTTCTTTCTTACTTTCTATTATCTCTTTTTAAAAAACACGCGAAGGAAAGAAAATTAAAGCTTATAATATTAAATGATCTCAGAAAGCAACGACGCTATACTGGAAGAGAAATTGAAGCTTATAATGTTAAATGATCTCAGAAAGCAACGACGCTATACTGGAAGAGAAATTGATTGGCCTTTATCTTTACTTTTGAAGAGAAAATGCGATTGTCACCGCCTCAGGAAAGCGTGAATGCCAGTGGGGCAGCGATTGTGAAGAGACACAATCGCGATTGTCAAGGGGATGCAACAACGCGATTACCAAGGGGACACAAGCGTGATTGTAGGAGGGCCAACTGCGATTTCCAGAGGACGCACAAAAGCGAATGCCAAGAAACACACAATGGCGATTATCAAGGGGACCCAATATCATGACTAGCAAATCGTGATTGCCATGAACCAATGACGGTTCACACAATCGTCAGGCCAAAACTCACAATCGCGATACTGAAGCAACTCACAATCGTGAAGAAGAAACCCTCAAGCAGATCGTGAAGCTGAAGCAGAACAAACAACACCAACAAGTGTTCCAAGCTCTTTATGCAATCTATGGCATCGAGGTCGCGCATGTTCACTTAGATACACCCCTCCTTCACCTTCCTATCCGTCCAAGACAGCACCCGTTCCTGCACACCTGCCGAACCTCCATTTGAAAAGCCATTACTTTTATGCAATGGACTCTGATTTAGGCTCTGGTCAGTCGCGACGGATGTAGGACGCGTGTGATGAATACATTGCCATACACACATAGATTGTCGGAAGTCTTTGTACTATTTTCTCGTCGTTGATAAACTGATGCACATCCTTCTCATCTGCAGCAATATCTCTCAGGTAGGTTCCCATCTCCTTGCTTCCTTGTCTGATGGCGATGAAGACTCCATTACTGCACTCCTTCACTCCATTACTGCACCCAGGTCTCGAAAATCTTGCTAGCCCATGGCATAAATATTGAAAATCTGGTTTGGAATGGTATTCAAAAGTCCATTGGCAAATAAAAGAGTAAAGATGTTTAAACGAAGAAATGATAACAGAATTATTTATATGGGCTTAGTTAAAAGAAATGAAATATATGAAGAATGGCACGAAGCACATGAACAGGAGCAATTAACTATACTAAAAGAGATGTTTTTGAAAGGAAAATTTATCAATACAATTCAATAGTTCTTTTAAAGTGGAATCTAGATTTAACAGTGTATATATTTAACGGTTCGTTTGCGATTCTAGGTGAAACCGAGGAAAACAAACAAAGAGTGGAAGATAAAGACTTGGAATGGGAGCATTAAAGATGTGGAATATGTGGGATAACAATCAAGGTGTTGAATAGAAAATAGGTGAAATACTTCAATTCACATTTCTTTTCGTTCTTCAATTCATATAAGTGTGCATGCTAGTACGCATGCATTTAAAAGTCTGGAACAATGATGTAGAAAAAAGAAAGTGTCAGGCTAGTATCTTTACATTAGATGTATGAATGATCAAAGGGTTTGCAGAATTTTATATAGATAGTAAAATAAGGATTTTGTCCGTGAATATTTTAGTAATGAAAGGGGATGCATTACCAAATCCTTGAATCGTGTTGTTATTTGCTTGCTAGATCATTCACGAAAGATTTGATAATCGCTACACCTCCTCTTCTCGCATGCACCTCATTACTATAGCACCTCATTTTTATGACACCCCTCCCATAAATAAGCAACAATAAAAGAATAAGTAAATGTAAGAAGAAGAGAAATATTAAAATATATGAACTGAAGAAAAGTGCACACATTACATGGATATCGACCAAAAAGCGTACAAAAAATGCAAAAAACAACAAAAAAAAAAACAAAAACAAAAACAAAAACAAAAACAGAAACAAAAACAAAAAGAAGATCTATGAGTACTTATAGGGAAAGAGAGTGTAGTGGGGACAGAGTTGAAGTATATCAACACGAGTGAGTAGGCATTCGCATATAGGAGAATAGAATTGAAAAGGTTCATCAAACGAATGAATTAAAAACCTTGTAGATTTTTTATATAAATTTGTAAATGAATTATAAAGCTTGTAAGTAATGTTCGATCAAATACAATGCTTAAATATGCGAATTCAATGAAGTTTAGATAGAAACCTCGGTACGCTTGCATTTGACTGATTTATGTGTACGTGATTTGAGTGATTTATGTCCACGTGATTTATGTGCACGTGATTGCTTTATGATCCTGTTTGTAGATTTGAATGCACATCTCTATTAGAAACTTAAGACTCGAACCAAGATGGAAGAATGTAGTTCTCGTTAATTGAGCATATCTGTTCTATATACAAGTATTGTACCCATGAATATGTCTGATTGATTTGCATATTTAGATCCAAAAACTACACTACTAGAAACTCAAGTGGATTCTTTGGCAATAAATATTGAGACTTTATTCAAGGAAATAACAAATCCAAAGACCATTCAAGAAACTCAAACAAGAACTCAAGAGCAAGGACCTAGGGCTTAGGAACAAGTAAGGAAATATTTCAATCAATCTCGTAGATGCATATCGTGTGATGAGTTTGATCATCCACACATGACATGCAAATTGTTCAAGCCAAAGAGAAGAATTGAGTCACCCCAATAGAAAGACAAATATTTGTCTACATAGCAAAGAGACCATTAGACTTCAAAAATTTCGAAATGTAGGATTGAAAAAGTTTAAGACATAACATATCAATCCTAGTTTAATACATATCAGACACTTTATTTCACTTATAAATTAAGAATCACTCCACCACTTTAACATTGTATCAATTTTGATTCAACAAGGATGTTCTAAATTTCCATTGTCGCAGAGAATATTGCACGACTTTGTGAAAGTATCTTAGCATGTTTTGGCATATCTTGATCATTTTTGGGGATGACGTCGAGCTTTTTCTCCATAGATAGTATCATGTTTACGTGAATAGCCTATATCGAATCTTAAAATCAAGAAATTATGCATATGGAAAGGGGAAATATTGTGGTTGCAGATCTACTGTATCATGCTATTTATGAAGATGGGGTTTGTATGATTTCTTATCATGAAGATGTTGGACCTCACTTTTATGATTCATCTCATATTTATGCTAATCATGCCCATGAATAAAATGATTTTGATGCCTTCATTGAAGAATTTTACTATTGTTTGGTTCTAACTATTTGAGAGTATTTGCAAACTATGCCTAGGAAATAGGAATGGACTGATCAAGATGTCAAAAAATTAAGAAAGAATGCTTCCTACATCAAGGTCATATTTGGATACGAAAAAAGATGAGAAATCTACCTCAATGGATCTTATGGAACAAAGAAGATCAAATCAAGGTAATATTATGCGAATTCAAGAATTCTCGAGAGAGCATTTTCTTACAATTTGAATATGCCAATAGAAGCAAAATAATGATGTCAAGGCAAATAGAAACCTCAAAAGACTCCTTCATGTGCAACAAGTTTGGCTTTCATAAACATCATCAACTTCATTATTAGAAACTTTATGAAAGAATTCATGTGCAACACATTTCGCTTTCATAAACATCGTCAGCTTCATTATTAGTAAATTTATGGAAGAGATCGGGTTCTTGTTTAAGAATTAAGAATTGACACTCAATATATTGCCATGGCATAAATATTGAAAAGCTGGTTTGGAATGGCAATCAAAATTCCATTGGCAAATAAAAGAGTAAAGATCTTTAAACGAGAAAATGAGAACATAATTATTTATATGGGCGTAGTTAAAAGAAATGAAATATATGAAGAATGGCATGAAGCACATGAACATGAGCAATTAAATATTCTACAAGAGATGTTGTTGAAAGGAAAAATTATCAATACAATTCAATAGTTCTTTTAAAGTGGAATCTAGAGTTAATAGTGTATATATTTAACGGTTTGTTTGCGATTCTAGGTAAAACCGACAAAGAGTGGAAGATCAAGACTTGGAATGGGAACATTAAAGATGTGAAATATGTGGCATAGCAATCAAGGTGTTGAATAGAAAATAGGTGAAATACTTCAATTCACATTTCTTTTCTTTCTTCAATTTATATAAGTGTGCATCCTAGTACGCATGTATTTAAAAGTCTGGAAGAATGATGTAGAAAAAAGAAAGTGTCAGGTAATATGTTTACATTAGATGTATGAATGATCAAAGGGTTTACATAATTTTATCTAGATAGTAGAATAAGGATTGTGTGAGTGAATATTTTAGTAATGAGAGGGGATGCATGACCAAATCCTTGAATCGTATTGTTATTTGCTTGCTAGATCATTCACGAAAGATTTGATAATCGCTACATCTCCTCTTCTCACATGCACCTCATTATTATAGCACCTCATTGCTATGACACCCCCTCCCATAAATAAGTAAGCAACAATAAAATAATAAGTAAATGTAAGAAGAAGAGAAATATTAAAATATATTAGCTGAAGAGAACTGCACACATTACATGGACATCGACCAAGAAGCCTACAAAAAATTCAAAACACAACAAAAAAACAAAAAAAAAACAAAAACAACAACAAAAACAGAAACAAAAACAAAAAAAAAAAGAAATCTATGAGTGCTTATAGGGAAAGAGAGTGTAGTGCGGACAGAGTTGAAGTATATCAACACGAGTGAGTAGGCATTCGCATATAGGAGAATAGAATTGAAAAGGTTCATCAAACGAATGAATTAAAAAGCTTGTAGACTTTTTATATAAGTTTGTAAATGAATTATAAAGCTTGTAAATAATGTTCGATCAAATACAATGCTTAAATATGCGCATTCAATGAAGTTTAGACAGAAACCTCGGTACGCTTGCGTTTGACTGATTTATGTGTACGTGATTTGAGAGATTTATGTCCACGTGATTTATGTGCACGTGATTGATTTATGGTCCTGTTTGTAGATTTGAATGCACATCTCTATTAGAAACTTAAGACTCGAACCAAGATGGAAGAATGTAGTTCTCGCTAATTGAGCATATCTGTTCTATATACAAGTATTGTACCCATGAATATGTCTGATTGATTTGCATATTTAGATCCAAAAACTACACTACTAGAAACTCAAGTGTATTCTTTGGAAATAAATATTGAGACTTTATTCAAGGAAATAACAAATCCAAAGACCATTCAAGAAACTCAAACAAGAACTCAAGAGCAAGGACCTAGGGCTTAGGAACAAGTAAGGAAATATTTCGATCAATCCCGTAGATGCATATGGTGTGATGAGTTTGATCATCCACACATGACATGCAAATTGTTCAAGCCAAAGAGAAGAATTGAGTCACCCCAATAGAGAGACAAATATTTGTCTACATAGCAAAGAGACCATTAGACCAAAACGTTCGAAATCTAGGACTGAAATGTAGGATGGAAAAAGTTTAATACATAACATATCAATCCTAGTTTAATACATATCAGACACTTTATTTCACTTATAAATTAAGAATCACTCCACCAATTTAACATTGTATCAAATTTGATTCAACAAGGATGTTCTAAATCTCCATGGTTGCACAGAATATTGCAGGAGTTTGTGAAAGTATGTAGTGTTATTACATATATCTTAGCATGTTTTGGCATATCTTGATCTTTTTCGAGTTCTCTCTGGACACTATTATTTGATGGTAAAACACCACATGCTCTAAAAAGAAAGATTTTCTCCAAAACCGTAATAGGATTTTGTGCAATAGAATCTCGAGAGAGGGAAATCATGAGAAACATTAATGTGAATGGTGAAACTTCTAGTTGTCTTAACGTATTTGATCCAATATATGGATGAAATTACAAGAATTGCTTATTTATACTTGTTTGCATCAATCGTACTGATGATCCCATACCTCTAATAATAAGTTTCGAAAGTAGCATTTATGTCAGCCCAAATTCTGAAGCTGCCTCGTTCTTTCAAATTAGGTTCACAAAGTTTTCGGGGTGTTTGTGTAATTCACTTTCCTAGTAATTGCATATGTTAAGGCTTCTCGTGTGGGTTTAGGAAAGCGAACTGCCAGTAGTAATGCTCGAGAATTTCAAATTGTGTTATTCAAGTGGTGATTGCATATTTGAAGGAGATGAAGATTACTTTGCATATATGAAGGTACATATGTGTAGGTTTAGGAAAGCTAACTCCCAATACTAATGCTCGAGAAGTTCAAATTTTGTTCTTCAAGTGTTCATGTGAGATTGGTCACATGCATAAGAGCGTCATGTGTTAGAATCGTCACATGCGTAAAAGCTTCCTTTTGATTCATCCGAGAGTCTATTCATGCATAACACCCTTTACGTTCTAATCTCGTGCACTCGCACTAGAACTTTTGAATCAGCAAGCAGTAGCATCATAATCACTAAATGGTAATGTGAGCATCATTGTCTTACGGACTTAAAAATCAGAGCCTCTTGATTGAATTCTTCGAGTTGTGTGTTTTAAGACATTATCGTAAGCTTTGTTTTATGAATGTTAAAGGATTCATGCATCATATACAAAAGCCTTTCATAGGCCAAAGTGCAAATCCAATATGAATTTCAAATAAGTATCTCAAAGAAAGTTTTTCTTGGCAAGAAAATAATGAATCTCTAAAACTTTAAGACACACATTTTCTTGATAGAAACATCAACTACTTGATGAAAAATCCATGTGATTCAAGGCACAAAAATAGGACAAGTGAGCTCTTGCTTTTCTAATACTCAATTCTAAGATTTCTTCCACATTGAGTTGATAGTTTTGACATATTAATTGCTCTTTGGATTCACCTCTAAATAAAGATCTCCTTCAAAAGTTAAAACGCTTCTCCATAATAGCTCAAGAGTAAGGGAACCTTCAGTATTTTTTGCGTTGGAGGTTTAAACTCTTAAGTAATAAAAATCGATGACATGATGTAATAGGAATTGATGCGTTACATTTAGACTAGCCTCCTTATCCTAAAAATATTTCTTACCTAAAAAATATCTCAAGACATTAGCAATTGCATGATATCAACACATTTTCGATGTCATGATAGGGCATATACAAGATCTAGATAATTCTACGAAGGTATGGGAAAGCCTTCAGAGGCTTTAATCCACTTCAACCAAAGCCAAGAAGATTAAAATGAAGAATGAACTAAATAACTTGAGCAAAACACCTAGTAACATTATAATTAATTATAGTTTGAGGATCAAAGAAGTGAGTAATGCATTGAGATCCGAAGGTTGTCACATAGACAATGATAAGCTACTTGCATACACCTTGAATTGTGTAAGGGATGATGCAAACTCGAAGGCTTTTACAACCTATGTATATGTCACATATACTCTTGCTACCTTTCAACATTTGGTGGCCTTGATGGTTATTGAGTAGATGAACATTGAAGGCTCAAAGAGAAAGGTAAATTATGCCTAAGCATTCGATGCAAGCAAAGGCATATGTATGGATGAAATCAAGGGCGAAGGAAGACAAAGGAAAGAAAGATAATGAGATGGAGATCATGATCAAGATCAAACAAAAAATTCACTTCATCAAGAGAAATATGAAAGTTTGTAGGAAGAGAAGAAAAGTAAAAGTAGAATAGAGACAACAAGGACTCATAAGGTTTCTTCATATGTGGCATGTATGGCCCCTATGCAAGGGTGCTATACTTTATAGAATATTGGAATTATCAGTGGACTTTAATGCCTTGAGATTTTCAACATGTTTGTTGTTTTGATTTAGCTAGTAAAGATCCATGAGGGTGTGAACATGCATGGACTTATTCAAATATTTTTGGAGATATTTAGAAGAATACTTTCAGAAATAGTTGTTTTTAGAAGATAGTATTTTTAGTTATTTTTGTAAAAATAATAGATCCCTTTAGAAAGTGACGTTTTTGTAAAGATAGAAAATTACGACTATTGTAAATAAAGCAAAAGCACACTTTTCTAAGCACCACCCTTATATATCTTCTATTTAGGACATAATAAGAAATACCTATAAATACACATGCTCTAATACCATTGTTGCCCTTTAGATCCCAGAAACGCACAAACACAGAGGACAATACAAAAAACAAAATCACACAAAAGTACTCATCGAATAGAAAGACAAAAGAGACGACACCAGATTGGGTACAATCTCCCCCCACATACTCTGATGGATGGGTCTATATGCACAGGTAACCAATATCATAAATATTTGGTTAAATATAAAAATTCACTTCAAAGATTGCAAGTCAAGATCAACCAAAATGGATCTTTTGTAGAAAACCCTAAGAAGTGTACAAATTCATAACCAAAGGCAAAAACAAGGGAAGGCTATTCCCATTGGATGTGAAGCCGAATATCAACCATACATTAATCTTTTTCATGATATATGACACAACACCTTTCTTTCTTGTTTGGCCATTATTCTAGCTTTTGTTGGCTCTTAAAACCATGTCGATGAAGGAAAATATCCAAGAACTCCTTATTTATACACTATTTTAAGTGAAAACTTTGTAAAATGACCAAAACTTTGATGTATTAAAATCCCATATTCGTGTGCTTTTTGTGTATTGTAGGTAGATTATCCAACTCATACATGGTCTCACTACAATCCTCTCCCTATAGAGTTGCATAACCAAAAACAGAAAATATGTTCCATATTTATTTACCCATAATTTATGACTCCCATCCATTCTTTTAGGTATTGATAAGAAAAAATATTTTAATTTAGGAATATGGAAATGTTTTAAAGTTTATTTTGAACATTATTTCTTCTAGTTCACACGTGCTAATCTTTTAAGCATTTCCCCACAAATAAATTGAAGGTTACAATGATGGATTCAAGGACTTCTACATCTAATTATTGATCAGAAATTGAATGTTGGTCTACTATTCCAATATTCAATGTTCACCAGCATGAGCTTGGTTAGGTGCATATACTTCATCTATAGCATTTTAGAGTTCCAGATTTGTGTTGGTTTTAGGTTCACTATTCTCCCAATTGCATTTGATAGTAAAATTCTTGTGATCAACGTGTTTGTTTTTAACAATCCTAAAAAGGATGAAATTTCTTATCGAAAAAATAATAGCTTTCGGTGACCTCCTCTCTTTTGATTCTCGTTTGCGTTATTAGAAAAGCCAGATAACTTTAGATTAACTGAGAATCCAAAGTCAATTGAGCCTTCATGACTCGTAATATCCATTTCCTTCAAGTGGTGATGCACAAAAATCTTCAAACGTGAGAAGGATGTGTGAAATCTAGCTTTTTAGATTTACTACTATCCCATCACACTTTGTTGGACGATTCCAAGCAGTCATTCGAGCTAGTTCGTAAAGCATTATGACAAAAAAGATATAAGGGAGCTGATCTTGTAAATGTTTGATCATCTCCATGAAATCTTTAGCCTTCACAAATTCTAAATGTTTATTTTTTAATGGCTAAGCCACATGACTTGAGATCTATAATTCTAAATGTTTATTTTTTAATGGCTAAGCCACATGACTTGAGATCTATTGTGATTCTTCTTCTTATATTCAAAAGTGAATACGCCCCAAAGGTAGTGTGCTTTATTGGTTTACTAAAGTAAAATAAAAATAATAATATTTACACTAGTGAAAACCACAACAAATGCATCCATATTCCATTGATTCCATGATTGATCAAATTTTAAGTTGGGTGGATTTTTAACCATTTATTTGTTGGACCTTTAGAACGTCATTTGGGTAGGCTTCTATTCCTCCAACGACATTACATAATAGCTCATAAATTTGCAAACTTGATAAATTTTAAAACTTTTTAATCTTTACTTTGTGTCATCAAGCTACCCTTCATCAAATGTGGGCGAGTAAAGGTGAATTATTAGTAAAAATGAACTAATATTATCCAATAAAATACGTGAGATGAATATGAACACATTATCAAGTTAGTAAAATACTAATAATTAGAGGTTGAGAAAAGAGGCACTCTCTAATCAAAATCTTCTCAAAGGTTTGATACCATGTGAGGAGGTACTCATGTGAGAGAGATTAATCAAGTTGTGGAGAAGGGACCGTACATAAAGGAAATTTATATCTTCAATGTTGATCTAGACAAATCTTGATATGGATTGAAAGGTAGAGGTGTGCTAGGTAAAATCAATGTATAGAATAGTATAAATGTCTCATATAAATAGGAAATTGGAGATGTTTGAACTTCCATAAATAATAAAGCATGGTCAATTTTGCATGTTAAGTAACCACCTACATAATGGACTATGCCTCACGCATAGGCAATACATATCATGTTGAGCTAATCAATTGATATAATAGTAAAGAAAATCAATACAAAGGATCAAGAACAAGACTTAGGTTGGACTTGAGCCCAAATTCATGATCCAAAATCATATGACCCTTAGAGTGGGGCTCCCATTTTAGAATTAAATTATGATACATATGGATATATCCAAAAAACAACTTCAAAATGCTTCAAGACTAGGTAAAACAAATCGTAGCAATAAATTGTCCAATGTTATCTTCATCCAACATATCAGTTGAGATCTAATGTAGCAAGACGTGATTCTCTTCACCTCATATACAATTGCCCAATACCAGATACAATCATCAAGAGTAGACATTCTATATCAATAGAATATGGAGGACTAGACATTTCCATGATTTTGTACGTTATTATTAGTGATGTCATCTAGTAGATAATACAATCCATGGTATTACATGACATTTTGTACCAATGCATATGAGAAGGATATTTTAATTGAGAAAAGGAAGAATCTTAAGAATAATAGTTTGAATAGTATCTAGAACGAATGTAAGAAGAAAAAGCATGAAATCAATCATTGTAAAATGAATCATGTTAATGAGAGGAACCGAATTACCAATTTTTCATGGAATGTCAAGGATTCTACGCAAAACAAAAACTTCAACTATGGGTTGCAATGGAAGGTGACTCGAGATACACGCTCAATTATGTTGATCAAGACCATATATTATCCAATGTAGTTTCTATCAATATGACCATCAAAAAAAGTTATTATGATACCATCAATCTAGGTGGTGGGAAATGAATCCAAATGCT
>CM035443.1:66991327-66993827 GCA_020310875.1 Ceratopteris richardii
CAATCCATAGAGAGGAGCAACAAGGATTCTAGGATAAAGAGGAGGAAAAGAATTCTGGGTGGAAGGGCCAAGCAGAAATTGAAGGAGCTTATGAAAGGATGGCTACTTGTCTAAGGGACCAACCAACAACTCTGCAAAAAGACACTCAGGAGGTAAACATTGAACAGCTCTTGAAAGGTATTCATCATAAGGTTAGTCTATACGAACTTATAAGGATGGATTCAAAAATAAGAAGTGACTTATTGAAGATTATACACTCTCCTCACTTGGTCCAATCACCCAGTATAGATGGTTTCATGGTTGATTTTCCCCTTGCACCCTTGGCAGACTACCAAAGCTCAAGTTTATCTGTTTGTATAAAGGATGAAGCTCTCACAGGTGTAATCATAGATGGAGGCTCTGGTATCAATTTCATGCCGGATTTCACCATGAAGAAACTGAATTTGAACCCCACCAAGATGGCACCATTCACAGTTACACTAGCAAATCAACATCGGGTTGCGTCTCTTGGCATTATTGAAAAGGTACTGATGATAGTACAGGGTTGCCACTTTACTCTAGATTTTGTTGTTATTGCACTTCCACAGGAGACTTCTTACCCTTTACTCCTGGGGAGACCTTGGCTGAGGCAAGCAAAAGCTTTGCAAGATTGGGGGAAAAACAAACTATGGATTTCCACAAGCGCCAATAGCCAACTGCAACTACATTTGGAAGAAGGATTTGAATCAGGAAAAACTACTGGGTATACTGTGGATACTCAGGTAATGCCCTCTCTAACCCAAGAAGAAGATACATTATTAAATTGGATGATGGAAAGTGTAGAGTGTTGCACGGTGGAAATCAATGAAATAGAGGAAGAAGTTGCAGATAAGGTAATTACAGGAAAAGGCCATAAAGATCATAAGGTGTTGGAGAGTGAGAATTTGTAGGAAAATACAAGCTTTGAAGAGGCAACAAATATAGAAGTGTCTGGGATGGAAAGTTATGAACCCAAGTGTAGAGAAGATCTTCCTTTTTCAGATATACCTCAAGGATGGATAGAAGAACATGTTGTAGAATATAAACTAAAGTCCACTCTTGCATATAGTGGAGATGATTACTCAAATAAGACTAGTCCTGAAACATTGGCTCAAGAAGTAAATCTAGGGGATGAAGAGAACCCTCAAGTAGT
Source organism: Ceratopteris richardii (assembly GCA_020310875.1). Taxonomy (NCBI): domain Eukaryota; kingdom Viridiplantae; phylum Streptophyta; class Polypodiopsida; order Polypodiales; family Pteridaceae; genus Ceratopteris; species Ceratopteris richardii. The sequence continues at coordinate 66,992,499 of CM035443.1, forward strand.
CCACTTTGCCTCTTGGTTGTGGCATTATCCTCCTTTACTACAGAAGGTAACTTCTTTGCTTTTTGCTTACAAAAGTGTCTTCGCATGGTCCTACAAAGATCTAACAGAGATACCAGAAGAGCTTGGATTACATCAGATACCCTTACTGAGGGAGCCGCGCCTGCAAGAAGTAGGCCATATCGACTCAATCCGAAGTATGCAGAGGCAGTAAGAGCAGAAATCACAAAACTAGAAGATGCAGGTATAATTGTTCCAGTAGAACATTCCAGGTGGCTTTCTTCTATGTTTATTGTGCCCAAGAAAAGCAGTGGAAAAATAAGAGTGTGTGTTGATTTCCGTGTATTGAATAAAGTGACTGTTCAAGATGGATTTCCTCAGCCTTTCATAGAGCAAGTACTTGAGGAAGTAGCTGGTCACACTTTGTATAGCTTCTTGGATGGTTTTAGTGGCTACAATCAGATAGTGATCCATCCTGATGATAGGGACAAAAAAGCCTTTGTAACTCCATGGGGCACTTATGTCTATACTCGCATGGCTTTTGGTTTGAAGAATGCACCAGCTTCATTTAATAGAACAATGTATTTGATACTGGGCAAGTGGTTAACAACCTTTCTTCGCATTTTTATGGATGACTTTTCAGTATTTTCAGGTACACATAGAAGAGCAGTAGTGCAAGATTTCCATGATCATTTGGAAAATATAAAAGAGATTTTTGAGCAATGTCTCAAAATAGGTTTGAAATTGAATCCTAATAAATGTCACTTTTTGGTCACCAAGGGTACTCTTCTTGGTCACATAGTATCTACTAAAGGGATAACCGTTGACCCTACAAAGGTTATTGCTATTCTTTCCATGCCAATTCCACAAAGCCCAAAGGAAGTGCAAAGTTTCTTTGGCCATGGAGGATATCACAGAAGATTCATTCGGATGTATTCAGAAATAGCTAAGCCTTTGTCAAGGCTTACTAGTAAAAAAGTCCCTTTCTCTTGGAGTGCTGAAGCTGAGAAAGCATTTTGTGAACTAAAATTGAGGCTATGTACTACTCCACTTTTAAGTGTTCTTAACTGGTCATTGGAATTTCATATCCATACAGATGCTAGTCTTCATGCTGTTAGTGCAGTTCTAGCTCAACCATCATCACACAAGGTTGATAGACCTATCTCCTATGCCAGCAAACTACTCAACCAAGCGGAAAGGAATTACAGTACAACGGAAAGGGAAGGTTTGGCTATTGTATTTGCTCTTAAGAAGTTTCGACATTACCTTCTTGGTGTACATTTTATAGTTATATCTAACCATCAGCCCTTGAAGTACTTGATAAACAAGCCT
>CM035443.1:67001327-67103827 GCA_020310875.1 Ceratopteris richardii
TCAAATGTAAGGGTCAGAAGCAAGTATAGAAAACAATGTAAGAAAGGTGCTTCTCAGGATCATTCAAATTTCATGGGCGGCACAACATGAGGATCTCAGGTTGAAAGTAAAAAGGTAAGAGGGAACTGGTAAGGGTGGAAGTGGAGAAATGACTGTTGCCGCCAACCATTCGTGACGACAGCCTATTTTTGTGGATCCAATTCAAATCAAGTGGACTAATTGACCTACCCCTCCAATCTTGGGTAATCAACCGGCTCATGATCAGTGGACGTGAGGAATCGGCAAGGCCTTCTTGGCCTATTGGAGCCTATAAAAGCAATGGATTTGTGTTCATTTGGGGGATTGAGAGATATACAATTCATATATACACTTTTGCATACATACGTACAGAGGTTCTCTCTTGGCACTTTGTGGCTTCAAGCCTACTGTAGGAAGTCACTCTGTGGTGTGAATACAGAGCGTGGGCTTCTCAGTAGAGGGCTAATATCACTATAGTGTGAAGACAGTGGCTTGGTTGTCATTCTGTGTGAGACATTGTTATTTTTATACTCTGTTCCTTAGAGCAATTCTCCACCCTTTGTATTGATCACTGCTGATCTGCATATAATTGGTCCATTGTGTTGATCGGAAGAATCCATTGTATTGATGTTGTGTAGTTCCTGAGTGGCTTGTTAGCCCTGAGCATGAACTTTTAAGCATCACTTTGACCTATCTTGTAATCATCTGATTTGAACTAAGGAGTGGATCGTCTTCTTTTATGGTCATTTTGTCATTAATATTTTCTTGAGTATTCACAACTCTGTGCAATCATTGACATCTGCCTCCTCACAGAATTGTTTAAGGGTATAGTTCCCTAAAGAGAACCCCCCTTGAGTAGTTGAAGTAATGGAGTGCTTGCTCCTTGTTCCTGTTAAAAGTAGATATCCCAGTACCTCCTCTACAGAAGCTAATAAGATTGAACCTAGGAAAGAGCTAGAGAAATGTAGTCCTATGAAAGATGCTCAGAAGCATGAGCATTGGAGAAAAAATAATAAAGCTATAGAGAGTCGTACCAAAGAAAAGCTTAGGCAAGTATTTAAGAAATGGGAAACAAAACATTAGAATGATGAGAAGTCCAAGAGAGAGTTGAAGAAAAGAAAACCACTCAACATAAAGGTGAAAAGGGCGAGAAAAAGAGGAAGGAAATCGCGTGCTTTTTTATTGATCTTGCAAATAGAGAAACATATTGATATTAACAGAGTTATGGATAAAAGGTGTTGAGATCCCAAGAGTCTTTGATGTTAGAAGAAGGTTTAGCATTAGTAGAGATATATATCAAGGAAGATTTTATGATTTCTACAAGAAGACAAAGAAAACCAATTAAAGTGAAAAGCGATGATATTGAAATGGAAGAGATCAAAGATCAAGAGTAATCAAAAGTGAGTATGGTTAAGGTCGATGAATGGGATATTGAGAAATCTTATGCTTAAAAGAACTATTTGGGACTTATTATTGGACATATAGAGGGAAATAATTGAAACCCTAAAAGTCATTATACATAGAGACATTGGGCATGAGGAACAATTGAAAGAATTGATAGAATTAATTTATACCTAGATTTAATGGACTCATGATCTAGAGTAAATGTGGCTTCAAGAGAGCTATATCAAGAGGGAAAATGGTCGATTGATCATTACAATGGATGGAAAATGAATTTAGCTTCCTGTAATGCACAAGGATACTTGGTTGGTGCATGTGCAAATGTATTAATTTATATTGGTGATGTCAAAGGAAAAGACCTTTTGGCGCATGATGAATCTTTGTATCCAATTATTTTTGAACAACCATTCATATGGGAACAAATAATGGAAATAAAGGTGCTAGATGAAGACAATTCTTTTGCCAAGATTCATTTTGCATTGGCTTAAAGATGGTGCAATTTATGACAATTTGTGTTACTTACCCAAGAAATCAATGGTCATTGATGAAGTCTCCTCTAATGCACTAACAACAAGACTTTCATAAGGTTTTGCTATTACATCTATAAATAGTGGTACAAATGTTAATGATTTCCTATATGATACTAATATTGGAAGAGAGAAGTACAAAGAAAGTGATTCATGATCCAATTATCTATCCTAAATCTAAGATTGGACATGAGTTTATAAATTAAACGATAAAAAAAGTTTACAATAATGCATGGTAATCGAATCCTTTAATCACAAAACAAAAAGCTTCTTTAGAAAAGGTCACAAGAATGCATGGTAAGGCCTTTTATCTTTATTGCACTGAAATAGGGTGTGCAGATCCTAAAATTGAAGCTCCAATGATCATTTAAATGATTCCTCATATATCTTTGAATATGTACCCTATGCTATAAAGCACATCTTCCTGAGTTGATGAAATTTCTCAAGGAGAAAATAAGTATGCAAATTCAAGAATCCTAGTCTCCTCCTTACTCAAATCATTGGTTTGCTATGCCAAAGAAAAATGGTAAACTTTGTTTTATCCTAGACCTCCAACAAGTCAATAAATTGATAATTAGAAATGTTGGGACTAGAATCATTGTAAAGGGAATTATTGAGGAATCTTCACGACATACTATATACTCAATGGGAGATCTCTATTCTAGGTATGATTAGTTCCAATCAATAATTGAAGGTAGGGGCATTACTACAATCAAGACTATTGTAGTATTGGTGTTGTGCACATGAAAATTAACTCAAGATGGCACAAATTTCGTTAGACACATGATCAATGCAATGACTTAAGTGTTGCATGATTTCATTTTGGACATTGCAATGCTTTTTAGAGATGATATTCCTATTAAGGATTGTGTACAAATGGATAGAGATCTTACTATAGACACTGATAGATGTAAAATTTCTCAAAGCTCACATTCTTCACTACAAAAACATTTTTCAAGCATTTATTGAAGTGGGCTTGACTTTTTGTATTGTGAAATCAAATTTTTGGATGAATTAGCTGCTCACAATTGGAAATCAATGTGGCTTCTAGTGGGAAACCTTATCCTCCAAAAGTAGAACTAATTAGAAAAATGGAACGAATTTGCAAGTCAGTGAGTTAAGTGAGAGAAATCTTCACAACATGTTTCTTCTACTTGATGTTGATTGCTCACTTTGACCACATAGCAGAAGTTTTGTAGATTCTAGGAAGGAAACATAAGAAAATTTATTTGGTATGAGAAGCATAGATATGCTATGAAGAAATTAAAAGGAATTTTGAAGCACCCACCAATTCAAAAATGAGTTGATTATTCAAATAGAGAGACCATGTTGTTGAGAGTTGAGATTACTCAGATTGGAACTTGCTGGGTGAATGGACAAGAGGATGAGGAAGAAAAAAAATATGCTATAAGATTTGGTGCAAATATTTTCCAAGAGGGACAAAACGAATAGCCTCAAATAAAATTGGAAGTCTCAAAAGTAGTTTGAGATGTCAAAGTTTGACCACAATTACTTTATTGGTGCAAATATTTGTGTACAAACAGAGTTTTTCCTTTTATTTGAATCATAAAAAATCCCTTAACTCAAGATATTTCCTATGATTGATTACTTATATCAAATTCAGGAGTCCAAAGTTAGTTAACATTGTAGGAAATCAAAATGCTATTCTCGATATACTTTCGAAGGCACGGTATGCTGACTCTGAAATCAACAAAGTCAGAGAATTAATAATCTTTAATATGAGACCAATAACTTTCTATATGAGCTATTTAGTGAAGCTAATTATGATCAAAATAAACTCCACGTTGGCTATTCTCTAAGAAAGGTGACTACATGATCATATTTTTCCTTAAAGTATTATAGAACCATTAGGAATCACGAATTCAAGGTTTTCTTACATGATGGATTGATATGGAGAAATTCTTGAGGGAAAGTTAAGTTTCATTAATGTAGAGCCGGAACAAAGGAATGGAAAAGAAGTGTGATCAAAGACTTGCATGCCTCTTTGTGGCCAGTACACCATAGGGTTTTGTACACACATTTGAGAAAATCAATGAAAGATGTTGGTTTCTATGTATGTATGTCAATATTATTGCATATGGTGTATTAGGTAAACAATGTCAAATGCACTAATGTGTGAGATAGTACAATGAACTATACCCTACCTATCCTGCAAGCATACATAACAAATGGGTTGGTGATTTAGTGATTATCCATTTAGGAGTTAACAACATGCAATGCATAATGCTTGTGATGGAGGATCCAATCAATCATGTTGACGGGCAGTTCTACATTTGTAACCATTATCGGATAACAGTTCCACTTCTTCAAATTATATGGACCATAGATTTCCATCGTATGGATCAAATTAGAACAGAGCCAGACTGCTGTGGATAGATCTGGCATGCTAAATATCTCCGTCGGTTTATTCAAGCAGTTGGAAGATTTCTGATATCGTATGGATATGAGCAACAAACCCAAAACAAAAAGAAATCGGATTTTATGATGCCGCTGAAATCGTATAGTAACTGATGATTAGCAGCGTTATGTAAAAAGTCACAAGAGTTGCATGTTGTTTTGCAATCACTCTTTTTCTGAAAGATATGTCTGCTGGTACAGATGTGCGCCTTCGACACAGTACCCAGACCTTACAGAAATGTAAAGAAATAAGAAGCCGAGGCGTCGAGCAAACAATAACCGAGAGAAGTATTATAAGGACACACTTTGCATCAGCGGATGTACGATATTCCTGTTGGGTCATTTTAGACAAACCCCTTTTAATGGAAGAAAAACAGATTCTTCCTCATTTGTTTTCGTACATATCCATTGCACTGCTTCACTGACTTTTCGAAGCTCTCATAGTGTGTCCTAATAAATATCTTAAAACACAACTCGTTTATCTTATGATTTCCTCGCTTTTAAATGAATTCGTACAGAATCTCTTTCAGACCCTGAATTGTTTATTGAGCATTTACTCTTTGGCTATAAGAATAAAGTGAATGCACAAGAAGCTGTCAAATAATGGTATAGGAGAATAATTTTTGGCTTGATGGACATGGGTGGCAGGTATGTGAGAAAGCAGTACATTATTCTTTTACAGATGTTATTGGATCTATAAAATACATATAGAGGAGGAGGAAAAGCCATACAGGTAACTAAGGATTCAAAACGGACGCACTCCGTACTTTATGATACGCAGAATCCTGGTATCTCGTAAATTCTCAGTGGTAATTACCAGCGGTATATTGACTAGTGATACAGGTCAACCTCGAATGACATTGTCCATTTTGCAGGAGGTGCGTGATCAATATCAATAAGCCTATTCTTGGCAAGGCCGCGAGCTCCAAGGAATGCTTCTGTGCCCCCAATAACTGTTAGGTATCATACAGGATCCACCTCTCGCACCTGCCCGAATATGGCAATGGTCCCCTTGTAATCCCCCTCAGTGATGTTAGCGGTGAAGACGTGGAACAGCGTGTACTCGTTGAAGGAGTTCAGCAAGTAAAATCCTTGCGCCTTTCCTAAAGGGGCTGACGTGTTTGATGGACCGCTCGTGATCGGGTCCTCAAAGGTGGAAGGGGGTCCGCAGGGGAGAACTTTATTATTGCACGAACCTTGTTTGCGAGCGTCTGACATTCTGACACTGTAAAATGCCACAGCAGCCGCGAAAAGAGGAAGAGAGAAGCACTCAGACGATGAAGCTCTAAGGAACGTCACTTTGTACATGTGCAGGTGGGTGCGCGTGTTCGCCTGAACTACTGTGTGCGTGGTTGTGCACGTAGAGAGTGGCGAGTCTTTTTTTTAATTTTTAATAAAAGGAAGTTCGGCCTTCGTCTATTCTCCTGGACTTTAATTAAAATAAAGAAGAAAAATTACAAGTGAATGGGACTAGTGTCCATCGGACCCCCCAAATCTCACAATGCAGGGGAGGAGTATGGCAATCTAGAGGGCATTACAAATGAGGCGGATAAATCTAGCATCACCCTCATGTGGGACCCATTTGGGTTTCAACTTGTTGTTTTCGAGGAGAAAAATACAGTGATGTCTAAACGGTGGAGATCTCTTATCTCGGGAGATTCTTTTACCTAGAAGAAACAAGGATTTCTCGATCGACCATTCCTTAGGAGTTTCGCCAAAATTGACAACACATCGCTCCCTCCAAATCTTCCAAAGAGTCTCACCCCTGATGGCATTCCACAACCTTGATGAGCAGCCGACCACCTCACCCAACAACACTTGTTGCCAATTGACTTGGTTCGTGAGTCTCAATACCCGGGCCACGTGTCGCCAGATAACACGGGACTTGGGGCAATCGAAGAACAGGTGAGCTAAATCTTCAATGCATCGATGGCAACGCTTGCACCATGGCTGCACACCACAGATTTTGTTAGCCCTTGCATTGGACCAGATACCTTTATGCAAGATCTGCCACATGAGAACGGACTTTTTGATCTCAATTAGGGGGTGCCAAATAGACATGAATTTTAGTTCCCATCGAAGTTTGGTCCAAGAAAGGTACCATCTCTTGTTAAGAGTGTGATGAACATCTAAGTTCTCTTTGAAGTTGGGGATTTTGGATAGTTTCTTTCCATTGCTCCATTTGAGGCCCTCCAGGCAAGGAAGATCTTGACCGTAGAGAAGGCGAGTAGTTGAGCGGTCCCATGCTAAACATCTTCCTTGAAGAAGAGTCCATTCCGCTTGGGTAACTCTAAGTCTCGGATGCAAGTCTTCGAACCTAATCTACTGGCTGGTCTCTTGTTTCCAAAGATGTTTCCATTGTTTGAACCCCTTGTTCCATAACCGCTTTGCAGTTTGGAGGTTCCAAGACTCCACCCCCCTAATGCCCTCGATCGGGAACCAGATAGAGTCATTTTGTCTTATTCCAGCCGCCCACTTCCACTCATCACTGATTTTGATGAATTGTTTGGCCTTGTTCCAACTCTTCCATAAAGAACACACGAGGCTAGAGCCTTTAGGGGACACCGAGTGGGGGGAGAACAAAAGCGTGAGGAGACGTATGTCCTTCCAACCAGGATGGCCAACGAGGGTAAGGTCTTTCATGTTTCTGAAGATCAATTTAGCCCAAGAGGACTCACTATTGCTCCACGCCTTGATAAGCCACTGTGTCGCCAGCTTGTCAGCCAATCCAACGATATCCAAGATTCCCAAGCCCCCTGAGTGTTTCGGGCAAATGCAAGTTTCCCATTTGATTTTGGGAATCCCTCTCCTGTTGGGGTCCCCAGTCCAAAGGAAGTTTCTGTAGATTCTTTCCACTTTGGCCAAGTCTTTCTCCTTAGGCCTCCAACACGAGATAAAGTAAATAATTGTAGATAGCATAAATGTGTTAACAACCATAGCACACCCTACCAAGTTGACTTGCAGACCTTTCCAATGATTTAGTTTGCTATCCAGCCTGGATACCACCCAATTCAATTGTTGGTCCATTGAGATGCAAGGAACATATATATCTCAAAACAGAAGATAAAAATCATTTTTGAATCTTTATCAATTGAGATTGCCAACGTCCATGTGATGCTTTAATAGGCGACTAAGTCCATTCGATGTGATAGCGAAAAGTAATGGAGCCAAAGGGCAGCCTTGCCTAATTGATGTTTTTAAACGAATGGGCTCAGAGAGCTTACCGTTGATATTTTTTCTAGATGAAGCGTTTCCAAGAAGAGTGGAAACCATCTTCGTGAACTTTTGGCTGCATCCAAGATCTTTCAATGATTGAAGAATAAAGTCCCATTCCAATCTGTCATACGCTTTTTCAAAGTCGATCTTAATGAATACCAAATCTTGTGCAGTCTCTTCAGCAAATGCAAGGCCTTCCAAAATATCAACAATTACTTCAAGTATTGATCTACCTTTGATAAATCCTTTCTGGTCCTCACAAAGCCATGACTTTAAATGACAAGATATTGTGTTGGCGATAACTTTTGCAATTATCTTGTATCCTGTTTGGAGCATGGTAATCGGTCGCCAGTTTTCAATTTTGTTCTTATCTCCCCTTTTGTGGATTAACTTGATGACGCCATTAATAAGACACTCAGGGAGGGCACCGAAGGAGAGAGCCTCTTGCCACATCAAACGCAGTGGGGTGGCCACCGCATGTTTGAAGGACTTGAAAAACTCATTGGTGAGAGCATCAGAACCCGGACTTTTCCCATTGGGAAGAGCATCAATAACCTCGATAATTTCATTCTCGAAAATGTTAGCATCTAGCAGAGGAATCATGTTCTGTGGGATTCTAGATTGAGCAACCCTTGAGATGGTTGCCATGGAGTCACGCCTGTGCCGCGAAAGAGGAGTCGAGAGCCCGAGAAGATGGGTAAAGTGTTCGACGATGATAGATCTATTCTTGACTTCCGTGCTACACTCGATTCCATTGTTATCGACCAATAAGGGGATGGATTCCCTAGCTTGTTTCCTTTTGAGGATGTTACACATCTCTTTCGAAGGTTTCTCGGCCTTCCCCGCCCACCAATCTTTGAAGAATATTTGAAGATTTCTCCTTTGAACCTCCTCTTCTAATCTTAGTCTTCGCTTGATTTTGAAAAGACCTTGTTATCATTTGTAAGTTGCCTTTGTTCACCTCTTCTTCAAGCCGTGAGAGCGTCCGATACATCATTTCTCTTCTTTTTTCGGATATCTGTTATAGCCTTTTGGGTCCTGATCAGAATTTTTCGTGTCCTTTCCACCGCGCTTCTCCGACACTTAACCGGTTCATTACAGTAGGCAGAGGCTTCCACCCACACTGCAAAAATTTCTTGGTGGACAGAGGGGAGGGAAAACGATGTCTGACAAGCATGAAACCAAGGGGCTTTCTAGAGCATGGGAATCGGTTTGAAAGACAGAGTAATCAAGTAGTGGTCCGAAGTAGTCACGTCCATGTGTTGGGAGATCGAAGGAATACCCCACTGGAGGATGGTGTTTTGATCGATGTAACATCTATCAAGTCTTGCTTTCCTCAAAGACTCCTCCAATTGGAGATTTGACCAGGAGAACCCCTTCATGTCTTTCACCTTAACGAGGTCAAGATGGAGTTTGATTTTATCCCATATCTCTTCTCCTGGCCGTCAATAATTTTTCCCTTGTTATTCCATCGGTCCTCAGGAAACTCAACCATGTTGAAGTCCCCACAAATCAAAACATTATGTGAGAGGGAGTGGCGAGTCTTGGGTGAGAATTCGGAGGAGCTGCGTTACTAGGCGCCGTATTGATGGAGTCGTGGGGGCCTAAGCTTGTGTTTGGGTATACGGGGTCGTTGAGGGCTTGTATAAGAGTGACCGAAGAGCTTTGGCTCATGTCCTAGAGGCTAGCACTTGCAGAAGCCTTCGGTATTTATAGGAAAAGGATGTGTGTGTGTGTGAGAGAGAGATAGTCCAAATTCCAATGTCAAATATCTGGCGTAAGAATATGCAAAAGTCAATCGATATGTGCTACACTCAAAATTCGACGACAGTAATGGAAATTATGGAATCCCAAAGTCAACAGCTATAGACTTCTTCTCGCAAACCATCTTCCTTACATTGTTTCCCTTTTTACGCCGTAGGAAAGCTTGAATTAGTTGGAAGAACGAAAGCATCCTTCTTTGTTTATCTTTCCTCTACGCAATGCAAAGTTTCGCCCGGACTCAGAATGGTCTGTTGTTCAAAAGTATAACTTAACACGGACTCAGAGTGGTCTACTAATAATGACACACAGTTGTTTAAAATGAGGGACTTCTTAGTATTTCTTAGTAGACCATTCTTTGGGGGGTTTGCCATAAGTTTGTCAATTCTTACCATGACATGCGGCTTATCGTTGACATTCTTGTAAAAACATTAGGTTTTTTCTTGCTGTAAAAATCACTTTGTGATTGCTTCTACCGTCTCTAAATAACAAATCTAATACCACTATCAAAACTCAAGAAAAAAACGTTTGAGAAAAAATAGACTACGTTCCAGATCTTGGATATAGTTTTTACTAAGTTACGAAGATCTTGCAGAAAGATTACTTTAAGGCATGTCTATATGCATGCATGTGTCTATCTATGAATGTATGTATGTACGTACGTATGTATGCATCATGTATGTATATATCTATGTACATATGTATGTATTTATGGATGTATCAATGTATGTATGTACCTATGTATGTATGTATTTATGTGTTTGAATGCATTTATGTATGTATGCATGTGAATTTGTATGTTTGTATACGTGTGTGTATGTATCTATGACTCTATGTGTGTATGTATTTATGTATGCATGATTTAGCAATCTTTATATTTATGTGCATGTATATGTTTGTATATATTCTCATATGCATGTATAAATGTATGTATGTATATATGAATGCATTTCATTATGCATCTATGCATACATGTATGTATGTATGTATACGCATGCATCTATGTATGTATGTATGTATGTATGTATGTATGTATGTATTGGAACATGTATCTATGTATTAAAACACGTATGTATGTATGTATGAGGCCACGAAAGGTTCTCAAATTGGAATCACTCTAGACCCACTAGCATGACCACGTCATCAATTCTTTATATCCTAGGAGACTTCATAAAGAATTGAAGATGGAAAGGACAGAAAAATATGCAATTCAAATCACCGTATACTTTGGAAAGTGGAATTATTTAAAGTTGCCTTCTAATGATCACCTTACATAACACTAATCCGCCTTGCAAGCTCGAGTCCAGCATCTATTAGAAAGAACAGAAGAGTGTAAAGGATTTTCATTGGTGATCTTAACATTGACTAAAACAGTTAACACCACATACTCAGCCTCAAGCTTGTCAACATACAGAAGAGTTTAGAAGTTTGGAAAGGGACTCACTATGGACATATATTTTGGCGACAAGGAAGATACGAGTTGGCATTTATCTTGGGAACACTCCAGGCATCCTTATAGTAAAAGCATTTCGAAAAAAATGGACCTTTTTATTCCCCCTTGAAGCTTTCGCTTATTCCATGTCTAGAAATATCATCTACCTCATATGTGCTTCTCACATTTCTTCACTCGCTCTTCTTTTAGGAACTCCAAAATATAGGGTGGGGTTGGAGGAAAGGCGCCAATATGTGGATCAAACAAGTCCATATATTCATTAAAAGGGAAAGTTGGTGAAATCTATTTAATATGCGTAGATCCAGAACATGCATGAGATTCTTTCTTCAATGTTAACGCCTACTATGCAATGTGAAGTAGGATATTAAGGATTATAATCACTCACACACTTGCTAGATCAGATATTCTGAGTGCTCTATGCATAGCGGACACTTTAATTCGTTTTACTGTCCCTAGATACGAAATCTAATACTAGTTGCAAAACTGGAAAAAAAAAAAGGGAAATCTTCTACATTAGGAGCCATACTTGTAGACGATGTTCAAGCTTTATTAAATCTCCTCTGAACTCTATGTTAAATATAGATCTTCATAATAAATTAAATTTATTTGTTCCAAGAACCCATATATTGAAAAATCCAAAACCTATTTGTGGATTTCAAGTGTAAATATCATAGGATTCTTGAAAAACAGAAAATGATCCATAAACAATCGGACTAATCGAAGAAGATGAGAGGAAAAAGAAATAATATGAGAGTAACACAATATGTCCAATTTATTAATCCACTTTTAAGCTTTATCGTATTCCATTTATCACCTTATTATCTACTTCGGATTATCATATCCTTGGAGTGATCTTTGGACAACAAAGATTGTAATTGCATCGTAATTGCTTCTACTATCTCTAAATAACAAATCTAATACTACTATCAAAACTCAGGGAGAAAAACATTTGAGATAAATGGACTACGTTCGAGGTCCAAAAATAGACTAGGAGCAAGATCCCGAAAGAGAACCATACCCCTCTTAAATATAGTTTCTACTAAGTCACGAGGATCTGGTAGAAAGATTACATTAAGGCATGTCTATATGCATGTATGTGTGTATGCATGAATGTATGTGTGTACCTACGTATGTATGTATCTATGCATGTATGTATACATGTATGTATTTATGTATTTACATATGTATGTATGTATCTATGTGCTTGAATGCATGTATGTATGTGTATTTGTATGTTGGTATACGTGTGTGTATGTATGTATATATGTATGTATGTATGTATATATGTATGTATCTATGCATGCATCTATGTATGTATGTATGTATCGAAACATGTATGTATGTATGAAAACATGTATGTACGTATGAAGCCACTAAAGGTTCTCAAATTGGAATCACTCGAAACCCACTAGAATGAGCATGTCATCAATTCTTCATATCCTAGGACTAGCTACAGAATTGAAGAGGGAAAGGACATGAAAAATATGCATAACAAATCACCGTATATTTTCCAAAGTGGAATTATTTAAAACTGACTACTGATGATCATTAAACATTTAATAAATGATATTTAAGGGCAGCTTCTAAAACACGAATCTTCCCTGCAAGCTGCTCAAGTCTAGCATCTATTAGAGAAAACATAAGAGTATAAAGGATTTTAATTGGTGATATCAACAGAGATTGAAGCAGTTAAGACCACATAATCAGCCTCAAGCTTGTCAACATACAAAAGAGTTTAGAAGGTTGGAAATGGACTCACTATGGACATATATTTCGAGATAAGGAAGGGATGAGTTTTAAATTATCTTGGGTACACTCCAAGCATCCTCATACTAAAAGCATCTCGAAAAAAATGCACCTTTTTCTGTATTCCTCCTTTAACCTTTAGCTTACTCCATATCTCGCAATATGATCTACTTCATAGGTTGTTCTAACATTTCTTCACTTCCTCTTCTTTCTGGAACTATACAGTTTAGGATAGGGTTGGAAGAAAGTCGCCAATATGTGGACCAAACAAGTCCATATATTCATTAAAAGGGAAATTTTGTGAAATCTATTCAATATGATTAGATCTAGAACATGGATGGATTTCTTTCTTCAATGTCAAAGCCCACTATGAAATGTCAACTAGGAGTCAAACTGCTTTCTATCTAATGAGCTTGGAGAATTCCATGCTCATTACTAGGGAGTACTTTATTCTCCAATTAATGTGATTCCTTCAAAGGATTCAACAACATGAGAAAGTGCTTTATCTTGGAATCATCTGCATTGCTCAAATGATCCTTGAATCTAGATTTTCAAAAATATTCTAAATCTTTCTTGCTTGAGTTGTGTTAATTTTTTTCAGTATCAAACTAAAGGATAGATATCACCTTTAAGATATGGTTTCCCATTCCGACATCAAAGTTTGAATCGAATTTTCATTTATGTGATATTTATTCCTTTTTTTTTATTTGAAACAAAAAATATAATCCTTGGTTAATCTTTCGATCTTACTTAAGTACTTTTAACATACTGGGACAATCCATTGTTATTGCATAGTTGAAAGTATAAGCATCTTTTTTTTTTTTATATAAAGGAAGTTCGGCAATAGCCTACTCTCCCGGACTTGAATTAAATTAAGAAACAAAGGTACAAGAGAAGGGGACTAGTGCCCACGGGACCCCCCAAATCCCACAAAGCAGGGGAAGCTTGATTGAATCCTAGGTTGCATTACAGAGAAGGTTAATCACCCTCTCGTCGCCCTCATGCGGGGCCCACTTGGGTTTAAGCTTGTTGTTGATCAACTGGAGAACTTGATGGTGTCTGAAGGGGGGGGGAATTCTTGCTGTTGACAATCCTTTTGCCCAAGAGGAATAGTGATTTCTCAATCGACCACTCCCTGGGGGGGTCGCCGAAGTTGAGAGCACACCTCTCCCGCCAAATTTTCCACAGGACTTCCCCTCTGATGGCGTTCCAGAGTGTCGCAGAGCAACCGATCGCTTCTCCCAAAAGGACTTGTTTCCAACTAAGCTGTTTTTGAAGTCTGATTTTCATTCCAACCGTCTGCCAGATTCTGTAGGAGTTGGGGCAAGTAAGGAAGATGTGTGGGACGTCTTCGATAGCACGGTGGCAGCGTTTGCACCAAGGAGGGATCCCGCAAAGTTTGTTAGCCCTGTGGTTGGTCCAAATTCCTCGATGAAGAATTTGCCAAAGGAGGACAGACTTCTTAATCTCAATAAGGGGGTGCCAAATACTCATGAATTTCATGTCCCACCGGAGCCGCGTCCAAGACTGGCACCACTTCTTGTTGAGGCTGATCTGGAGGTCAGCCGTTTCTTTGATGTTCGGGATTTTGAGAAGGCTATTTCCGTTGTGCCATTTGAGACCAAGCGAGTTCGGTGAATCGTGTCCCATGAGAAGGCGCGTCTTGTGGCGATCCCAAGCAAGGCATCTGCTTTGCAAGGTGTTCCATTCTTCGTAGGAGATGTTTATGCGAGGGTCAATATCCTCGAAGCTGATCCAGTTGTTGGTGTCATGTTTCCAGAGGTGTTTCCATTTTTTGAATCCTTTGTTCCATAGCTTCTTGGCATTTTGAATGTTCCACGACTCCACACTCCGGATGCCGTGAATCGGAAACCAGATAGAGTCGTTTTGTCTGATTCCGGCCGCCCACTTCCAGTCTTCACTAATTCTTATGAAGCTTTTGACTTTATTCCAACCCTTCCAAAGGGAGCACACGAGATTGGAGCCTTTCGGGAAGACGGGGATCGGGGAGAAAAGCAGGGTCATGATGTCAAGATTCTTCCAATTCGGGAGCCCCGTGAGGGCCAACTCATTCTTGTTTCTGAAGATCAGCTTAGCCCACGAGGCCTCCCTATTGCACCAAGCCCTAATCATCCATTTGGCTGCCAATTTGTTAGCCATACACCCAATGTCCAGGATACCAAGCCCCCCGCTATCTCTAGGGCTAGTGCAGATGGCCCATTTGATTTTAGGCACCCCCCTTCTGTTATGGTCGCCCGTCCAAAGGAAATTTCTACAAATACTGTTCAGCTTGGACAGGCCTTGCTCGTTCGGTCTCCAACAAGAAAGGAAATAGATTGTAGAAGAGAGGAGGAACGTGTTGATAACCATCGCACGCCCAGCGAGATTGATTTGCATACCTCTCCAATAGTTAAGCTTGTTTTCGAGTTTAGCCAATACCCAGTTCCATCGCTGCTCCATGGAGACACCAAATCCCAAGGGGATTCCAAGAAGCCGAAAGATTTGGCCCTGCGGTATGATTTGACAGCCATGATCAATGAGAAGGTCAGGATGCTGTCCCACGATAGCCCTAAAGGCGGTCTTGGAGTGGTTGATTTTAGATCCAGAGACATCACAAAAGGTAGCAAGACACCTCCAGAAAGTTTCCAGGCTGGTATTATCATTGTGGACGAACGCGTTCATATCATCAGCAAAAAGTCTCATGATGATTTGATTGTGGTCGTGAGGCAGCCGGAGGCCTTTGATATTGCCAGCCTCCACATGATGAGCCACAAGTCTGCTCAGCCCCTCAGTGGCGATGGCAAAAAGAAGGGGGGCCAGAGGGCACCCTTGTCTAATCGACCTTCTAAGATGGATTGCCTTCGAAAGTTTGCCGTTGACGTTGATTTGGGTCGTTGCGTTTCCGAGAAGGGTCGCGATCATCTTGGTGAATTTTTGACTGAGCCCCAGATCTTGGAGCGACTGCAGAATATAGTCCCATTCTAGCCTGTCGTAGGCTTTGTCAAAGTCGATTTTGAGGAAAACCACATCTTGATTGGACTCATTTGCGAATTGAATACCTTCCCAAATATCCATAATGGTTTCCAGGATAGACCTGCCTTTGATGAAACCTTTTTGGTCCTCACTAAGCCAAGATCTCAGGTGGCACGAGAGTCTGTTGGCAATGACTTTGGCGATGATCTTGTATCCTGTTTGGAGCATCGTAATAGGCCGCCAGTTCTCGATTCTGTTCTTTTCCCCCTTCTTGTGAACCAACTTGATAATTCCATTATTTAGACAAGAAGGAAGAGCACCAAACTTTAGCGCTTCTTGCCAAACCATCCGAAGAGGGGTGACAACCACCAGCTTGAAGGATTTAAAGAACTCGTTAGTGAGTCCGTCTGGTCCCGGGCTTTTACCAAGGGGGAGGGCATCAATGACCTCAATGATTTCTGATTCCGAGATAGGGGCATGTAGCAGGGAGTGGAGGTTGGTTGGTATCCTCCGGGGGGAAACCCTAGAAATGGCAGCCATACAGTCCCTTCTATGGTGGGAAAGGGGGTTCGAGGTTCCCAGGAGTCTCGTGAAGTGCCCCTCGATGATGCCGAGATTATCTTCTTCCGAATTGCATACATTGCCATGTGGGTCAAGCAGTAGGGGGATCGACTCTCTGTTGTGTTTCCTTTTAAGGATACGACACATCTCTTTGGTGGGTTTGTCGGCTTTGCCAGCCCACCACTCTTTGAAGAAGATTTGCAAGTTTTTCCTTTGTATTTCTTCCTCGTATCTCAACACTGCTCTGATTTTTCTGAGGCCTTTCTGGGCTTGTTGTTTTCCTTTGTTCACTTCCTCCTCGAGCCGCCAGAGTCTGTGGTAAAGAGCTTCCCTACGAGCCCGCCGCGCAGTCTCGAGCATCTTCTTAGTTCTGATCATGATCTTACGCCACTTGTCGACTGCACTTCTCCAGCACTTGGCAGGGGCCAAGCCAGAGGCGAACGCCACTTTCCACACATCGGCAATTTCTTGGTGGACAGAAGGGAGAGAGAAGGTGGAAGCGTTGGCATGGAACCACGGAGCCTTGCGGATTTTGTTGGAGGGTTGGAAAGAGATAACGATCGGGTAGTGATCAGAGATAGTGAGGTCAGTGCGTTGCGTGATGGTAGGGTGGCCCCACTGTTGAGTAAGCCTCTGAGAGATGTAGCATCTATCGAGTCTAGCTTTCCTCAGGTCCTCGCCCGCTTGGAGATTCGACCAAGAAAAGCCATTCGAGTCTTTGAACTCAACCAGATCCAAGTGGAGTTTGGTCATGTCCCACGTTTCTTTCTCCCGACTGTCGATGACCCTACCCTTGCCCATCCATCTGTCCATAGGGTCCTCCACCATGTTGAAGTCTCCACATATAAACAGGTTGTGGGGAAGCGAATCTAATGAAGCCCAAGTGTTCAGTCTCTCCAAATCCCCGTTGGGGGCGTACAAAGAAACCATAGTAACACAGAGAGGAGCACCAAAAGAAACTGCAATCCAACGGTGACTTACATCTTCAATGGAGTTCTCAAGCTTTTCAACCCAGAGTTGTTTAACACCGATGACCGTTCCTCCGGACCCCCTCTGGTGCTTCGTTGGGATCCACACATGGGCCGAGGAGACCTGTCTGAGCCGTTTCTGGAGGTCTTCTCCGTCAATTTTAATCTCTTGAATACATATAATGTCTGGGTTTAAGCTAATGTCGCGGAGCCATTGACCAATGATGGTCGCTCTTGAGGGGTCGGTTAGCCCTCTAGCATTTAGCGAGATAACAATCATTTTTGTGTTGATCCCTCTTTGCGGGAGGGAGCCTTGTCCTTTCTTCTCTTGGCTTCATCTTTCTTTTTCGCTGGGATCTGATCCCGACTTAGAAATCGGTTCTTGTGGGGGCTTTTCCAGGGTAGCTCCATAGGCTGCTTTCCTTTGCGGGATGCACCTTGCTGGGGAGAATTGGGCCCCGTACTCGGCACCGTTTCCGGGATCGTCGATCCGATGATGGAGCTTTCACTCTCCATGTTGTCTTCATTACTAGTGGTGAAGCCATCTTCTTTGCTTGTGGTGTAACCCTCTTGGGGGGTTTCTTTGTTGTCGGGGATCTCTAGGGCTTCGTCGTAGGTGTCTACCTCAGGTGGCTTCCCGCCTGGGTAGTCAATCTCGTTGATCTCCTTTCCAAGATTGCAATACAAATTGCTGTGTGGCGTAATTGGCAGGTTGTTTCTCTCACCGTTGGCCCTCGGACTTCTTTTCCTTCTTCTTCTAACTTCAGTAAAGCCATCAGCGTCAGCTTGTGGATTGAGGAGGCCCTTGCCTTCCCCTTCCTTGGTCGAGTGGGTCATATCGCCGAAGTTGTCTTGAGCAGTTTTGGAGGCTTCTTGAAATCGCTTGTTTTTTTGCCTGAGAGGGCAGTCTTTAATCCTGTGACCTTGCTGACCACAACGAAAGCACGCGTTGGGAAGGTTCTTGTATGTGATGTCCTGCTCCCAAACTTCTCCTTCGCCCATGTCCACTTTGATCGTTGATGGAAGCGGCGAACTGAGGTCGGCCTCGACGCAGATTTGTGGGTGCCACCTGGCATTGAAGGAGTGTCTCGCACCTTCATAGATGAGACCACCAATGTCTTCGCGTGAAGCCAGCGGCTTGCCGATAGGCGAGACAATGTCCCACACGAAATTGTACAAGAAGTATGGAAGGTTGGGGAGCTCAACCCAAAGAGGGTACCGAAGTGATTTCGATTTGTCGGGAGTAAAGTCCGGGGACCATCTGAATAGGCACAGGGTCGCCCGACCGAGCTGCCAGGTGCCAACGCTTAGGGCTTGGAACGCCATCTCTTCGTTTTCAAAGACTAGCAGCATGTGGTTTGCTGGTAAGAACTGGCATTTGCTGACAATTAGTCCTCGAGGGAACCACTCTTTTCGAAGCCATTGTCGCACAATTTCGAGCGGGGGCCTAGGGCCAAACACTTGGCCGACGAGGCAAACTTTCTTGAGCTCCTCCTGAGCAGATAGAACTGCGGGTCTACTGAGGGACACGATGGGGGATTCCAAACAATTGGATGCCTCAGGGGCGGCGCACGATCCCCCCTCCAGCAGAGTGGCCAGTGTACCGGTCTCCCCGGGGGGAGGGGCCCGATTACTTTTCACGAGAGAGGATGAAGCCACATCCATGGCCAGAAGGAACTTGCACCACTATTACTTTTCAATCATGGAGAGCAAGCAGATCACAAATAAGGAGGACTCTCCCCTCCGAAGCCAAAAGTCCCACAATAACGGGAAGCACAGTTCTACTTTCCGAATCTTTTCTATAATCCCTTTTCTTCCTACTTCTTCTTTTTTTTGTTCTCTTTTTTTTTTTTCTCTTCTTTTCTTCTTCTCTTTTTTTTTCTTTTTCTTCTTCTTTCTTTTTTTTGTTCTATTCTCTTCTTCTTTTTTTTCTTTTTTCTAAAGCATTTTTCTTTCCTCTAGAATTGGAACTCCCGGCGCGATCGGCGATACCCGCGCGCGATCGGCGATACCCAGAGAGATCGGGCCGAAAAGCCGACGATCGGTGACCGTCCCTGGCGATCGGCGACACCCAGAAAACGGCGCCCGGCAAGTATCGGGGATCGGCGTTCGTCCCTGGCGATCGGCGACCCCGCAAGCGCCCGCAAGTATCGGCCCGCAAGAAGTATCACCCCTGGGAATTGGCACGAGACCCGAGCGATACTGGGAGAAGAGCGGAGCCGACCCGGGAAGTCTGGGCACGATACCCGCCACCAAATACGGAGGGCGAGACCAACGGGCGAACGCTTCAGTCCACAGCCGGCGATCGGGCGCCCGGTATCGACCAAGAAGCCCGACGAGGTGTCGGCCCCGAGAGTAACGCCGCTATTGACGATCGAGCCTCCACCCGGGGAGGCGTCGGCGATACTTCCAAAGGAGGTATCGCGACACCGGTCACCCGGGGAGGCGATCGCGACCGCACCTTGACCCGACACCAGAGGCGAAGCGATACCGACACCTACTCAAGATGATGGTCCATCGCACTGCGGAGAAACTGAACCTCCCGCCACGGCTTTCGTTGCACTCAGAGCGAAATTGGAGCCGTCAGCACGAAATCTCTGCTGTTCCGCCGTAGCTTTCGTTCACCATAGCATTCGTTCTCTGTCAGCCGCTCCCGCCTTCTTCTTGTCCTGTCGTCTTGTTGACCTTCAGCCCGAAATAAAGTATAAGCATCTTATAATGATTGAATAAATGGACAATAATGTTAATATGAACACACCATTGTCTTCTTTTCCTAACAATTAGTTAGGCTTCATGATTATGTCCCTTTTTTCTAGAAAATATACTTGAAAGATATGGAAGCTTTCATAATATGATAACTTCTATCTTTAGAATATTCTTTTAAAAAGGAAATCTTCATTTACTCATCCTAACGTATTTATGAAATTGATGGATTTCTTTTGAGAACACTTTCATATATCAATGGAGATCCCTTTCTTAGAACTTTTAGTATTGCCAACATAAAAGTTTACCTTGTATATGATCGGAATATTGTGAATCATGAAATAGATATTTTAACTCTTTCATATAAGGTTGTTTCTTTAGAAATTTATCTCAGTTACTAAAGATCTCTTGCTTAGGATTCCTCTTTAAGCCACAAAATCCTTTAATCAAACCACAAAGTAACTCTCTAAACCTTTGAAAAGGAAAAGTTCTTTCTAAGTTTCCATACATTAACATAGATGCAATCATGGAACCTAACATCCATCTATTGAACGTCAAAGTTCAATTGATATTAAGTTCCTCATGCACTAACATATGAAAATGTGTGTGCTTGTATGCAAATGCATGTGCATGCATGCATGTGGTGGAATGATTTTCTTTTCATGCCATAAACTTAATCAAGAAATTCTAGAGTTTGGATTGCATGCATGTCATGCATCCATGCACAAACATACTAACTTCTCTTCCTTTAAAAAATATAAATAGGAGAGAGAGACTCTAAGAGAGAGAGAGACAGAGAGAGAGAAACTCTGAGAGAGAGACTCTGAGAGAGGAAGAGAGAGACTCTGAGAGAGAGAGAGACGGTCCAATGTCGAATGTTTGACGTGAGAAAATCCAAAAGTCAACCGATGTGTGGAACACTCGAAATTCGCCGACAGTATGCAATCAAAAAGTCAACAGCTTGACTTATCTCTTTTGCTTACATTGTTTCCCATTTTTCCCTTAAAACCAAAAAAGAAAAAAAACAGCTAACAAGTTTCGAAAGCTTTAATTCATTGGAAAAACGAAAGCATCCTTCTTTGTTTTTCTTTTCTTGACCTTTCTACATCATGGAAGCGTGATGCATATGAATGTGTCTGCTACGCAATGGAAATAGTTTCGCGCGATAAACACGCAACGAAAGACTTATTATCGACATATTCTTCTTGTCGAATTCATGATATATTGAAAGGACGTTTTTCCTCTCTTCGCTATGGAAATTTTCCTGTTTTCGCAATGGAAAATTTTCTTGACACACAATTCGGTGTTTCCTAGAATTAACTCTCTATGTCGTTTAAAAATGAGGGACTTCTTACAATTTCTTTGTAGAAAATTGGGATTGCCATAAGTGTGTCAATTGGGCCATGTGTGTCTTGTTATTTTCGAAAAAAAAAAAGAATCCTATGATGTCTAGACAACAAAATGTCATACACGTCTTCAGCAACAAAGTGTCATACACGTCTTCAGATTCTACCTCATGGCTCGTTAGTACATGAAAGTAATCCATGAATTGCATCTTCACAAAAACAACATCATGGATAACCGAAATTCTTTTAGTCTATGGATGCACGTACGATAGCCATTGATTTTAGAATTGTACCCAACGAAAACACATTTCACTAATTTATCATCCAGCTTTTTGCATTGTTGTTCAGGCACTAATGCATGTGCCAAACAACCAAAGACACACAGATGAGCAAGAGATGGCTTGCAACCATGCCTAGACTCATCTGGAGTGATAGACTACAATGCTTTGGTTGGACGCTTATTAAGTACATATGTTGCACACATAACAGCCACAAACAAGAAGCTATGTGGTAAAGCCTCACTTTTGACCATGCACCTCGCCATCTCCATGAGAGACCTATTCGTTCTTTCAACAAATTACCTCTATTAAGGTGTATAATGCATTGTACACTGATGTTTGGTCCACATTCAGCCAAAAATGAATTAAAATAAGAAGACATATCTCCCACCCTCGATGAGAATGGAAGGTGCCCATTTTACATGTTGACATATTTTTAGCGAAAAACGAAGAACTCTTTGAAGCACATAAACACTTTGGACTTGGTTGCAATGGATATACCCATGCATGCCTAGAAAAATCATCAATTAAAGTCATGAATTGTATTTTGGGAAGGAGGAATGCTTCTAAAACATTAATCCTCCATGAAATGCAAAGAAATAAGAAACATATTTTGGGAAGGAGGAATGCTTTTAAAACATTAATCCTTATAGAAATGCAAAGGAACATGAAGAAAATGCAGTCGAGAAAACCACATTTGAGAGTAGTATTATTGTCAGGCTCCTTTGCGTGCCTCCTTCGTTTTCTATCCAGCCCATCTTGGAGCTTGTGTGGTTCGCTATGCTACGCCTAATTGTGTGCAACAATAAGGGGAGTGATAGTTGTGCATGCCTCTAGACGGCGGACCGGCTAGGAATGCCCTCGACGTCCGAGCAATGAAACACCATGGGCGTGAGTGCTGAGCCTTCACTTCCTCGCCTTTCATGGGGATGTCAGGTGACCCTTGGATTATGGTTAGATGCTTGGTAACAGCAACGCCCCCCATCCATCCATGCCAGGTCTTACATGTAAACGGCTAAGACGGTCGGCACTGGCCATCCGTCCCTCATCTTGCCTGCTCACTCAAAGTGGCTTTAGACGTGTGTCGCAAAGGAGAGCTACTATTCCTCTTGGCAAATGACAACCATGGACTTGATGGCTATGCACCGCTAAGCGGGCTTGCCTTAGACGGCCATCCCTCAGAGCTTCCACGTTAAGTTCCTGTCTTCCACTGCAACCAGCCTCTGGATCATCGCAATCTCATGTCCAGCTTTGGCTTCCTGGTTACTTAAGGGAATTGCCCCTTCAACTTGTGGCCGTCCTTCTCCTTGTGGGTACAAGCTAAAACCCTCCCTAGACTTGGACCGTCACAATTGGTATCAGAGCTTTGGCTCTCAGTGGGTCGGTGAATCCACTGCCTTGTACTTCGTGAGAGCTAGCATCGTAAGTCACATCATGCCACCGTAAGTCACATCCCTTGAGATAAGTATGCAAATTTGAGAATCCTCATCTCCTCCTTACTCAAATAATTGGTTTGCTATGCGAAAGAAAAATGGTAAACTTTGGTTTATCCCAGACCTCCAACAAGTCAATAAATTGGTATTTAGAAATGTTGGGATACGACTCATTGTAAAGGCAATTAATGAGGAATTTTCACGACATGCTATATACTCAATGGGAGATCTCTATTCTAGGTATGATTCATTCCAATCGATAATTGAAGGTAGGGGCATTACTACAATGAAGACTATTGTTGTATTGTTGTTGTGCACATGAAAATTACCTCAAGGTGCCACAAATTTGCTTAGACACATGATCAATGCAATGAATTAAGTGTTGCATGATTTCATTCCGGACATTGCAATGTTTTTTAGAGATGATATTCCTATTCAAGATTGTCTAGAAATGGATAGGGATCTTATTATCGACAGTGATAGATGTTGCAAAATTTCTCAAAGCTCACATTCTTCACTCCAGAAACATATTTTAAGTTTTTATTGAAGCCGACTTGACTTTTTCTATTGTGAAATCAACTTTTTGGATGAATTAGCTGCTCATAATGGGAAATCAATGTGGCTTCTAGTGGGAAACCTTATCCTCCAAAAGTAGAACTAAGAAAAATGG
Organism: Ceratopteris richardii; assembly: GCA_020310875.1. Classification (NCBI taxonomy): domain Eukaryota; kingdom Viridiplantae; phylum Streptophyta; class Polypodiopsida; order Polypodiales; family Pteridaceae; genus Ceratopteris; species Ceratopteris richardii. The sequence goes on from CM035443.1 coordinate 67,024,800, forward strand.
AAAGCATTTGCAAGTTAGTGAGTTAAGTGAGAGAAATCTTCACAACATATTGCTTATACCTGATGTTGATTGCTCACTTTGGACACGTAGCAGAAGTTTTGTAGATTCTAGGAAGGAAACATTAAAAAAATTCTTTGGTTTGAGAAGCATAGATATGCTATGAAGAATTTAAAAGGAATTTTGAAGCACCCACCAATTCGAAAACGAGTTGATTATTCAAAAAGAGAGACCATGTTCTTGAGAGTTGACATTAGTCCGATTGGAATTGGCTAGTTGAATGGACAAGAGGATGAGGAAGAAAAAAAATATGCTATAAGATTTGGTGCAAATATCTTCCAAGAGGGAAACACAAATAGCCTAAGATAATAATGGAAGTCTAGGAAGTATTTTGAGCTGTCAAGGTTTGACCACAATTACTTTATTGGTGCAAATATTTGTGTAAAGGCAAAGTTTTGTATTTTCTTTGAATCATAATAAATCCTTTAACTCAAGATATTTCTTATGATTGATTGCTTATATCAAATTCAAGAGTCCAAAGTTAGTTCACATTGTAGGAAAGAAAAATGCTATTATCGATATACTTTCGAGAGCATGGTATGGTGAATCTAAAATGAAGAAAGTCAGAGAATTAATATTCTTTAATATGAGACCAATAACTTTGTATATGAGCTATTTGATGAAGCTAATTATGATCAAAATCAACTCGATGTTCGTTCTTCTCTGAGAAAGGTGACTCATATTTTTCCTTCAAGTATTATAGAACCATTCGGAATCATGCATTCAAGGTTTTCTTACATGTAAGATGTATTTTGTAGATTTGGTTAGTTAGAGAAAGTTCTAGCCAATCATGGGGAGCTTGAGGCCCAAGAAGCCTAGTAATTTTTCCAAAATCATGCGATCTAACTTTAATTAACCATTGGATATAATCCCCAATGCGAATGGGAAAATAAAGAGATCTCATTCACCCATAGAGGAAGCAAAAGAGAAAACTTATGAAGGAAAATTGATCTTGGTTGATTTTCTTTTAGCTTTTTCTTTGTGGGTTGACAATATGAATTCGATATCATGACTAGATTTATACATGTGGAATTGATGTACTCTCAGACACTTATTTATCAAACCAAAACAAATGGTTTAAGTTAGTTTAGTGTGGGAAGCATATCCAAACCATCACTTGTTGTTTTCCATTAGCAACAAGGAGGGATAATGGCATACATGATGGATAAAGAAGTCAAGGCACATCCTTATGCATCTCTAGCATCCCATCAAAGTTGACCTATGGTGTATAGGCATGTTGGTGGTGTAGGTAACTGTCTTATAATCCTAGTAGGAGATGGTCAAATCATGCCATGAGAGAGAAGATTAGGAAGTAATCTTCAACCATGGCTTCTAAGGCAAGTGGTCAGCCCATCAAACTCCTGACCGAGTATGACTGGAGTTGTAACAATCAAGTTAAAGCTATAAATGGCCGTTGTATGTCCGGAGTTCTCACCCGTTGTAACCATTATCGGATAAGAATTCCACTTCTTTAAATTATATGGACCATAAACTTCCATCGTATGGATCAAACAATAACAGAGCCAGAATGCATTTCATAGGTCTGGCATGCTAAATATCTCCATCAGTTTATTCAAGCAGTTGGAAGATTTCTGATCACTCTTTCACTTGTTTGTAGATATCTGGTCACTCTTCCACTCGTTTGTAGATATCGTATGGATATAAGGAACAAACCCAAAACACAAGGAAATCGGATTTAATGAAGTCGCTCAAATCGTATAGTCTGATGCTTAGCAGCGTTATGCGAAAAGTCACAAGAGTTGCATCTTGTTTTGCAATCAATCTATTTCTGAAGGATATGTCCATTGGTACAGATGTGCGCCTTCGACACAGTACCCAGTAAAGAAATAAGAAGCAGAGGCAGTCGAGCAAACAACAACCGAGAGAAGTATTATAAGGACACACTTTGCATCAGCGGTTGTACGATATTCCTGTTGGGTCATTTTAAACAAACCCCGTTCAATGGAACAAAAACAGATTCTTCTTCATTTGTTTTCGTACATATCCATTGCACTGCTTACTGACTTTGCGAAATTTTCATAGTGTGTCCTAATAAATATCTTAAAACACAACCCGTTTACCTTATGATTTCCTCGCTTTCAAATGATTTCGTACAGAATCTTATTCAGACACCTGAATTGTTTATTGAGCATTTACTCTTTGGCTATAAGAATAAAGTGAATGCACAAGAAGCTGCCAAATAATGGTATAGGAGAATAATTTTTGGCTTGATGGACATGGGTGGCAAGTATGTGAGAAAGCAGTACATTATTCTTTTACAGATGCTGTTGGATCTATAGAGGAGGAGGAAAAGCCATACAGGTAACTAAGGATTCAAAACGGACGCACTCCGTACTTTATGATACGCAGAATCCTGGTATCTCGTAAATCCTCAGTGGTAATTACCAGCGGTATATTGACTAGTAATACAGGTCAAGCTCGAATGACATTGTCCATTTTGCAGGAGGTGCGTGATCAATATCAATAAGCCTATTCTTGGCAAGGCCACGAGCTCCAAGGAATGCTCCTGTGCCCCCAATAACTGTTAGGTATCGTACAGGATCCACCTCTCGCACCTGCCCGAATATGGCAATGGTCCCCTTGTAATCCCCCTCAGTGATGTTAGCGGTGAAAACGTGGAAGAGCGTGTACTCGTTGAAGGAGTTCAGCAAGTAAAACCCTTGCGCCTTTCCTAAAGGGGCTGACGTGTTTGATGGACCGCTGGTGATCGGCTCCTCAAAGGTGTTCATAACGCCAAAAGTGTAGGGGTTGGGAAAGCTGATATTGGGAGGCAAGCCATAGATGGAGTTGAAATTGTCCTTGTTGTCCACAGCGGGGTTGTAGACGGTGTTGTGCAAGTAGAAGGTGAAGGAAGGGGGTCCGCAGGGGAGAACTTTATTATTGCACGAGCCTTGTTTGCGAGCGTCTGACATTGAGACCAAACAGGCACTGTAAAATGCCACAGCAGCGGCGAAAAGAGGAAGAGAGAAGCGCACAGACGATGAAGCTCTAAGGGACGTCATTTTGTATATGTGCGGGTGGGTGCGCGTGTTCGCCCGAGCTACTGTGTGCGCGGTTGTGCACGTAGACAGTGGCGAGTCTTGGGTGAGAATTCGGAGAAGCTGCGTTATTAGGCGCCGGATTGATGGAGTCGTGCGGGCCGAAGCTTGTGTTTGGGTATACGTGCGCGTTCAGGGCATGTATAAGAGTGACCGAGGAGCTGTGGCTCATGTCCTTGGACTTGCAGAGGCCTTCGGTATTTATAGGAAAAGGATGTAGAAGCGAGAGAGAGAGAGGACTGTGTGAGAGCGAGATGGTTCAAATTCCAATGTCAAATGTCTGGCGTCAGAATATACAAAAGTCAATGATATGTGCAACACTCAAAATTCGACGACAGTAATGGAATCCCAAAGTCAACAGCTGTAGACTTCTTCTCGCAATCCATTTTCCTTACATTGTTTCCCTTTTTACCCCTTAAGAAAAAAAAGACAAAAGCAAGTAAGGAAGCTCGAAAGCTTGAATTAGTTGGAAGAACGAAAGCATCCTTCTTTGTTTTTCTTTTCTCTGCTCATGCATTCCCTTCCGAATGGTCTACGCAATGGAAAGTTTCGCGCGATCATCAAGTCAATTTTTTCTAGTCAACTTACTATCGACATTTTTCTTGTGATAAACTTCAATTGGCTGTGGTTCAAAAGCATAACTTAACACGGACTTAGAATGGTCTACTAAGAATGACACACAGTTCGGTGTTTAAAATGAGGGACTTCTTACACTTTCTTGGTAGACCATTCTTTGGGGGGTTTGCCATAAGTTTGTCAGTTGTGCCATGTGTGTCTAATAACGAGTTCCCATGATATGTGGTTTATCGTTGACATTCTTGTAAAACCATGAGGTTTTTGCTTGTTGTAGAAATCACTATGGTTTAAGTGAGATTTAATAAATTTTTGGATGTCATCATGGGTGACACATGCACTTTTCATCTTGTTATTTTCGATAAAAAGCGAATCCTATGATTTCTAGGCAACAAAGTGTCATACACATGTTGAGAGCTAACTAATGTCTGTTTTGTACATGAAAGTAATCGATGAATTACATAATCACCAAAACAACATCAAGGATAACCAAAATTCTTTTAGTCTATGGATGATACAAACCATAGCCTTTGCTTTCATAATTGTACCCAACAAAAATAAATTCCACTAATTTATCATTCAATTTTTTGTGTTGTTGTTCATGCACTAATGCATGTTCCAAACAACCAAAGACACACAAATGAAAGGGATGGCTTGCAGCCATGCCAAGCCTTATATGGAGTAATAGACTATAGTGCTTTGGTTGGACACTTGTTAAGTATATATTTTGGAGACATAGCAACCTTAAGCAAGAAACTATGTGGCAAAGCCTGACTTTTGACCATACACTTTGTCGTCTCCATGAGAGACCTATTCTATCTTTCAAGAAATCCATTCTATTGAGCTATATACACCATTGTACACTCACACTTTATCCCACATTCATCCAAAAATACATTAAAATGAGAAGACATCTATCTCCCTCTCAATGAGAACGGAGGGTTTACATTCTACATGCTCCCATATTTTCAACAAAAGCCTAAACTCTTCGAAACACACTTTCGACTTTGCTTTTTCAATGGATACACCCATATTGCATGCTTGGGAATCTCATCAATAAAAGCCAAGAATTAAAGGTAGTTCCTAATAGAAATTGTCTGCATAGGATCATAGACATCACTATGAACAAGTTATAATTTCTTAGTAGCTCTAACTAAAACATGATTTGGGAAGAAGGAATGCTTCATTTTGTCCCAAATATAGGCTTCACAGACATGTTGACCGGATGCCTCAAGTTTGGGCAGAGAGGACACCATTTCAAATTTCTACAACTATAGCAAACAAGAAAAATTCAGATGACCAAAGCATTGCCGAAGTGATTTGAGCTCCCTACTTGGAAAGACAATCAAAGGTAAAGGACTTATTCACATGAAGAGCATGTAGATCATTGATCAAAGACTATAAACCACCGTGGTTAAGAAGACTTGGATTTTATCAATGACCATTGATTTGAACAAGCTGCACATGAAAGAGTAGATCAAATTGAACGTTGATGCCTTTAGCATATGGAAACTGTGCAAGGAATGCATCATCCATGATGCTCTTGACATCAAGTCATTACCGCACATGGATCATTGTTGAACATAATATGATTGAAGGAATTTTATGAAGGAACGATGGTATTATAGTACGAGAAGAAAATTCAATGTTGAAAATCAGATGGCAAAGTTGTTAAAGTATATGAATTAGCAGTATGTTGACCTAATTTCAAATCGCATGATCGCATTCAATACAAAATGTACACTTTTTTTACTCTAAACATTCTATACCAAAAAATAGTAGAGATTGTTTTTTTTTCAACTAACAAATTTGGCCTAGTTTTTTGGAGGTTCTTCTTTTGGAGTAATTGACTTATGATAAAGTTAGTGGATGTGTTTTTGGCTCCTCAACTTCACAAGAGGCTTTGGCCCTTCAACAACCCTGTTTGGAAGTCATCTCTTATGTCGAAGGATGCATAGCCGGAAATTCTAGCACATGTGCAAATATTACGAGTGGGGCTACTTTGAGGATTTTCCATTCCCATTTGGAGGTTGTTTGAAGTGAACCATGTTTGGGAGCTAATAGATTACACATTTCGCTTTGGGCAACCACCTTCACCTAGCCAAATGAAGTACTTGACTCAAAGTTACATTTGTTCCCATTTGGTTATTTTCACTTTCTGCCAGTAGTGAAGTTTTTCAAAGGAAGTTTAATGAGCATATTCTTAGCCATTGGTTTTGATATGTTGTTTGGTGGCATACATAGTCGCACCTGAATTCGACCTACATCTTTGTTCTTGAGCCTAGAACTTAAGTGTAGGTGTTGATTCAAGTTGGAGTTTATGTTTGAGTTTGTTGGAGTTAGACGTCTACGGAAGCACACGAACAACACAAGGAAGTAGAAGAAGCTTACAGAACAACACAAAATATTGAATGTATTACCACTAGAAAGTACAAAGATATATGACCCGTCAGGACCATAGTTGTATATAAAAGATGAGAGAAAAAAAAAACCTCCTAATGAGGGAAAAAAGTGCCCTGATAGTCCTAGTGTATTCACACACATCACTACCTAAATATATCAATAAATCCCCCCTGGGAGTGATGCGGTGAACAAGTAGCTGGCACTCATGTATAAGGAAATTCCAAGCTATGTGGAATCAATCCACAAACGGAAGTAAGCCCAAAGCTTTTTGGAAAGCTTCAAACTTCTCCCTAGGCAGAGCCTTGGTGAAAAGGTCAGCAATGTTCTCTCGCCTTGCACATATGCCAAGCTGATCTCTCCAGAAGAGAAACTTTCCCTAACATAATGATAATGCACCTCAATGTGCTTAGTGCGAGCATGGAACACAGATTTCCTCGCAACTCCCAATGCGCTCTCAGTGTCCATGAAGATGGTGGTGGCAGAAGGCTGACCAACACCCAAATCAACCATAAGGTGTCTGAGCCATACACACTCAACAGTTGCTATGTAATCTGCCCTATACTCAGCATATTGATGGAGTCATGCGGGCCTAAGCTACATTATTAGGCACCGCATTGATGGAGCTGCATTATTAGGCGCTGTATTGATGGAGTGTCATTCCTAGCTCGGATTTGCATGGTGCATGGAGGGGACTATGGTCCCCTAGAAAAAGTTAGTGAGTTGTAGTTGTCTCCTTTTCATTTGTGTAGTTGTGTGTATCAGTGGTAAAAGAGTATCCCTACAGCCCTATATCTCTATCTGGAAACAACACCCTAACTGTCTTTGATAACGAGATTCCATAATCTCTCGTAGGGTGGGTTGTCCTCTGAACATGATCTCATATCTGCCTCTAATCTAGGTGTATGCTCTCCATCGACATACAAAATGTTCCTCACTTTCCACCTCCTCTCTACATAATCTGCAGATCCGCTATGCCCTAGGGACCTGACGTGTCTCCCACTCTTGATCTCCAGTCTCTGTGATTCCACCCTCAACTAGCGAATCGCCACTCATGAATTGTGTGGCATATAGATGTCCATGTAGTGTGTTCTCTATATGAACCCATCTCATAGAATGGCGAGAAACTGATCTTTATAGTCTAACATCCTCCTTTCTAAACTCGATGATCTCCATAATCTCCTCATGTAGAGCCTACATAGATAATGTCCCCGTACCAAATTCCTCTCTCTTGCTGATAGTAAGGTGAGTCCAAGTCATACTGAAAAGGTGGTAGACTCTCCCTATCCAACCCATGTGTCACAAACCAAGTTCGGACATGTGAGTACCAGGTTCTATCATGCCCACTCTCATGCAACTGTATAGCTTCCACAAATACTCTACGAGTAAGTCTGTCATGGGGCAAATCCCTCACCCTCAAAATGAAGCTTACTATCTTGAATAATGCATTGTGTACTATGGGTGGTGAAGCGAGCTTTTCTCAGATGATGTCATGTGGCACAATCTGCTTGCTATGGAGCAAGGGTCAGATAGAGAGAGAGGGGGGGGGGAGGGGGGGAGGGAGATGGAAAAGGAGAGGGGGAGGGAGACAAAATGATATAATAGACGTCTATAAAATGGCAAAAAGAGCTATGAGACCAAAGTTTACAAACTAGACAATTGTGATACAAGTCCATGTGCTAAATGAAGTTAAAAAATTTAGGCATTCTAAGTGCTGCAATGAAAAACAGGATCAATGATATAATGTGGGGATACAATATGATGAGATTCAAGACAATAAGGAGTAGAACCTATAGAAAGTGGAGTGGTCCTCCATAAGAGTATTAATCACAATTTTACAGATCTTCCAACACATGAACCTTAGCATACACACCATAATACTAAAAAAGAGATGAGTGAGAAATACAATGAGAATAGACAAGTCTTTCCAAAGTGTACAGCAAGCTAGAATACCTACACTATTTATATTAAAATGTAAAATTACAATGTGTGAATATGATACAAATTCTAAATCTAGGAAGAAATAGGGAACTAGATAGAAGAATTTGTTTGTAAAGAGCCTAAGAGGTATGAAGAGTGTGTGTATGGAAAATGTAGAGAATATGGACAATTTAGAACTATTTTACAACAAACCCAAATTGCAAAACTAGGGTTTTGGAAATCCTAAATAAAAAACTAGTGACCTAGCAAGTGAGAAACAGAAATAGCCTCGCTATTCATAGTAAATCGGAAAGGATGCTAATGGTTGGCTGATGCTAACTCCTCCACAACTGCACCAAAGGTAGAGCACACCTCCTCCAAGTGTGTACAACACCTCCTCCAAAGGTAGATGACCTCCAACTTGCATTGAGCACTCCTTGTGCATTGGATGATGTCTTAGAAGTGACCCCATAGGCTTATCGTATGTTTTTATCATCCTCATGCATAAGCTTTTTGAAAAGCAACTCAAAAGCATGTTTGTTTTTACTAAAACACTCCAAATTGGCGATCCCTTCTTTTATCGCATAGCTTTCTTTTCATAGCTAAAAATGCTATGATCTTATAGTTGAGCCATGAGATAAACTTATTATGAGCTTTCCTTGACCTAGTAACTGAGAGTGTCCAAGTGAGGTAAAAGCACATTTTTTAATAGAAATTAGGGTTAGAGTTTTCTCCTGATCTGAACCTCTGACGAATGAATGTTATATATCAAATGAAAGCTATTTCAAGCTCTATCTCATACGACAATAATAATAATTTTCTAAGCTTATATGATCCAAATTTGGCCAAGTACCCAAAAATTAGGGATGCAAGTTTTTTAGGGTTTTGGACCACTGTGACATTGTTTCCATCAATCCCCCGGTCAATGTCATAATGGTACAAGGTTTAATAACCTACAAAACTTCGGATATCTGCGAAACCTCGAATGTTTGTAAAACTTCGAATCTCTAAAAAATATATCTCTTAATTGATTTCTACTAAATCTTGAGCTAATTGTGCATGAATATGGATACTTGAGAAACTGCAAACTGAATGTCAAGATGTGTATTACATAAATAGATCAAGCAACCAACTGCTTGACTATATAAAGTAGCATCATAAGGTTATGAATCTTCTTCTACCTATAATGATACATTAACAACCATAGCAGTTTTCATAGGCTTGGAATTTGACATCTCAAACCTTTCCAATAATTTCTCAATGTATTTCTGCTCTGATATATAGATACACTCATTTTTGTATTTGAATGCAATCCTAACGTAATACTACAAAATAACTAAATCATTCACATCAAATGTATGCTTATGTTCTCCTTTAAAATACTAGAAGTTTGTATCCTTGGGACCTAAATGATCATATTATCAGCATATATGATAATAATAAAATCAAAACATCTTTCTCAGCTTTAACATAAACAGTGAGAGCTACATATGAGTTATAGAAACCAATAGATAGATGATAGAGATGTATCTTCTCATACCAAGCTCTTGGTGCCAGCGTTAGTCCATACAAAGCTTTAATAATCTTGCATACTAAATGCTCTTTACTTGTGTCTTGAAAACCTTCTTGATGCTGAATGTAGACATCTTGATGAACATCACCATTAAGCAAGGCAGTTTTTGATATCTAACTCGTATACTTTCCAACCAAGAGGGTAATAAGAGAAAGTAGTGTTCTGACTACTATCATTCTAGATGTAGGTGCAAAAGCTTAATCATAGTAAATACCTTTCTTTGGTGCATAATTTTTGACTACTAACCATGCTTTATACTTGTCAATGGTACCATCTGCTTTTCTTTTGATTTTGAAGATCCACTTAACACCAATTGCCATTTTGCCTTTTGGTAATTCACAAAGCTTCCATGTTTGATTCTTATGAATAGAATCAATCTCTTCTTGCATAGCTTTCTTCCATACAAGATTTTGTAGTGCATCTTTCACATAAGGTGGTTCAACTAAAGTTAGTGCTAAAATTTTATGAATCTCAAAATGTCTTGCGTAAGTCACCTGAAGTGCTTGTTCTCTCTTTGTCTGACTTTGGGTTTGTTGTATGAAGTTCTTTATACCGTTGTCCTTCCAAGTTTTATATAATCACCTTGGACTATTCTTGAAAAGTGGTGAATTCTCTTCTTTGTCTTCAATATCTCTTTCTTATGGAACTTTGGAACCTTCTCCAACTTCATAAGTCGGAACATCATTGCAAAAGGACTGTGGAACATTGTGCAGGCTTTTGAAAAATGTACTATTACACCTACAAATACAGGTATTGAAGTTGATGTACATGGCGTTGAAGATGCCAATATTCTTCAAATTCCTATTAGTGCTACAATTTCTGCTGCATCTACTACAGAGTAAATTTTTTGGGATGACAGAGATGTTGAGGCCTAGCATTGATAGCCGTGTCCGTCAAACGTGCTTTATTCCTCACATTTTCTCTTGCATAACAACTAAGGATCCTTGGGGTACACTTACCACATTGTACTAGGCTAGGAATGAGGCTCGTGTTGCTTACCTCCAAAAATGGTTGGAGAGTGAGCATATGAATGAAGGTGATTCTATGGATAGTTTTCTAACAAAGATCAAAGACTTGAATGAGCCTTCATCGTGCTTGTTTACCCTTCATCATTGAATAAAGAATAAAATTTCGTCCAATGAGATGAAGTTTTATTAGATAGCATCATTTGATAATTCTTTATATATTTTGGTAGTGATGTATGTGAACACACTAGGACCACCGGGCACTTTTTGCCCTCTTTAGGAGGATTTTTCCCCCGGCTTGTATATACTCCTATTACCTTAACGGGCTACTTATCTTTATACAATCTAGTGGTAGTACATTTTGTATTGTGTGTTGTGCTCAAAGCTTCTTCTTCATCCTTGTGTTGTTCGCGTCCTTCCACATATGCCTAACTCCAAAAATTGGTATCAGAGCAAGTCGTCGCGTCATCTAGGGCATCGTCGACACCCTCCGGTCGCAGTTTCAGAATCACACAAAATTTGGTGAGCATACTGAAGGTGATTAGGAGATAAAAACTACTTTGTTTTGTGGTGCCGAAATCATGATTTGAGCTCGTTTCGGCCTTTGAATGCACTAAAGCAATGCTTCTGCAAGCTATTTTGTCTTTTTGTGCCAAAGATATATACATGTTTTCGAAGCGATGAAGTTTGGTCTAGCCAACCGGCACAAGACCAGCCCTTGAGCTTATGGAGACTCAAATAGACCTTATAAGCATGTGATAAGTGCAAAGAAATGCACTATGTAGTTTGGAGCATCAAGATGAATGAGTCAATACAAAACATTTAGGTTCGCTGGTCGACTAGCTCAAAAAGCTTACTATCTATGGAAGAGACAATGAACTTCAAATGCCCATAGCGACCAACGTGATTACAATTAGAAAAAATCCTTTTATGGGAGTGGTACATATAGGGTTGAGTATATAGAATGCACAAAAGTATGAGGAAATAGCAAAATATGCTATAGGAATGAATGCGACATTCACCGGTGGTACTTCCTATTTTTTAGGAATATGTGAAGGTTGACCCCGAGATAGAAAAACTTAGATTTCTCCCACTCTATTGAACCAAATGATATGAAAATTTATAGGCACAAACTAGACACCGATATCCTTTTAATGAGCCATCTTTCACTCAATTTGAACCTCTAAACTAGGGCCAGTAGCCTCTGCAAGATTACTGTTGGCGAAGAAGATGATTTAGAGAATTGAAGGAGCAAGACAATGATGATCACAAGTGTATGTATATTGCTTCCATGTAATCTACAAGTGATTTCAAGTCTTTATATAGACTTTGGGAGTTTTCCACGACTTCTACAAGTGAGATTTGGATTCAAATGAAGGTGGGAATGGTTGTTGGAGGGAAGCAATTCACTTTCCTACAATCTAGGAAAAGTGAACATCTAGTTTGATCTACTTTTAGGTGATTGATTGCTTGATTGAATGCAACTTCAACCACCACAAATTCATTGGATTTGGGCTCTATATTTCTACCTTTACATGTCTAAAGCTCAAGGCTTTTACAACGGTAAATGAACCATCAGAAATCTCTCAAAAAAATACAATAAATGAGCATAAGAAAAAAAACTCTCCAACGGATATTCTTTCGACATGATAGCCTTTGATGTAGATCAAATCCACCTCAAGCATAGTGTAAGCTTGATGTTCCAACAGCTCCCCCTCAAGCTAAAGTATGCTTGGGTCTTTATTCTCTGATAGGTTGAATAGCTACGATAGCTTTGAATCTATAAAGCTTTATTCCATCAAGTGCCTTCGTCATCATATCTGTCACACTAAGTTTATGATTCATCTCCAAAGGTGTACCTGCAGGTTTAGTGTTCTCCATTTTGAACTTGTGAAGAAGATCCTGAATGTATCTTCTCTGAGGCAAATACATTCGTTCATCTATGTATATCACCTACATACCTAGGAAATATGTGGGCTCACCTAGGTCACTAATTTTGAACTCCTCTTGCATGTGTCTCTTGATCCTTTGAATGCCATTTAGATCATCACCTATCACAATAATATCATCTACATATACACATAGATAGATAACCTCATTATGATCCTTTTTGATGAATAGAGAAGGATCTGAGCTGCTAGCTTTGAACCCTTGATCTTGAAGATATGTCACAAACCTCTAATTCCAAGCTCTAGGAGCTTGTTTCAATCCATACAATGCTTTCTTAGGTCTACAAACATAAGATGGATGATTAGGGTTTTCAAAACCTGGTGGTTGTGACATGTATACCTATTCACTTATCCAACCATTTAAGAATGCATTTTTCACATCAAGTTGGAGGAGTCTCCAATTCCTTGCAGCAGCTATACTTATCAATGTCCTGATTGTAGTCATCTTTGCAACTGGTCAGAATGTTTCCTCATAGTCTATACCATGAGTTTGTGAGCATCCTTTGGCAACTAATCTTGCCTTGTACCTGCGAACTAATCCATTTGAGTTTCTTTTAACTTTATATACCCATCTGCAACCAATTACCTTTTGATTTGGTGACATTGGAACCAAATCCCAAGTGTCCATTTCCTTCAATACATCTATCTCTTCCTTCAAGGCCTTTTCCCAATTAGGGTTTTCCTTTACCTCTTCATAGGTTGAGGGTTCCTCTAAAATAGAGCCTTTTGCCAGTATATTGAATGCTTTGTAACAAATGTGGAATCATATCCATACCTTTCTGGTTGTTTCTTCTCTCTTGTAGATCTTCCAGCTGCTTGTTTGGAGCATTCACTTCCTGGATCTTGGACCTGTGTATCATGCTTGCTTCCTAATTGATGAGAGTCAGAATCAAGATCATATGGTAGTGTTACCTTTTGTTTGTCTTCATCATACCAAGACTTGTGTTCTTCAAACACAACATCTCTACTTGTAGTGAATTACTTGGTTGAAGTATTGAAGAACCTATAACCCAACTGAGTTGAATCATATCCAATAAACACTGCCTTTGTTTCCCTTTCATCTAGCTTACCTCTTATTTGTGATGGTACATGAACATAAGCTAAACAACCAAAAACCTTGCAATGTCCAAGACTAGGTTTTCTTCCATGCTTCATAAGGAGTCATACCTTGAAGTGATTTGGATGGTAGTCTATTGACAAGGTACACACCAGTTGAAATAGCTTCTACCCATAGATAATGTGGCAACTTCTTCTCTTCATTAGGGGAAAAAATGAACTCTGAATGGGCCTTTTAAATTAAGGAGTGATTAGTGATGGACCAATAAGAAGAGGGTGGTGGCCACAGTCTATGCCCTATAAAATACTAGGCTGAAGGGGGGAGAGGGGACATATTTCTCCCTTATTTAATGAGTTGCCTCTTGAGAGAGAAGGAGTCTCGTAATTTAGTTGGGCCCAAAAATTCAAAATTTCTAAAAAGTTAAAAAAATCATCATAACACCTGAAAATGGACTCCCCATTACTTTTTAAGGTCAAAAGTACTCTTTTCTACTCCAAATTCAAAATCCATGCATGTTTTGAGCTGAAAAAAATGGGTTTTTTCAAAAATACTCAAAAAAGAGTTATTTCCCTCCTAAACCTCACATTTTCATACCCAGGTCCCAAAAAGTCATCGTTTCCCACTACTTTCACTCTGTAGCACACCATTGAAGCTCCTGTTTCTACACTCCAACCTACCTGCATCTCCTATCTCGAATTACTGTTGTAGCTTGAAGACCTTTAGCTTCAATGGCAACATCTAAAGCTTCTAGGCAACCGAGAGATGAAATCCTCACATTAAGATGTCACAGTATCAAAGCCACAGATGGACAATGGCTATCACATGAGTACTCCAAAGGTGCATGGGTGTACATGCAACCCTCTAGAGTTAGGCCTCATCCAGTTAGAGATCATGGAAACTTAGATCTTCATTGGAAGGGAAAGTTACTTGGCTTCAAGAAGCACAGAGACAATGGGATGGTTGCTATTGTACATGTTTTTACAATGGCAACTATGAAACTTGAAAACTCTAGTAGTATGAGATATCCTGTGAATTGTAAGTATTACTCTGCAATATTTTATGTTTTCTTGTGTCGGACATATTTCTGAACTAATTAGATATGTTTTTGTTTTTTTCAGATATATTTCCTTCTACTTTGGTGGAAGAGCAACCACTTCATAGTCTTACAGGTACTTTCAAGGCATTGCATGCAGATGTTGGTGCACTAGTCTTTCCAAATATATCTCGTGCTCAACTTTACTATGATAGAGTTTTCTTTTTCACACATAGATATGTTGTACCCTCTACAATGAATGGTTTTGGAAGGTTAGAGAGAATTGAATTACATTCTCTTCTTAGCTTGAAGTGGCCAAAACTTGATATATGGTCCGTATCATCTTTGAAGCAAAAGATGGTAGTGGATATACATAACTCTTTGAAATTCACAAAAGTGTCTAGGTCTATAGGTTTGCATTGGTCTTTTCCCATTCATTGTTTTGTATATTTATTCCAAGGACTCTCATTCCAAGAGACTTCCACCATGTTCATGTGTAAAGATATCACATACGAGCAAGTCAAAAGTCTTCTTGGTGAAAATTGGGGTTTGATGAAAGGAATTGCAGAAGGTGATAAATATCTTTGTAAAATAGGTGGAATAGGTATAGGATTTTGATATTTGAAACAATGTACTTCATTATATATCAAACTCTACTATGATCATTGGATATGCAAACTTGGCAAATGGATACCATTTCAAAGCTCAAAGGGATCTTTGCATTCATTTGAAATAAAGCTTAGATTGCCCAACAAAGAAACAGAAACTATTTTAGTGAATAATCATTGGAGCTTGGCTAATCTGAGAGAACACTTGATGATTATGGGGTTTGAAGGACTAACTCGATCCCAATTCAAAATTCAAGGACATAAGGTTAGAAATGTTTCATGCTTTTGTTAAAGTAATCTTTTCATTATTGTTTATTTTACTTTAGTGACTTCAATTTCTTACCCACATTATTGATTACATGTGGGCAGAAGAATGGAATACAAAATGACGGTCCCTGTAGATTAGAGCAAAGATGG
The DNA here is from genome assembly GCA_020310875.1 of Ceratopteris richardii. Taxonomy (NCBI): domain Eukaryota; kingdom Viridiplantae; phylum Streptophyta; class Polypodiopsida; order Polypodiales; family Pteridaceae; genus Ceratopteris; species Ceratopteris richardii. The sequence goes on from CM035443.1 coordinate 67,040,411, forward strand.
AACAGAACTCTCATTTTCATAGTTCTTTTGCAACCTGATAATGTCACTTCTTAGGCCCTAGTCATTGTATCTCATGGTTTTTGCACTTTCAAGAACCTTGTAAAAAGTAGGACAATCGATTCATGTTAGATATTGTATATACTTTCTTCTCTACAATGGTAGTTTGAAAACTTTTGGAATGTCAAAAAGTCTATTCACTACTTTGAAATGTGGTTGCTCATGTTTTTTTCTGTGCATTATTTTGTCATCAGAAACACATTTTTTGAAATTGCCCTTCTTTATTCTATACATTTAAAAGCGGGCCCACTCAGTTTAAAAACTTGAATCTGCTATAAAAATGGGTTCGATGTGCTCATTTCTCACATTTGCACTCTCAAAGAGCTAGAAAGCACAGACTACAAGCCTCTAGAATTCTCGCGCGCAAGCAATGGCTGCTAGCACTTCCACTCCCATGAAATCTCCTCGAGATCTATTCATGGAGTTTTTGGATACTACAGACTACAATCGTCATACGGATTTGTATGACCTAGTCTATAGAGTCCCTAATCTTGAAGGGACAATAGCCATGAACTCCGACGTGATCGATGAGATCACAGATTTTATGGAATTCTGGATATTAGGATATGCCATAGATATTGCAGCATATGAGTGTAAATGGGTCCCCTATGACCTGCTTTTCTACGTTCATAACTACGAGAGGTAGAGATAGAAATGTTTTTAGTTGTACTTGTCGCGGGAGAGGAATTTTTGTTCCTGCATGATATTGAGAAGGCATTTGGTCTACGCCTCGATGAATGCCTTAGTATTTTCTGCTCAACCTTGGATGTTCCCATGGACAACACTTCTGACATTATCCAAAAGGAAACAATTACACTTGGTGATTAAGTTGCAGACACCATTGCATTTGTGTGTGAAGAGATTTTGAGCCATGCCAACCAAGATGCCACTGAAGAAGATCTGGCCGCAGCAACGGAAAGATTTTTGGAGAAGAAGATTCCAACATCCCCTATTGTGGAGAAAAGTGGCATGACCCATTCATCAAATCCACTAGATGCTATGGGAAGAGGAGAGGATGAAGATAGGCTTCAAGATGTAAGTGTGTAATGACATTTATGGTTGTCTCATATTCATACAAGATGTATCTATTTAATTTTATGATTGTCTATGTACAGGAAACAATTGAAGTGGATAAATTTGCAGCAAGGAGTGGTGGTGACTGTGTTTCCCGGGGCCATGGCTCTTCCTTGGCACATTACATTGGAAAATTGCCAAAGGAAGATTTTTTCATAATTCAGAAGGACTTTTCCCCTCAAGGATACTTCATGACTTGGTGTCTGAAGGCCTTGAGCAAAGTTTTGTGCCTATCTACAATAATGCAAGGGACCAATTGTATATATCTAGTTAGGAAGTCCCTTGCCCTTACTAACCTAGGAGTTAACTTTTAGAGGAAAAATATTAGGTCAAATAGGAATAGCTTTAGGTCTTGGATTGACAGACCCTCAGCTAATATCCCAATCAGTTTTGACTTACCAATTGCCACTATCTTTTCAGAGAAGAAAGAATGTAGTGGAGAGGCTCAAGGCCAAGAGCCAATTGTAAAAACTTTATAATACCAGTAATTGTTTTTCCAATTTCCATGTGCATTCAATCTATTATATCTTTATGGTTTTGAAAATCTCATAACTTTTGCACAGTTTAATCAATCTTTTTCCATTATTTCTTGTAATTTGTGTTGCCAGAAATGCATGCAATGGCCTACGAATGCAAAAAAAAAGGCCTGCCACAGAAACACGGGGATGGGCCCATCCCCGCGTTTCTGTGGCAGGCCTTTTTTTTCTGTGGCACGCCTTTTTTTTGCATTCCTAGGCCATCCTATGCACTAAGTTACCTATATTGCAAGTCTATGTCCCTCAATCAGCACCTTCACTTGGGGAATTTTGGAAGACTCTTCTTATGTGCAATAATTAGAGAAAGTTAAGACTCTTCTGGATGCATATAAGCATGCAACAGTAAATAAGTACATGTATGTTCATAAACATTGTTTAGCTATTGGTCAGGGGGTTAGCATGCAGTGCACTCTAGCCAAGGCCAATCATATTCCCCAATGTGCATGGCATGTGTTTTCATGGCTTGGAAATGCCAAAAAAAGGCCTGTCACAGAAACACAGGGATAGGCCCTGCAAAACTTTTGCAGGGCCCATCCCTGCGTTTTTGTGGTAGGCCTTTTTTTGGCATTTCCAAGCATGAAACGCATTAAATAGCATTACCACTTACAACAAGTACAGAAAAAAGAATGATACAACTATGAAAAACACTTCAAAGAGGTAGTGGAAAAAGACACCTAGAAAAATAGGAGAAATAAACTTCAAAACATGTACACTAAGAGATAAACACTTGGGAGAGCAAATATGAGAAGAAAAAGATTATATTCATCATTTAGGATTTACAAAATATTCATCATATGGGATATACAAAAGGTTCTCCAAACAAGGGAGTACAGATTTTTGTTAAGGGTTATTCCCTCTAATTCTCCTACCTAGATGCAAATCTTTAGGTTGTATTGTCACTCTCTTTGCATGGATGGCACATAGGTTAGAGTCCTCGAACATGGATATAAGATACGCCTCTGCAGCTTCTTGGAGAGCTTCAATGGCTATCCCTTGGATACGAAGTCTAGCGCAATAGCGTTGGATCTCTTCCTTCACAACTCTTGCAAATGACCTTTGTGGAATAAGAAGCTCCACAGAATTTTGATAGTGTCAAATCTCTACAAAGGCTTTGGTTTGCTTTTTGCGCCTTTGTGGTGCTCTTGCATTTGGAGGGATGTTGGGTTGTGGTCGTTGTGGTCTACGACGTGGTTGATAGTTCTTCTTTCTTCTTGAAGGACACCTAGATGGTCCTGCCTATCATTTACTTCCTTTGCCCGACCTTGCTCTCTTTCTTCATCAGTTGGTCTTTGTCCTTGTCTTGGGGGGAGTGTCTTGCCTCCTTAAGTTACTCGATGGTCCACGGGGATATCATCATTGTTCCATGGTGGCTCATTTATACTTTCTTCATCTGAGGAACTCGATAAATTTGATGTCTCAATCACAACTTGCCTATGTCCTCGTTGTTTGGGCGTTGCCTTGATTGGTGCCCTAACTGGGGGCTCATCATCGGATACATCTCTCTCTGGTGAAGCTTCACCCCCCTGCAATGGAATGCTACCAGACTTTGTCCCTACACCCAAGTTTCGTCTGGAAGAGTGGCTTGTGGTTCGACGCTTCTTGTGGGGTGTCATCCATGTTGGGTGCTGAGTACCTTGCACATCGCTAGGGTAGACGACATGATCCTTCCTAGCAATCTACTTTGTGCATGCCATTCTCTTAGGTTGTAAAGTGGTAAAATGAGGAAGGACACCTCTATTTATAGGCTTTCACTTAAGAATTGTGTTGTTCACATTTAAATGGATAAAAATTAATTTTAAGACAGTAAAAGTATATTCATAAAAATAATAAAATTTTATTTGAAGTGAAAGGGGTTATAAAACCTTGAAAAGAATAATGCATTTAAAGAGTTTGAAAACTATTTCCAAGTAGAACCCTCGCGCTCTTTGTGCACGCCATTGGGGATGATGGACGGGTCGTGACGATGAAATCCACTTCTCTCTTGCAATATCATGTTGTAGAATTTGTGTAATCATTGCTATTTGTGACTCACATGCTCGTTCCATTACATATTTTCTAGCGAATGTCGCACGAAAAAACCAATTGAACATTTCTTCTAAATAGTTTGATTGGAGTAGACCACTGCCATGATGAGTGTTTTTAAAGTAAACACCTCTAGGCCTATAATGTGACTTCTCCATTCCTTGTGTACTAAAAATGTTTAGTGATCCATATCGATTCATAAAATATGCTCCATGTGCAAAAAGGATATGCTATGATATGGTCAATAAGATATACACATAGTGTTTAAGACCAAATTAAAAAATGAAAGCGAAACTTACTATGTAATATGTAATGTTGCTTTCTCCCCAAGATAAGATGAATTACTGTGTAAACTCCTTCAAAGTCACTTGGAATAATTCTTGTTGTGAAGCATTAGTGGAAACCAAACTCATCAAATGTAACAATTGATCGAACGACGACCAAACCTTCTTTCGCTTGTTAATGAGATCAACCTGACTATCATTGTCCGTTGTAATTGAACAGAGGTCCTTCCAAAGCTGCCATTTCCCATCATTTTGACTATTCACATCTCTTTTAAAGAAACGTCTTGCCCTCTTCCCAGTCATTGAAACTTGTAAAATCTCTTGAGACTCACCATACTTCTTAACAACTAAAAATACATGGCCACCATGACAAGCTATAGAATTCGAATGATCTTCTATTTTTTGGATTGCTATTGTAGACCTCTCTAGTGGTTTCATTGCAAATACATATTCAACATGGAGCTTCAAAAGCCTATCAAAGATCCTCATGAATGCATGCAAAGTACAAAAGTGAACATTGACTAATGGAAATGGGATAATGGGGTTCCAATCATTGCTTATTTTATCATGAACTGGTTCTTGTAACATTGGACACCTCAAAACTGATATCTCCCATTTCCTGTGATTCGATAAGTCTGTTTCATCAATTTCTTCAGAGTCATCAACTCTCATCAATGCCCTTGTAGGTTTAGACTGTCTCTTAGATCTCTTGTAACCTGGTGTACAATATGGGCACGGATAGAGAGAAGATTGTTGGAGCAGAGCAATCATCAATAGGTGATTACATGAGGTCCAAAAGTGAAAAGATATGTGGAAGGATGAAGATTACTTTCAAAGGAAAAGAATAGAATCAGAAATGTTTTCTTTTGTATATTACTCTTGTAAATAGTTCAATGTATTTTGAAAATGATGACGAGTTAGACTCGTATATATATCTACAGATATGTATTCGTAGGTAGAGAGAGTGATATAGATCAGATAGAGAGGACAATAGATGAATAGGTGATGAACATTGTATGTATCATCAACCATATGCATGAAAAGTAATGAAGAAGAAAATATTGTAGATTTCTGCGCGTCGATCTTCTCTCCCATTCTCCTTCTGTGCTTAATCTTTTGAAGAATCCTTTTGCACGTATCTAAGTCCATAGCTAATCTATCTATGGCTAGAATTTGAGAGGTTAATTGCAATCAGGTTGAGAGAATTTTGATTAGGAACATTCATATGTAAGAATGTTCTAAGAGTCGAAAAATCTGGCGCACATTTCATCTTGAAAGAAATGGTCAGTGCTCAGTCCACAGTGTAAAGTTTTACACAAGTGAGGGCTCAAAATCTAAGTTGGAAGGTAAGCTATCTATGGCTAGAAGATCTTGATCAAACAGGTTCAGAGATGGGAGAACCAGTGCTAAGAAGTTGCAGGTGTCAAAGTCGCCATTGCAAGGAAGCAGTTTCAGACATAGGTAAAGTGTTTCACACATTTCTCACAGTATACTCAATCATTTTGAGAGATTTAACTTGGTAAAGTTGCGCAACCTTAAGGCAAAGTGCTGTGCAAAGTTTTATCAAAAACTTTACAGGATTGATTAGTCAATGAGTGACTAATCTGCAGCAGACTTTTTTGAAGAAACTGAATTTTTCAGAATAATCAATTTTCTGATAATTTGGTGAAGATTCTCTAAATTAGGTGGAGTCTAAAGTTGATCTTGATATAGAGGTGATCTAAATTCAAGGTCAACTTGTTCTTTTGGAGATTAACAATCTCCATCAGTGGTATCAGAGCAGGTTGTGTCAAAATTGAAGTGAAGAAGACTCCAACTAGTGCAGAAATACAAAACTTTACATTTCGAAGGTGCAAAAGGTTAAAGTGTGAAGAAAGATCGAAGGAAGACATACAAAGAGCATCAAAAGGATCAGAAGGAGCATCATTCGAAGTAAAGGTACATTTATTATCTGTAAAGGTTAAAGATTTGAAGCTACAGGTGAAGTAAAGATGGGAGATAGTCTCCAAATTGAAAAGCTCGATAGAGAGAACTATCCTGCATGGTCTATGAGGATGGAAGCTCATCTTATGAGCAAAGATCTGATAGGATACATCACAGGAGATGAAGAAAAGCCAGAATTCAGAGATCCTAGTGTTCGAACTAGGGAGGAGCTTGCAGATTTGAAGAATTGGATGAAGAAGGATGCTCAAGCAAGAAGCATCATCTACATGGCAGTTAATGACTATTTGCTTCCTCACATTAGAGGACTTGAAAGTGCATGTGACATTTGGAATGCTTTGGAAGAGCATTTCCAAAATACAACCAAATCAAGGAAGGCTTCACTATGGGCAGAGTTTACTACCTTCAAGAAGAAGGCCTCACAATCAATTTCTGATTATGTGACAAAGATGAAGGACATTGCAGATTCTTTAGGTGCAGTTGATGAAGATATTGAAGAAGACAAATTGGTAAGACAAATACTCACAGGGCTAAGAGGAGATGAGAAATGGAAGCCTTTCATTTTATCTATAGAACTTTCATTAGATCATTTTACTCCTGATTTGAATCAATTGTTAGGTCATATGCTAACTTTTGAGAATGATGTCAAAGGAGATGTTGATAAGAGTGCAGGTCATGCAATGTATTCTAAAGACAAGAAGAAAGCCAACAAAGGGAAGCAACAATCAGGTGAAGAAGAAGGTACTTCAAACCAAGCAAACTTCATAAGAGGAAGAGGAAATGGCAGAAGTAGAGGAAGAGGCAGAAACAACAAAGAGAATGCGAGAGCTTGTTGGATATGTGGTAAGACCAATCATCTATCTCATGATTGTTGGCATAATAATCAAAACAATGGTAATTATCAGAACTTTAATCAAAGAGCAAGAGGTGGTAGATTTCAGAGAGGAAATTTCAGAGGTAGAGGTGGTAGGAATTCTTTTGGAAGAGGTGGTGGAAGAAACTTCCAAAGTCAATCCTATAATAACACCTACTACAACTATGCATCAGATCAAAAGGAGGATTCGACTCTCATTATGAATACATGTGAAACTTCACATGAGGACATGAGAGTGTTTTATATTGATTCAGGATGTAGTAATCATTTGAGTGGAAATATTGCTTTGATGACTGACCTAGATCATAATGCAATTAATCATACAGTGCAGACAGGTGATAATACAAAGCATAAGGTAAAGTCAATTGGTTCAGTCAAAGCTAAGGATGGGAGCACTCTTCTGAGTAAGGTACTCTATGTTCCCACAATTCCAAAGAATTTGATCAGTGTAGGTCAAATTGTGGAAAAAGGTTATGAGGTAAGGTTTACCAATGATGGAGTTTATGTGGAAGACCCTAGTCAAGGGTATAAACAAATTATTGCAGGAAAGAAAGAAGGAAGGCTTTTCACATTGAAGGTACAAGGAAATGTTGGACATGCTATGTTCACATATGGAGAGCAGAAGGTGTCAGAATTGGATCTTTGGCACAAAAGACTTGGACACTTTAATGAAAGAGGTATCAAAGAAATGATTAACAATGATTCAGTGCTTGGAATGCCTAACATTGCAGGTCAACACATGACATACAGATGTGAGGCATGTTAATTAGGTAAGGCTCATAAGCAATCCTATTCCAAGCATGGATTTATGTATTCAGAAAGACTTGAATTGGTGCATACAGATGTGTGGGGTCCTTCAAAGGACTTTAGTATAAATGGTTCAAGATATTATGTCATATATGTTGATGATGCTACCAGGTGGATCACAATTTATGTGATTAAAGAAAAGTCAGAAGTGTTTAATACATTTAAACACTATCATGCATATGCAGAAAGGATTACAGGTCAAAAATTGAAGAGACTAAGGTCAGATGGAGGGGGAGAGTATTTTTCAAATGAGTTCAATGATTATTTGTGGAATGCAGGTATAAAGAGAGAAGTTACTTGCAGGTACTCTCCTCAACAAAATGGGGTAGCAGAAAGAAGAAATAGGACTCTTGTTGAGTTTGCAAGGTCCATGATGAAAGAGAAGAATTGTCCAAATTATTTGTGGGCAGAGGCTGTAAATACAGCTACATATTTGGTCAATAGATTGCCTTGTAAAGCTTTGCAGGGCATGACACCATATGAAGCTTGGTGGGGTAAGAAACCTACCTTGGATCATTGCAGAATATTTGGATGCTTGGCATATGCATATGTGCCATCTCAATTGAGGCATAAGTTGGAGCCTAAGGCGGAGAAGTATGTATTCATTGGCTATGATGATAAGCAAATGGGATACAGGTTGTGGAGTCCATCCACAAAGCAATTTATTGTATCCAAGGATGTTACATTTGATGAGCAAGGTACTTGGTATGCAGGTAAATATAATGTACATGCAGATGATGAAGAAGTAGTGGAACAAAGGAAAGGTAAAGCAAAGATACAATTACTTGATGAAAGTGATAGTAATGAAGTGCAGATTGAAGTTGAAGAGAGGCCAAGGTTTGATCCAGAATGTGATGAACCAGAGACTTCAAGAAGTGGAGAAGTTAGGAGATCATCTAGGCACAAATGGCAACCTACAAGGTATAGCTATGACACTTCATTTTTAACTACTAAAGATTATGCTTATTTGGTAAAAGCAGATGAAGACCCTTCTACATATGAAGAGGCCAAAGGGAAGAAGAATTGGGAAGATGCTATGCAAGAGGAGTATGATGCATTGATAGAGAATCAAACATTGGATTTGGTTCCTAAACCTAATAGTCAGAAAATCATTGGTTGCAAGTGGGTTTACAAAACAAAGAGGTTTGCAGATGGAAGTGTGTCTAGATACAAAGCTAGACTTGTTGTGAAAGGGTATGCACAGACATATGGAGTGGACTATGATGAGACTTATAGTCATGTGGCAAAGATGACAACCATCAGGACACTCATAGCAATTGCTGCTTGTAAAGGTTGGAAGTTGTCTCAATTAGATGTTAAAAATGCCTTCTTGAATGGTTACATTTCAGATGAAGTCTACATGGAGCAACCAGATGGGTTCAAAGATCAAGTGAGTCCAAATTATGTATGTAAGCTCAAGAGAGCTTTGTATGGGTTGAAGCAAGCCCCAAGGGCTTGGAATTATAGGCTTGTAAAATTCTTGAATGATCTTGGATTTCAAGCATCAAAGGCAGATAGTAGCTTGCTAGTTAAAGCAAGTGAAGACGGGTTCATTTATGTTTGTATTTATGTTGATGACATAATACTTACAGGAACAGATGAGAAAGGAATACAAATGATCAAGAAGCAGATGGAGAAAGAGTTCAAAATCAGTGATTTGGGGAACCTATCATTCTTCTTGGGAATGGAGATCTCTTATACTCAACATGGAGTATATGTGACCCAAGAAAGGTATCTTAAAAATTTGCTAACCAAATTTAAAATGGAAGATTGCAGGGTTGCACCTACACCTTTGGAAGTAAACCATAAATTGTCTAGGTTTGGAGGAGAAGAGTTCAGAGATATGAAACTCTATCAAAGTTTGGTTGGTAGCTTGATTTATGCTACATTAACAAGGCCTGATTTATCATATGCAGTTGGTGTGCTTTCACAATTTATGCATTGCCCTAGAAAGGAACATTGGATTGCAGGACAAAGAGTACTTAGGTACATCAAGGGTACACTCAGAGAAGGGTTGTACTATGGGTTTACTTCAGATACAAGAATCAAGATATATAGTGATGCAGATTGGGCAGGTAATGTGGATGATAGAAGATCAACACATGGATACTTGTGCTATGTAGGAGACAAATTGATTTCATGGTGTTCCAAGAAGCAACATACAGTTGCTTTGTCATCTACAGAAGCAGAATATAAAGGTATGGTGGAAGCTGCAAAAGAGGTAATATGGCTAAAGACACTTTTGAAAGTTTTTGATGTGATTCAGAGTACTCCTATTATTTGTGGAGACAATATGAGTTCATTATACTTGGCAGCTAATCCTGTATTTCATGCTAGAACTAAGCATATTGAAATACAGTATCATTTCCTGAGAGAGAAGGTCATTGAGAAAGAGGTTGAAGTCATACACACTCCTACAAAAGATCAACTTGCAGATATGATGACTAAAAGCTTGGATGGACCTAAATTGCAGAGGTTTAAAGATATGGCAGGAATAAAGAAGATACAGGTAATCACAATTGAAGATTGAGGGGGAGCTGTTGGAGCAGAGCAATCATCAATAGGTGATTACATGAAGTCCAAAAGTGAAAAGATATGTGGAAGGATGAAGATTACTTTCAAAGGAAAAGAATAGAATCAGAAATGTTTTCTTTTGTATATTACTCTTGTAAATAGTTCAATGTATTTTGAAAAAGATGACGAGTTAGACTCGTATATATATCTACAGATATGTATTCGTAGGTAGAGAGAGTGATATAGATCAGATAGAGAGGACAATAGATGAATAGGTGATGAACATTGTATGTATCATCAACCATATGCATGAAAAGTAATGAAGAAGAAAATATTGTAGTTTTCTGCGCGTCGATCTTCTCTCCCATTCTCCTTCTGTGCTTAATCTTTTGAAGAATCCTTTTGCACGTATCTAAGTCCATAGCTAATCTATCTATGGCTAGAATTTGAGAGGTTAATTGCAATCAGGTTGAGAGAATTTTGATTAGGAACATTCATATGTAAGAATGTTCTAAGAGTCAAAAAATCCGGCGCACATTTCATCTTCAAAGAAATGGTCAGTGCTCAGTCCACAGTGTAAAGTTTTACACAAGTGAGGGCTCAAAATCTAAGTTGGAAGGTAAGCTATCTATGGCTAGAAGATCTTGATCAAACGGGTTCAGAGTTGGGAGAACCAGTGCTAAGAAGTTGCAGGTGTCAAAGTCGCCATTGCAAGGAAGCAGTTTCAGACATAGGTAAAGTGTTTCACACATTTCTCACAGTATACTCAATCATTTTGAGAGATTTAACTTGGTAAAGTTGCGCAACCTTAAGGCGAAGTGTTGTGCAAAGTTTTATCAAAAACTTTACAGGATTGATTAGTCAATGAGTGACTAATCTGCAGCAGACTTTTCTGAAGAAACTGAATTTTTCAGAATAATCAATTTTCTGATAATTTGGTGAAGATTCTCTAAATTAGGTGGAGTCTAAAGTTGATCTTGATATAGAGGTGATCTAAATTCAAGGTCAACTTGTTCTTTTGGAGATTAACACTCTCCATCAAAGATGCTCCTTGTTTACAACCTAACATGCATTTTATATTCTTAAGGTCTCCACCCAAATGCCATTCTACCTCAAAATCACCTATATCATCTACAAAAAGCTTTTGCCCATGTATTTGAGAAGAGATTACTTCTGTAATCCATGGAGTCCTACTAAAAATCCACGAAATATCACTGTTGGTTTCTTTGGGAACTTCTATAGCACGTAACCACCAGATATCTCTCTCTCTGATTGCACACTGTAAGTCAAATGGTCCCTCCCTCCTAAAGTTTCAACACTCATTGCATGGTCCATAATTTCATTCATTAGCATCATACTCAACCTTTCTCCTTTATGATTTGACACTCATCAAGCTTCAATATGAACTTTAACTTAACATTACAGTCTGCACAAAAGAGAAAACATTATCTTAATATGACACTTGAATGCAATAAAACTTCAAACCAAATAAAATGTAGTAGGGGTACCTTTGATTGTTGAACTATAAAAGTGAACCATTGCTTGTTGAAGCTTCTGAAGATCCACAAATATATTGTTGAATTTAGTTTAAGTAAATCCTTGTGTAGATAGGATTTTTGATTGCTTCTTGGGAATATTTGGATGATAAACAGAGGGAGGCATAATTTCTTCTATGAATAAATATTGTCCAATAGTACGAGTCACATCCTCATTTGAAGTTTTTTTATTGATAGACACTTTATCTGGGCATGTAAATATACTTTGAGAAATACCTTGTGATTGTAAGGCTTGCCTGAGAAGGGTGTACATTGCAGTATACCCATTTCTACTAATGCCCGCTTTGTCACATATTGCTTGCACATTGTGCACTGTGATAAGGTTTTTTTACTTCTTTGAAAACTCAGCTTCAACAACAACTCTAATACACTTTCCTATGGGTGAGTCTAAAGCAGAAGTGATTTCTTTGGTGTTTATACAGTTATTCATCAGCTTGAATTGGTCTTGTGTTGTTGATGAAGCATTCATGTCTTGAATAAATGACCTACACAATGAAAAATTCCATTACAAATCTTCATCAAAACATATAAAAGTAAAACAAACACTCACCTTGTTGCATATATACGTCATTTGTGTGCTCCACCACCTTTTGAAAGAGCTTCAAAGGATGAAAATGCTCTTTTCCTATGTCTTATACCAAGTGGAGTCTCTTTCAGCTGCTAGAGATTGGCAGTTAACTTTGAAATTGTGCTTTGTTTTGCTTCAATATCTTGTTCCAAATCTGCAAGTTGTTTTTGTAAAGATATGATTGTGCTTTCTAAAGTGACCACCCTCATATGATGCAAGTTGCTTTTGTAAAGATATGATTGTGCTTTCTAAAGTGACCACCCTCATATGATGGATGTGATATTGTTGGAACCAATACTTAGCAGTAGCAAGTGAATGTGTAGATAATCGCTTGCAGTAAGCTAATAGTCCAGCTTCACCCGCACCAATGAAGTGAAGAAAGTTGAGAGGTTCTGGAATGTTGGATGGTAAGAAGATATTGGATCAAGAGGATATAGTGAACCATGAGCCCAAAGATCAATACTTTTTTCTACAGCTAGATGACGTTCATTTTGAGAATTGGCATCCTTGTTGCATCGTGTATTTGGAGCAAACTCTCTAGGCACACGGACATAGATACTGGTTGATGTAGGAGCATGCAAACGTTCTACTGTGAAGTTTGTGATACATGTCAACACTGTCTTTGCTAATGACCAGCAATATAAAAAACAAAGATGAAAAACTGGTTGGAAGGGACTCTAAAGCATATGTTTTGCTCAAAAAATGTGTTTTCTTGTATGTGATTGGGTTAAAGTGTATTTTTCCACTGTGTATGGCTGAAAATGATGAAATTTGAACAAAATCATTTTTTGGGGGAAGCATAGTCACGGATTTGATGATGTTGCACTTACTTTTGGAGGGAGTTTGAAAATTATACTTTTTCTAAAAGAAACTTCAAAAAATGGGCCCAAAAAAGTGAATTTTGACATATATATTAAAAAATAGGCCCTTTTGAGTTAATATACACTGAAAATGAGCCTTAAAAAAAAAACTCATTTTTTTATTCAAATACATGTACAAGTTTGATGATGCGGAAAGTAGACTCTCTTTCTCTCTCTCTAGAAGAAGAAAGACAGAGGCCTACTGAAGCCTAAAAAAAAGCCTACTCCAGCCTACTAAAAAGTGATCTATTAAATGCACTTTGTCCCCTTAAACAAGAACAAAATTAAGCTTAATCCCTAAAAATTAGGGATCCTTACAAGGCCAATGCAAGGTTCATTTTCTCCCCTAATGTCAAGCATTGTTCGGGCTGATCCAACTAATGTCTTGTTTCTCCTCTCTGCAATTCTATTTAGTTGAGGAGAGTACCTAGTAGTCACTTCCCTTTTGATACCTTTATTCTGTAAGAACTCATCAAACTCTTTGGAGAAGTATTCTCCCCCTCCATTAGATCTGATCTTCTTTAGTGATCTACCTGTATGACTCTCCACATGTGCAAGATACTTCTTGAAGCAATCAAACACTTCATTCTTACTCTTGATAAAGTATAGAACAGTCCATCTACTATGATCATCAATAAATGAGACATAATACCTTGATCCTGCCAATGAAGGTTCTTGAATTGGTCCCCATACATATCTATGTACTAAGTCTAATAAGTTGTTGTAGATGTAGCCTTTATGGTTGAATGGTTGTCTTTGTGCCTTCCCAATCTGACATGCATCACACCTGTTGATCATGTGTTGCTTTGATATGTTCGGCAGTCCTAGAACACTTTGATCCTTGCATATATCCTTCAAGGTTCTTTCATTCACATGAGCAAGTCTCTTATGCCACACTTGAAGCTCACTTAGGGTTTGAGACCCAAAGTTGAATAGAGCTATGTTCTTGGTTTCTCCTACTTCAAAAGTAAAGAGCCTACCATGCTTCTCACCTCGGGCTATGTTTTTGAAGCCTTGACATGGATCTTCCACAAAAGCTCCATGTTGGGTGAACCTAACTTGCAAGCCTTTTCAACTGTTTGGCCTACACTTATTAGATTTTTAGTGATAATGGGTACATAGAGAACCATACTCAGAATTTTTGTCCTACCATTGGAAGCTTTGACATTACCAATCTTCTCCACATTGTGCTTTGTGTCATCCCCTGTTTGCACTTCATGTTTATGCTTTGGACTTTCCAAATTAGATAGAAGAGCAATGTTGCCTGCAACATGATTCGAACATCCTGAATCTATGTAGAACAAATTATCATCTTCTTTACCTTCTTTGTGGCTTAGATTCATAAGAAGCAATGAATCTTCATGTGGTTGATCTTCTGAATAATTGTTGAAGTCCCATCTATTATAGCTTCTATTGTTATTGTTGAAGTTGTGTTCACCTCTGCCTCTATTGTTGCCATATCCACCTCTTCCACTTCCTTTCTGGGTCTTCCCATTGAACCAACAATTCTGAGTGGTGTGGTTGGTCTTATCGCATATGGCACAAGGTTGAACATTCTGACCTTTGGCTTTGTCTTGCTTTGGTCCTTTCTTCTTCCCTTTCCACTTGCTCTTGCTTGCGAAGTTGGCTTGGGAGGTCTCTTCTTCATCTTCTTCCTTCTTCTTTCCTTTCTCCTTCTTATCCTTCTTATCTACATATAGAGCACTAGTCGAACTACCATGATAAGAGTTACCTTCATTTATGCTATTATTGGCTTCTTGATTGAAGAGTTGTCCAAGAAAGATGTTGAAGTCTAGAGTTTGCACATCCATGATGAGATCATAAGCCGTCATGAAGGATTACCATTGCTTATCACTTCGAATGCCGTTGAGAATTTGCCTCATGTTGATCTCTTCTTCAATCAGCTCTCCAATGGATGCTAACTGATCTGCAACCTCCTTGACTTTGGTAACAAACTCTGTGATGGTTTGTTTGGGTGTCTTCTTCATTTGGTTGAACTCGTTCCAAAGATGATTCTTTCTTGCTTTCGTACTAGCAGAAAAGAAAGTCTCGAGGCCATCCCAAGTCTCTTGAGATATCTTGCATCCTCTAATATGTGGTAATAGAAAGTCAGAGATAGATTTTAGTATGTACGACCTTGGTTGAGCATCCCTTGCGCACCAAAGTGTGAGCTTATCTGTCTCTTCTTGTGTAGGTCCTCGTTTGGATCTTGGAATAGACATATCTTTATCACCTACTACACTTCCATAAAGATTTCTACTTTGCAAATAGGCCTCCATCCTAATTTTGCTAAGCCGTGTAGTTGTGTCGATCAAGCTTCTCGATCATTGAGGGAAATTCATCACCCATCTTGATCTAGCTCTGATACCACTAAAAGTGATTCGAAGCGACGAAGTTTGGTCTAGCCAACCGGCACAAGAACAGCCCTTGAGCTTATGGAGACTCAAGTAGACCTTATAAGCATGCGATAAGTGCAAATAAATGCACTATGCACTTTGGAGCATCAAGAAGAATGAGTCGATACAAAACAGATAGGTTCGTGGATCGACTAACTCAAAAAACTTACTATCTATGGAAGAGACAGTGAACTTCAAATGCCGGTATTGACCAGCATGATTACAATTAGAAAAACTCCTTTTATGGGAGTGATACACATAGGGTTGAGTGTATAGAATGCACAAAACTATGAGGAATAAGCAAAATATGCTTTAGGAATGAATGCGACATTCACCGGTGGTACTTCCTATTTTTCAGGAATACGTAGAGATTGACCCCAAGATAGAAAAACTCCAATTTCTCCCAACCTATTGAACCAAATCCTATGAAACTTTATAGGCATAATCTAGAAATTAATATTTTTCCAATGAGCCATCTTGCACTCAATTTGGAGCTTTGGACAGAGAGGAGCAGCCTCTGCAAGGTTACTGTTGGCGAAGAAGATGATGCAGAGAATTGAAGGAGCAAGACAATGTTGATCAGAAGTGTACATAGATTGTTTCCATGTAATGTACAAGTGATTTCAAGTCTATATATAGACTCTAGGAGTGTTCCATGACTTCTAGAACAATATGTGATCTCCATCTCCTGCGTCTCAAGAGCATTGATATAGCCTTATGCACTCTACTCCATTCTCTTGTCAATCCTACAGGATCACTCAAGTCTTCCAACATGTCACCTAGCTCTAAGGCCAAATCAGGTTCTATACTCTTAATGAAGACCTCTACTTTCTCGTGTTCCAAAGCATCTTGATCATTGTTACTCAATTGGTCAAATCACTCTTCAAATTTTCAAAGTAAGCCAATCACCTCAAGGCCTTTATTTGCAGTAGCCACCCATTCTCTAAATTCATGTCATGTGGGCATGACTAAGTCCTCTAAATAATACTCTTCTCTAAGCAAATTCTTAAACTCACTCCATGTATGGGATCACTCTTGAAGAGCATAAATGCTAGGTTTGACACTAGGCATTACAATCCTTGCAAACTCACTAAGCTTCATAGAAGCACACACACCATAGAGGTCCATTTTAGTATCATAGATTTGCAAGAACTTGGTTACATCTCGGCCATTAAAGAATCCACACTCTTTTGAGATTGCCTCTAGGCCTCTCATCACTCCATCACTACTTGTGGCAATCCTCTGAGATTCAGTCAACACTTGAAGCAAGGTGCTTAAGGTTCATGAATCTAAGCCTAAGGCCTCCATCAAGGTCAAATCTTGGTCAAAATCAAAGTCCTAGGCAAGCTTGACACTCAAGCCCTCAAACCCTCATGCTCAAGTCTCTCATGCTAATGGTCAACTCAAGTCATGTCGAGCAGAATCTCAAAGTAAGCTCAAAGTACAGTCAAAGTAAAAATCCATCTCCCTATGCATTTCACGTCGGGTTCACGTATGTGGTTGGATTCTTGCGCGCTTAGGGGTGCACACAGAGTGCCAAGAAAGTATCTCAGCTTGAAAGATGTCAGTAGCTAGGAGATCTTCCATATTGAAATAGAAATGAACTCTGAACCCAAGGTATCCTATGAGTTACATTTCCGCAACAAGTCTAAAATAGTTGCACAGGTGAGCACTGGAGTTCGAATTCAATACATCAAATTTCAAATAGTAAAAGTCAACCATAGATCTATCGTCGTTTATGATCAAGTTCTGTCACTCCTTTCATATCTTAATGTCGACTAACACTCATCACTCTATTGTTTATCATAAACGTATAGCCAGCAGTTTACATACATAGTAGGTAGATGTGCAGATTCTTTTGTAGAGAAATGAGTTCTGATGCCTGTTTTCCGTAAGATAGTGGTGATAATACTTGTGTAAGCGACAATTCACAGCAGTTCCATCATGCATATCAATAGTGATTTGAAACACCATATATCATAACTATCAATAAGTCATAGCTTTTACGTTGACACATGCCTGTATCGATACCAATTTTTACAAAGTGCGGACGACCTCATATTTTACTATGAAGACTAATTCCAATCAATAGAAAACCAAAGCTCTAAATGTAATAAAAAAGATTTTAAATCCTTAAAGAAAATGAGACAAATGCAATAACGGTAGTGTCGGATAATAGTCGATAACCAAAACATAGTTAACCAAATGATAAAACAAACTACACTCATCTCAACGTAGGCATATCCAATAAAAAATGATTTGTCAGTTAACAATAGGGTATAAGTGTTTTGATAAAAAGCAACTACATTTAATATTGAAGCTGCTTTATACTGTTTTTCATTCATGAGCTCTTGGGGAGATACGTGCATGATAGCTCTTACCTGTTGGATTATGGATCATTGGAACTTACAATCAGAGCATCGTAGATCGACCACTCAAGAATGCAAAACTAATTTACATAGAATTTATGTGTTGCAGTACGATATCACTGTATAGTAGATCAACCGTTTCATATCTATAAATATCATATCTATAGATAAAAGAGAGTATACAAACAGGTAACATCGCATAATCATAAGCAGTCACATTCGGAGATTAGGAACTGTTACATGAATTAAAGTGATGGAACTATAAAAACACTTTGAGTGACGGAACACATTTAAACAAAAGGAACTGCATCATACAGATGAAGGAACAGTTCTGCAAACATATAAGTGAAGGTATAGAATTCAAAGAAACTTACAATTTTGGTTTCTCACATTCAACAATAATAAACTTTCACGCATTAAAAGCGATTTGTTCCTCTTCATACCATGAAATGTTTAGAATTTACAGTAATAAAAACACAAGTATTTTGCAGAAATGCAGTGGGAAGTCTGACATTTCTTGAATCCAAAACAATTCGTACCAGTTATGCATTGTTATCACAAGTGGAAGATCGTATTTGCACAAAGCCCCATTCGAATTGAGAAGTTTAATGAATTGAAACTTCCCGTCAAAATTCGTTAGACAAAGTATGATGCTTCATGCGAATTTGTTGCCAAATGAAGTACGTGAAATTGACCTCTTACATGTATTGCCTGCCGAGTCCCACGTCAATTGGCCTTCTCTATCAATATCCAGCACACTAATTCCCTTTGAGAGATCTTCCGCCCAGATGACAACCAAGTGCGCCTTCCTCCACAGTCGCTTGCTCTACCAGATTTTTCACGAAAGTTGGCCTTCGTGCTTCTCATTTGGTCACTCTTTAACGCAATTAAATCAGGTACATTGATCATTGAAAGAGAGACCATACAAAGGTACATTCCGTGTTCTTCCTCTGATGAACATCTTCAAGATAGCATGAACGGATTCAATGATCAGGAACTCCCTCCAGTTCGAGCCTCCTTCTATTCTGCAACATACCTCCCTCTGAAGACCCCCCCTCCCTCCTTTCCAGTTTTTGAAATCCCCTTTTTTCATCAGTGAGCCACATGTGCCCCCCTTTTCCTGAATGAACCAGCGCCCCCTCTTTTTCTTGATCCCCCCTCCTTCCGTATTTTTCCAACTTTCCTCCTTTTTCCGCAGGAAAAAATCCGCACGTCCCTTCTTACCACATGAGGCTTGAAAACGTGTTCTTTACATGTTTCACTTGATGGATTTTTTGCCATAACTCTGACCTTCTCCATAATTTACAGAAAGTACTAATGATGCAAATGAGGTATAGTATTTACGGGACACGAAGAAACAATCAATTCTAATAAGTTCGATGACGAGAAAACCAATTCAAGACAGAGATGTTTCAGTGAAATCTATACAACTATTTTCACAGCAGTATTGTACCTGAGAGGAACCTGTAAGTGATGTAACATAAAAAACCTTCTTTTATTTCCCCGCAATCATTAGGTGCGAGATTGATGCCGAACCTTCCCATGGCAAAAGTCTTACAATGCCCATCCAAATCTTTGCCTTCCCAACTCCTTTTTCTCTGCATGACCCTTAATAAGAGAAGATTGTAATTAGTGGACGTATGTATCTATGTATGTATGTACCTATGTATATACATATGTATGTATTTCACGTACACATGAATATATGTATCTAGTTTCAATAGGAAGATACTCTATATTCCTCCTCCTTTTTTTAAAAAAATTATGTAATGTTTGTTCTTCTCAACATCCTATTCTTGAATACAAAAACACACACACACACACACACACACACACACACATATATATATATATATATATATATATATATATATATATATGTGTGTGTGTGTCTCTCTCTCTCTCTCTCTCTCTCTCTCTATATATATATATATATATATATATATATATATATATATATATATATATATATATATATATATATATATATATATATATATATATATATATATATATATATGTGTACATACACACACACACATACACAGACACACACACACACACACATATATATATATATATATATATATACATATACATATATATATATATATATATATATATATATATATATATATATATGCGTGTGTGTGTATGTGTGTGTGTGTATGTATGTATGTATGTATGTATGTATGTATGTATGTATGTCTGTATGTATGTATGTATGTATGTATGTATGTATGTATGTATGTATGTATGTATGTATGTATGTATGTATGTATGTATGTATGTATGTATGTATGTATGTATGTATATATATATATATATATATATATATATATATATATATATATATATATATATATATATATATATATATATAAGAAAAATCCACTCATGGACACATAAGTGTCATAGCAATTAGCCCAATCTAAGTTAGAAAAAGCATGCAAATTTGGTAGTAATGATACCCTCTTAGGATAAAACATTTGAAGTAGACCACTCACATAGCGAAAGATGCGCTTGACTACCTCCCGATGCTTCAAATCTAGGCAATGCATAAACATGCTCATCTAAGAGAGAGCAAATAGAATATCTGGTTGCATTATGCATAAGTAAATCAAGGATCCAATAGCATGCTAATAGACTACAACATCAAATGTATCTTGAGCATCTTGAAGGCTAAACCGTAAATCGATTTCTATAGGGGTGACAATAGGTTTGCAATGTTGAAGGCCCAAGTGCTACAATAATGTGTGAATATATTTTGTTTTACTGAAAGCTATTCCTCCATCAACTTGCACAAACTGAATGTCTAAATAATGATGCAAATGCCCCAAATCTGATTTCTCAAAAGAGGGATGCAAATTAGCCTTTAATTACGCAATATGCATCTCATTAGGAACAATTAGGAGCATGTCATCAGCATACACAACAATAATTAGAAGTACATAATCTACATGCTTAATATATAAGGTGCTCTCATTTGGATTTTCCTCAAAACCATGTGTAATTAACTAGGCATGTACTTTTCCATACAAAGCATGTGATGCTTTGCTTAATAATGATATTTTTGAATCTATACATTGTATTGATGCTCTTTCTACACAAAACCAAAGGGGTGAAATACATACACTTCTTCATTTAAGTCAGCATTCACAAATGTAGTTTTAATGTCCAACTCATGTACAGTTCAAGCATGATGAGCTACAAGTGCACAATTGCTATGACCAGTGATCATTCCGCATGTGGGTACAAAGATTTCATCAAAATGAATGCCTCTCTCTTGAGCATAACCTTCTACAACAAGCCTAGATTTATACATGTCAGTTGTTCACCACTTGACTATTCACCTTTAAAAAGAGTAAGCAAAGTTTCATACACATCTCTACAGCTAACTCAAGCCTCCTTGGTACATGAAATTAATGGATGAATTGCATCCTTTACAAAAACAACATCATGGCTAACCAAAATGCATTTGGTTAATGGATTATAGAGATGCTAGCATTTGCTTTCAGAACTATACCTAATAAAAATACATTCCACCACTTTATCATCCAATTTTTTGTGTTGTTGTTCAGGCACTAATGCATATGCCAAACAAGAAAAGACTCACAGATGAGCAATAGATTAATGCAAAATTGTTTGATTTTTTGAGATGTGCAATTCAAGATTCTTAAGCTATCTCATATGCAAAGCTTTGGTGTGCATGCTTTTGTCATCTCAATTTTGCAAGTTTCCTATGCCTACAAAAATTTAAAATGGCGTTCTCATTTCTCAAACTTGAGGAACCCTGTAAACATGTTTCTTACGGCTATATTTTAGGCAAAATGCAATGTTCTTCCTTCCCAAAAGATTGTTCAGTTTGAGCTACTAAATAATTGCAACTTGTTCACAGTGATGTTTGTGTTCCTATGTAGACACTTTCTTTTGGAAAATACCTTTAATTTGTGACTTTTATTGATGATTTTTTGAGGCATGCATGGGTGTATCCACTAATACCAAAGTTGGAAGTGCTTATGTGCTTCAAACAATATTTGGTTTTGCTTGACAACCAAGCCAATCTTAACTAATGCTCAAACTGACAACAAACTCTTTTTTTAATCCTTGATACATACAAAGCATCTCACAATGTGAAATAACTACCATTAGGAATAGTTGGAATAATAGCTTGAAGGAAACTGAAGAAATTGCACTACGAGGTAATATGTTTGGTTGCCCCACTATCCAAGTACCAAGCATTTGAGTCTACTATAGGCATACACTGCTCATTAGAAAATGGGTTATTACTTAAAATAGTAGTAAATTCCGGATCCGGCCCTCACCACACCATCCCTCCCACCAGGCCCTCACCACACCATCCCTCCCGCATGCCCCTCACCACCCTCTCCTTAGACTCCCATGTACCCCTCAATCCTCACCAAAGGCTCCATTACCAGTCGTCCCGAATTATGCTCGGAATCTCAGCAACGGGCATCTTGGCTCTACATCTGGTTAAAGATATTTGTGATACTGAAGGGAAATATGCAAATCATGGAAGCTATCGGATGACAACACATATTGTGAGTTGTTGAAGGCTTATAAAGAATTCGGGGCTTACTATATGTGAGTTGAAGCATCACCATTCATCAAATGTAAGGGTCACAAGCAAGTATAGAAAACAATGTAAGAAACGTGCTTCTCAAGATCATTCAAATTTCACGGGCGGCACAACATGAGGATCTCAAGTTGAAAGTAAAAAGGTAAAAGGTAATTGGTAAGGGTGGAAGTGGAGAAATGACTGTTCCAGCCAACCATTCATGACGACGGCCTATTTTTGTGAATCCAATTCAAATCAAGTGGACTAATTGACCTACCCCTTCAATCTTGGGTAATCAATCGACACATGATCAGTGGACGTGAGGAATCGGCAAGGCCCTCTTGGCCTATTGGAGCCTATAAAAGCAAAGGATTTTTGTTCACTTGGGGGATTGAGAGATATACAATTCATATATACACTTTTGCATACGTGGTTACAGAGGTTCTCTCTTGGCACTTTGTGGCTGCAAGCCTACTGTAGGAAGTCACTCTGTGGTGTGAATACAGAGCGTGGGCTTCCCAGTAGAGGGCTAATAGCACTATAGTGTGAAGAGAGTGGCTTGGTTGTCATTCTGTGTGAGATAGTGTTATTTTTATACTCTGATCCTTAGAGCAATTTTCCACCCTTTGTATTGATCAGTGTTGGTCTGCATATAATTGGCCCATTGTGTTGATTGGAAGAATCCATTGTATTGATGTTGTTTAGTTCTGGAGTGACATGTTAGCCCTGAGCATGAACTTTTAAGCATCACTTTGACCTATCTTGTAATCATCTGATTCGAACTAAGGAGTGGATGGTCTTCTTTTATGGTCATTTTGTCATTAATATTTTCTTGAGTATTCACAACTTTGTGCAATCATTGACATCTGCCTGCTCACAGAATTGTTAAAGGGTATGCTTCCCTAAAGAGAACCCCCCTTGAGTAGTTGAAGTACTGGAGTGCTTGCTGCTTGTTCCTGTTAAAAGTAGATATCCCAGTACCTCCTCTAGAGAAGCTAATAAGATTGAACCTAGGAAAGAGCCAGAGAAATGTAGTCCTATGAAAGATGCTCAGAAACATGAGCATTGGAGAAAAAATAATAAAGCTACAGAGAGTCGTACCAAAGAAAAGCTTAGGCAAGTATTTAAGAAATGGGAAACAAAACATTAGAATGATGAGAAGTCCAAGAGAGGGTTGAAGAAAAGAAAACCAATCAACCTAAAGGTGAAAAGGGCGAGAAAAATAGGAAGGAAATCGCGTGCTTTTTTACTAATCTCCCACATAGAGAAACATATTGATATTAACAAAGTTGTGGACAAAAGGTGTTGAGATCCCAAGAGTCTTTGATATTAGAAGAAGGTTTAGCATTAGTAGAGATATATGTCAAGGAAGATTTTATGATTTCTATAAGAAGAGAAAGGAAACCAATTAAACTGAAAAGCGATGATATTGAAATGCAAGAGATCAAAGATCAAGAGGAATCAAAAGTGAGTATGGTTAAGGTCAATGATTGGGCTATTGAGAAAGCTTATGCTTAAAAGAACTATTTGGGACTTATTATTGGACATATAGAGGGAAATAATTGAAACCCTAAAAGTCATTATACATAGAAACATTGGGCATGAGGAACAATTGAAAGAATTGATAGATTTAATTTATACCTAGATTTAATGGACTCATGATCTAGAGTAAATGTGGCTTCAAGAGAGCTATATCAAGAGGGAAAATGGTCGATTGATCATTACAATGGATGGAAAATGAATTTAGCTTCCTGTAATGCACAGGGATACTTGGTTGGTGCATGTGCAAATGTGTTAATTTATATTGGTGATGTCAAAGGAAAAGACCTTTTGGCTCATGATGAATCTTTGTATCCAATTATTTTTGAACAACCATTCATATGGGAACAAATAATGGAAATAAAGGTGCTAGATGAAGACAATTCTTTTGCCAAGATTCCTTTTGCATTGGCCTAAAGATGGTGCAATTTATGACAATTTGTGTTACTTACCCAAGAAATCAATGGTCATTGATGAAGTCTCCTCTAATGCACTAACAAGAAGATTTTCATAAGGTGTTGCTATTACATCTATAAATAGTGGTACAAATGTTAATGATTTCCTATATGATACTAATATTGGAAGAGAGAAGGACAAAGAAAGTGATTCATGATCCAATTATCTATCCTAAATCCAAGATTGGACATGATATTACAAATTAAACGATAAAAAAAGTTTACAAGAATGCATGGTAATGGGATCCTTTAATCACAAAAAAAAGCTTATTTAGAAAAGGTCACAAGAATGCATGGTAACGCCTTTTATCTTTATTGCATTGAAATAGGGTGTGCAGATCCTAAAATTGAAGCTCCAATGATCATTTCAATGATTCCTCATATATCTTTGAATATGTACCCTATGCTATAAAGCACATCTTCCTGAGTTGATGAAATTTCTCAAGGAGAAAATAAGTATGCAAATTCAAGAATCCTCGTCTCCTCCTTACTCAAATCATTGGTTTGCTATGCCAAAGAAAAATGGTAAACTTTGGTTTATCCTAGACCTCCAACAAGTCAATACATTGATAATTAGAAATGTTGGGACTAGAATCATTGTAAAGGCAATTATTGAGGAATCTTCACGACATGCTATATACTCAATGGGAGATCTCTATTCTAGGTATGATTAGTTCCAATCAATAATTGAAGGTAGGGGCATTAGTACAATCAAGACTATTGTATTATTGGTGTTGTGCAAATGAAAATTACCTCAAGATGCCATAAATTTGGTTAGACACATGATCAATGCAATGACTTAAGTGTTGCATGATTTCATTTTGGACATTGCAATGCTTTTTAGAGATGATATTCCTATTAAGGATTGTGTAGAAATGGATAGGGATCTTATTATAGACACTGATAGATGTTGTAAAATTTCTCAAAGCTCACATTCTTCACTGCAGAAACATCTTTCAAGTATTTATTGAAGTGGGCTTGACTTTTTCTATTGTGAAATCAAATTTTTGGATGAATTAGCTGCTCATAATTGGAAATCAATGTGGCTTCTAGTGGGAAACCTTATGCTCCAAAAGTACAACTAATTAGAAAAATGGAACAAATTTGCAAGTCAATGAGTTAAGTGAGAGAAATCTTCACAACATGTTTCTTCTACTTGATGTTGATTGCTCACTTTGACCACATAGCAGAAGTTTTGTAGATTCTAGGAAGGAAACATAAGAAAATTTATTTGGTTTGAGAAGCATAGATATGCTATGAAGAAATTAAAAGGAATTCTGAAGCACCCACCAATTCAAAAATGAGTTGATTATTCAAATAGAGAGACCATGTTATTGAGAGTTGAGATTAGTCAGATTGGAACTTGCTGGGTGAATGGACAAGAGGATGAGGAAGAAAAAAAATATGCTATAAGATTTGGTTAAAATATCTTCCAAGAGGGACAAAACAAATAGCCTCAAATAAAAATGGAAGTCTTGGAAGTATTTTGAGCTGTCAAAGTTTGACCACAATTACTTTACTCGTGCAAATATTTGTGTAAAAACAGAGTTTTTCCTTTTCTTTGAATTATAAAAAATCCGTTAACTCAAGATATTTCCTATCATTGATTACTTATATCAAATTCAGGAGTCCAAAGTTGGTTCACATTGTAAGAAATCAAAATGCTATTATTGATATACTTTCGAAGGCATGATATGCTGACTCTGAAATCAAGAAAGTCAGAGAATTAATAATCTTCAATATGAGACCAATAAATTTGTATATTAGCTATTTAGTGAAGCTAATTATGATCAAAATCAACTCCACGTTGGTTATTCTCTAAGAAAGGTGACTACATGATCATATTTTTCCTTAAAGTATTATAGAACCATTAGGAATCACGAATTCAAGGTTTTCTTACATGATGGATTGATATGGAGAAATTCTTGAGGGAAAGTTAAGTTTCATTAATGTAGAGCCGGAACAAAAGAATGGAAAAGAAGTGTGATGAAAGACTTGCATGCCTCTTTGTGGCCAGTACACCATAGGGTTTTTGTAGACACATTTGAGAAAATCAATGAAAGATGTTGGTTTCTATGTATGTATGTCAATATCATTGCATATGGTGTATTAGGTAAACAATGCCAAATGCACTAATGTGTGAGATAGTACAATGAACTATACCCTACCTATCCTGCAAGCATACATAACAAATGGGTTGGTGACTTAGTGATTATCCATTTGGGAGTTAGCAACATGCAATGCATGATGCTAGTGATGGAGGATCCAATCAATCATGTTGACGGTAGAGTTTTACATTTCAAATCTATCGCAAACATATACTGATTCTTTCTAGAAGATGTGTTTTGTAGATTTGGTTATCTAGAGAAAGTTCTAGTCAATTTTGGGGAGCTTGAGGCACAAGAAGCCTATGAACTTTTCCAAAGTGATGCGATCTAATTTTAATTAACCATTGGATATAATCCCCAATGCGAATGGGAAATTAAAAAGATCTCATTCACCCATAGACGAAGGATTAGAGAAAGCTTGTGAAGGAAAAATTGATCTTCATTGATTTTCTTTTCCCTTTTTCTTTTTGGGTTGACCATATGAATTCGATGTCATGACTAGATCTATACATGTGCAATTGATGTACTCTGAGAGACTTATTTATCAAAACAAAAAAAATGTTTTAAGTTAGTTTAGTGTGGAAAGCATATCCAAAGCATCACTTGTTGCTTTCCATTAGCAACTAGGAGGGATAATGGCATACATGATGGATAAACAAGTCAATGCACATGCTTATGCATCTCTAGCATCCCATCAAAGTTGATCTATGGTGTATAGGGATGTTGGTGGTGTAGGTAACTGCCTTATAATCCTAGTAGGAGATGGTCGAATCATGCCATTAGAGAGAGGATTAGGAAGTAATCTTCAACCATGGCTTCTAGGGCAAGTGGTCAGCCCATCAAACTCCTGACCGAGTATGACCAGAGTTGTAACAATCAAGTTAATGCTATAAATGGCCATCGTATGACTGGAGTTTTCAATCCGTTGTAACCATTATCGGATAACAATTCCACTTCTTCAAATTATATGGACCATCGATTTCCATCGTATGGATCAAATTAGAACAGAGCCAGGCTGGTTTGGATAGGTCTGGCATGCTAAATATCTCCGTCGGTTTATTCAAGCAGTTGGAAGATTTCTGATCACTCTTCCACTTGTTTGTAGATATCCTATGGATATGAGCAACAAACCCAAAACAGAAAGAAATCGGATTTTATGATGCCGCTGAAATCGTATAGTAACTGATGTTTAGCAGCGTTATGTGAAAAGTCACAAGAGTTGCATCTTGTTTTGCAATCACTCTTTTTCTGAAAGATATGTCTGCTGGTACAGATGTTCGCCTTCGAAACAGTACCCAGACCTTACAGAAACAGTACCCAGACCTTACAGACCTTACAATAACCGAGAGAAGTATTATAAGGACACACTTTGCATCAGCGGTTGTACGATATTCCTGTTGGGTCATTTTAAACAAACCCCTTTTAATGGAACAAAAACAGATTCTTCCTCATTTGTTTTCGTACATATCCATTCCACTGCTTCACTGACTTTGCGAAACTCTCATAGTGTCTCCTAATAAATATCTTAAAACACAACTCGTTTATCTTAAGATTTCCTCGCTTTTAAATGAATTCGTACAGAATCTCATTCAGACACCTGAATTGTTTATTGAGCATTTACTCTTTGGCTATAAGAATAAAGTGAATGCACAAGAAGCTGTCAAATAATGGTATAGGAGAATCATTTTTGGCTTGATGGACATGGGTGGCAAGTATATGAGAAAGCAGTACATTATTCTTTTACAGATGTTATTGGATCTATAAAATACATACAGAGAAGGAGGAAAAGCCATACAGGTAACTAAGGATTCAAAACGGACGCACTCCGTACTTTATGATACGCAGAATCCTGGTATCTCGTAAATCTTCAGTGGTAATTACCAGCGGTAGTAATACAGGTCAAGCTCGAATGACATTGTCTATTTTGCAGGAGGTGCGTGATCAATATCAATAAGCCTATTCTTGGCAAGGCCGCGAGCTCCAAGGAATGCTTCTGTGCCCCCAATAACTGTTAGGTATCGTACAGGATCCACCTCTCGCACCTGCCCGAATATGGCAATGGTCCCCTTGTAATCCCCCTCAGTGATGTTAGCGGTGAAGACGTGGAACAGCGTGACTCGTTGAAGGAGTTCAGCAAGTAAAATCCTTGCGCCTTTCCTAAAGGGGCTGACGTGTCTGATGGACCGCTCGTGATCGGGTCCTCAAAGGTGTTCATAACGCCAAAAGTGTAGGGGTTGGGAAAGCTGATATTGGGAGGCAGGCCATAGATGGAGTTGAAATTGTCCTTGTTGTCCACAGCGGGGTTGTAGACGGTGTTGTGCAAGTAGAAGGTGAAGGAAGGGGATCCGCAGGGGAGAACTTTATTATTGCACGAACCTTGTTCGCGAGCGTCTGACATTGTGACCAAACAGGCACTGTAAAATGCCACAGTAGCGGCGAAAATAGGAAGAGAGAAGCACTAGACGATGAAGCTCTAAGGGACGTCACTTTGTACATGTGCGGGTGGGTGCGCGTGTTCGCCTGAACTACTGTGTGCGTGGTTGTGCACGTAGAGAGTGGCGAGTCCCTTTTTTTTTTTTTTATAATAAAAGGAAGTTCGGCCTTCGCCTATTCTCGTGGACTTTAATTAGAATAAAGGAGAAAAATTACAAGTGAATGGGACTAGTGTCCATGGGACCCCCCAAATCCCACAATGCAGGGGAGGAGTATGGCAATCTAGAGGGCATTATAAATGAGACGGATAAATCTAGCGTCACCCTCATGTGGGACCCATTTGGGTTTCAACTTGTTGTTTTCGAGGAGAAAAATACAGTGATGTCTAAAGGGTGGAGATCTCTTATCTCGGGAGATTCTTTTACCTAGAAGAAACAAGGATTTCTCGATCGACCATTCCTTAGGAGTTTGGCCAAAATTGACAACACATCGCTCCCTCCAAATCTTCCAAAGAGTCTCACCCTTGATGGCATTCCACAACCTTGATGAGTAGCCGACCGCCTCACCCAACAACACTTGTTGCCAATTGACTTGGTTCGTGAGTCTCAATACCCAGGCCACGTGTCGCCAGATAACACGGGACTTGGGGCAATCGAAGAACAGGTGAGCTAAATCTTCAATGCATCAATGGCAACGCTTGCACCATGGCGGCACACCACAGATTTTGTTAGCCCTTGCATTGGAACAGATACCTTTATGCAAGATCTGCCACATGAGAACGGACTTTTTTATCTCAATTAGGGGGTGCCAAATAGACATGAATTTTAGTTCCCATCGAAGTTTGGTCCAACAAAGGCACCATCTCTTGTTAAGAGTGTGATGAACATCTAAGTTCTCTTTGAACTTGGGGATTCTCGAAAGTTTCTTTCCATTGCTCCATTTGAGGCCCTCCAGGCAAGGAAGATCTTGACCGCAGAGAAGGCGAGTAGTTGAGCGGTCCCATGCTAAACATCTTCCTTGAAGAAGAGTCCATTCCTCTTGGGTAACTCTAAGTCTCGGGTCCAAGTCTTTGAACCTAATCCACTGGCTGGTCTCTTGTTTCCAGAGATGTTTCCACTGTTTGAACCCCTTGTTCCATAACCGCTTTGCAGTTTGGAGGTTCCAAGACTCCACCCCCCTGATGCCGTCCATCGGGAACCAGATAGAGTCATTTTGTCTTATTCCAGCCGCCCACTTCCACTCATCAATGATTCTGATGAATTGTTTGGCCTTGTTCCAACTCTTCCATAAAGAACACACGAGGCTAGAGCCTTTAGGGGACACCGGGTGGGGAGAGAACAAAAGCGTGAGGAGCCCTATGTCCTTCCAACCAGGATGGCCAACCAGGGTAAGGTCTTTCATGTTTCTGAAGATCAATTTAGCCCAAGAGCACTCATTATTGCTCCAAGTCTTGATAAGCCACTTTGTCGCCAGCTTGTCAGCCAATCCAAGGATATCCAAGATTCCCAAGCCCCGTGAGTGTTTCGGGATAATGCAAGTTTCCCATTTGATTTTTGGAATCCCTCTCCTGTTGGGGTCCCCAGTCCAAAGGAAGTTTCTGTAGATTCTTTCCACTTTGGCCAAGTATTTCTCCTTAGGCCTCCAACATGAGATAAAGTAAATAATTGTAGATAACATAAATGTGTTAACAACCATAGCACGCCCTGCCAAGTTGACTTGCATACCTTTCCAATGATTTAGTTTGCTATCGAGCCTGGATAGCACCAAATTCGATCGTTGGTCGATTGAGATGCAGAATCCCATTGGAATGTCAAGGAAACGGAAGACTTGAACTCTAGGGATAACATGACATCCATGGTCTAACAACAATTGGGGTGTAGGTCCGCTCATTGCTCTAAAAGCAATTTTAGCATGGTTGATTTTCAAACCTGACGCCACACAAAAGGTGTCGAGGCACCAGCAAAGCACCTCAATGCTGTGTATATCGTTATGCACAAAGGCATTCATGTCATCGGCAAAAAGTCTCGCAATCATTTGGCCGTGATTTAGAGGTAGGGAAAGACCCATGAGATTGCCAACGTCCATGTGATGCTTTAATAGGCGACTAAGTCCATTCGATGTGATAGCGAAAAGTAATGGAGCCAAAGGGCAGCCTTGCCTAAGTGATCTTTTTAAACGAATAGGCTCAGAGAGCTTACGGTTGATATTTACTCTAGTTGAAGCATTTCCAAGAAGAGTGGAAACCATCTTCGTGAACTTTTGGCTGCATCCAAGATCTTTCAATGATTGAAGAATAAAGTCCCATTCCAATCTGTCATACGCTTTGTTGAAGTCGATCTTAATGAATACCAAATCTTGTGCTGTCTCTTCAGCAAATGCAAGGCCTTCCCAAATATCAACAACTGCTTCAAGTATAGATCTACCTTTGATAAATCCTTTCTGGTCCTCACAAAGCCATGACTTTAAATGACAAGATATTGTGTTGGCGATAACTTTTGCAATTATCTTATATCCTGTTTGGAGCATGGTAATCGGTCGCCAGTTTTCAATTTTGTTTTTATCTCCCCTTTTGTGGATTAACTTGATGACGCCATTAATAAGACACTCAGGGAGGGCACCAAAGGAGAGAGCCTCTTGCCACACCACACGCAGTGGGGTGGCCACCGCATGTTTGAAGGACTTGAAAAACTCATTGGTGAGACCATCAGGACCTGGACTTTTCCCATTGGGAAGAGCCTCAATAACCTCGATAATTTCATTCTCGAAATTGTTAGCATCTAGCAGAGGAATCATGTTCTGTGGGATTCTAGATTGAGCAACCCTTGAGATGGTTGCCATGGAGTCACGCCTGTGCGGGGAAAGGGGAGTTGAGACCCCGAGAAGATGGGTAAAGTGTTCGACGATGATAGATCTATTCTCAACTTCCGTGCTAGACTCGATTTCATTGTTATCGACCAATAAGGGGATGGATTCCCTAGCTTGTTTCCTTTTGAGGATGTTACACATCTCTTTCGAAGGTTTGGCGGCCTTCCCCGCCCACCAATCTTTGAAGAATATTTGAAGAATTTTCCTTTGAACCTCCTCTTCTAATCTTAGTCTTCCCCTGATTTTGAAAAGACCTTGTTGGCATTGTAAGTTGCCTTTGTTCACCTCTTCTTCAAGCCGTGAGAGCCTCCGACACATCATTTCTCTTCTTTTTTCCGGATATCTCTTATAGCCTTTTGGGTCCTGATCAGAATTTTTCGTGTCATTTCCACCGCGCTTCTCCAACACTTAGCCGGTTCATTACAGTAGGCAAAGGCTTTCGCCCACACTACAGAAATTTCTTGGTGGACAGAGGGGAGGGAAAATGATGTCTGACAAGCATGAAACCAAGGGGCTTTCTAGACCATCGGAATCGGTTTGAGAGACAGAGTAATCGGGTAGTGGTCCGAAATAGTCAGGTCCATGTGTTGGGAGATCGAAGGAATACCCCACTGGAGGATGGTGTTTTGATCGATGTAACATCTATCAAGTCTTGCTTTCCTCAAAGACTCCCCCAATTGGAGATTTGACCAGGACAACCCCTTCATGTCTTTCACCTCGACAAGGTCGAGATTAAGTTTGATTTTATCCCATACCTCTTTCTCCTGACTGTCAATAATTTTTTCCTTGTTATTCCATCGGTCCTCTCAGAAAACTCAACCATGTTGAAGTCCCCACAAATCAAAACATTATGTGAGAGGGAGTGGCGAGTCTTGGGTGAGAATTCGGAGGAGCTGCGTTACTAGGCGCCGTTTTGATGGAGTCGTGGGGGCCTAAGCTTGTGTTTGGGTATACGGGCGCGTTGAGGGCTTGTATAAGAGTGACCGAAGAGCTTTGGAAAAGGAGCCTTCGGTATTTATAGGAAAAGGATCTGTGTGTGTGAGAGAGAGATAGTCCAAATTCCAATGTCAAATGTCTGGCGTAAGAATATGCAAAAGTCAATCGATATGTGCTACACTCAAAATTCGACGACAGTAATGGAAATTATGGAATCCCAAAGTCAACAGCTGTAGACTTCTTCTCGCAAACCATCTTCCTTACATTGGTTCCCTTTTTACGCCTTAGGAAAGCTTGAATTAGTTGGAAGAATGAAAGCATCCTTCTTTGTTTATCTTTTCTCTACGCAATGCAAAGTTTCGCCCGGACTCAGAATGATCTGTTGTTCAAAAGCATAACTTAACACGGACTCAGAATGGTCTACTAATAATGACACACAGTTCAGTGTTTAAAATGAGGGACTTCTTAGTATTTCTTAGTAGACCATTCTTTGGGGGGTTTGCCATAAGCTTGTCAATTCCTACCATGACATGCGGCTTATCGTTGACATTCTTGTAAAAACATTAGGTTTTTTCTTGCTCTAAAAATCACTTTGTGATTGCTTCTACCGTCTCTAAATAAAAAATCTAATACCACTATCAAAACTCAAGAAAAAAACGTTTGAGAAAAAATAGACTACGTTCCAGATCTTGGATATAGTTTTTACTAAGTTACGAACATCTTGCAGAAAGATTACTTTAAGGCATATCTATATGCATGCATGTGTCTATGTATGAATGTATGTATGTACGTACGTATGCATGCATCATGTATGTATATATGTATGTACATATATATGTATTTATGGATGTATCAATGTATGTATGTACCTATAAATGTATGTATTTATGTGTTTGAATGCATTTATGTATGTATGCATGTGTATTTGTATGTTTGTATACGTGTTTGTATGTATCTATGACTCTATGTGTGTATGTATTTATGTATGCATGATTTAGCAATCTTTATATTTATGTGCATGTATATGTATGTATATATTGTCATATGCATGTATAAATGTATGTATGTATATATGAATGCATTTCATTATGCATCTATGCATACATGTATGTATGTATGTATACGCATGCATCTATGTATGTATGTATGCATCTATGTATGTATGTATGTATGTATGTATTGGAACATGTATGTATGTATGTATGAGGCCAGGAAAGGTTCTCAAATTGGAATCACTCTAGACCCACTAGCATGACCACGTCATCAATTCTTTATATCCTAGGAGAATTGAAGAGGGAAAGGACAGAAAAATATGCAATTCAAATCACCGAATACTTTGGAAAGTGGAATTATTTAAAATTGCCTTCTAATGATCAGCTTATAAAACACTAATCCGCCTTGCAAGCTCGAGTCCAGCATCTATTATAAAGAACAGAAGAGTGTAAAGGATTTTCATTGGTGATCTTAACATTGACTAAAACAGTTAACACCACATACTCAGCATCAAGCTTGTTAACATACAGAAGAGTTTAGAAGTTTGGAAAGGGACTCTCTATGGACATATATTTTGGAGACAAGATACGAGTTGGCATTTATCTTGGGAACACTCCAGGCATCCTTATAGTGAAAGCATTTCGAAAAAAATGGACCTTTTTATTCCCCCTTGAAGCTTTCGCTTATTCCATATCTCGCTCTTCTTTTAGGAACTCCAAAATATACGGTGGGGTTGGAGGAAAGGCGCCAATATGTGGATCAAACAAGTCCATATATTCATTAAAAGGGAAAGTTGGTGAAATCTATTTAATATGCGTAGATCCAGAACATGCATGAGATTCTTTCTTCAATGTTAACGCCTACTATGCAATGTGAACTAGGATATTAAGGGTTATAATCACTCACACAGTTGCTAGATCAGATATTCTGAGTGCTCTATGCATAACGGACACTTTAATTGGTTTTACTGTCCCTAGATACGAAATCTAATACTAGTTGCAAAACTGGAAAT
Organism: Ceratopteris richardii; assembly: GCA_020310875.1. Taxonomy (NCBI): domain Eukaryota; kingdom Viridiplantae; phylum Streptophyta; class Polypodiopsida; order Polypodiales; family Pteridaceae; genus Ceratopteris; species Ceratopteris richardii. The sequence continues at coordinate 67,075,189 of CM035443.1, forward strand.
AAAAAAAGGAAATCTTCTACATTAGGAGCCATACTTGTAGACGATGTTCAAGCTTCATTAAATCTCCTCTAGTCTATGTTAAATATAGATCTTCATGATAAATTAAATTTATTTGTTCCAAGAACCCATATATTGAAAAATCCAAAACCTATTTGTGGATTTCAAGTGTAAATATCATAGGATTCTTGAAAAACAGAAAATGATCCATGGACAATCGCACTAATCGAAGAAGATGAGAGGAAAAAGAAATAATATGAGAATAATACAATATGTCCAATTTATTAATCCACTTTTAAGCTTTATCGTATTCCATTTATCACCTTATTATCTACTTCGGATTATCATATCCTTGGAGTGATCTTTGGACAACAAAGATTGTAATTGCATCGTAATTGCTTCTACTATCTCTAAATAACAAATCTAATACTACTATCAAAACTCAGGAAGAAAAACATTTGAGATAAATGGACTACGTTCGAGGTCCAAAAATAGACTAGGAGCACGATCCCGAAAGAGAACCATACCCCTCTTAAATATAGTTTCTACTAAGTCACGAGGATCTGGTAGAAAGATTACATTAAGGCATGTCTATATGCATGTATATGTCTATGTATGAATGTATGTGTGTACCTACGTATGTATGTATCTATGCATGTATGTATACATGTTGTATTTATGTATTTACATATGTATGTATGTATCTATGTGCTTGAATGCATGTATGTATGTGTATTTGTATGTTGGTATACGTGTGTGTATGTATGTATATATGTATGTATGTATGTATGTATATATGTATGTATCTATGCATGCATGTATGTATGTATGTATCGAAACATGTATGTATGTATGAAAACATGTGTGTACGTATGAAGCCACTAAAGGTTCTCAAATTGGAATCACTCGAAACCCACTAGAATGAGCACGTCATCCATTCTTCATATCCTAGGACTAGATACAGAATTGAAGAGGGAAAGGACATGAGAAATATGCATATCAAATCACCGTATATTTTGCAAAGTGGAATTATTTAAAACTGACTACTGATGATCATTAATCATTTAATGAATGATATTTAAGGGCAGCTTCCCTGCACGCTGCTCAAGTCTAGCATCTATTTGAGAAAACATAAGAGTATAAAGGATTTTAATTGGTGATATCAACAGAGATTGAAGCAGTTAAGACCACATAATCAGCCTCAAGCTTGTCAACATACAAAAGAGTTTAGAAGGTTGGAAATGGACTCACAATGGACATATATTTTCGAGATAAGGAAGGGATGAGTTTTAAATTATCTTGGGTACACTCCAAGCATCCTTATACTAAAAGGATCTCGAAAAAAATGCACCTTCTTCTGTATTCCACCTTTAACCTTTAGCTTACTCCATATCTCGCAATATGATCTACTTCATAGGTGGTTCTAACATTTCTTCACTTCCTCTTCTTTCTGGAACTATACAGTTTAGGGTAGGGTTGGAAGAAGTCGCCAATATGTGGACCAAACAAGTCCATATATTCATTAAAAGGGAAAGTTTGTGAAATCTATTCAATATGATTAGATCTAGAACATGGATGGGTTTCTTTTTTCAATGTCAAAGCCTACTATGAAATGTCAACTAGGATTCAAACTGCTTTCTATCTAATGAGCTTGGAGAATTCCATGCTCATTTCTAGGGAGTACTTTATTCTTCCAATTAATGAGATTCCTTCAAAGGATTCAACAACATGAGAAAGTGCTTTATCTTGGAATCATTTGCATTGCTCAAATGATCCTTGAATCTAGATTTTCAAAAATATTCTAAATCTTTCTTGCTTGAGTTGTGTTGCTTTTTTTCAATATCAAACTAAAGGATAGATATCACCTTTAGGATATGGTTTCCCATTCCGACATCAAAGTTTGAATCGAATTTTCAGTTATGTGATATTTATTCCTTTTTTTAAATTTGAAACGAAAAATATAATCCTTGGTTAATCTTTCGATCTTACTTAAGTACTTTTAACATATTGGGACAATCCATTGTTATTGCATAGTTGAAAGTATAAGCATCTTATAATGATTGAATAAATGGACAATAATGTTAATATGAACACACCATTGTCTTCTTTTCCTAACAATTAGTTAGGCTTCATAATTGTGTCCCTTTTTTCTAGAAAATATACTTGAAAGATATGGAAGCTTTCATAATATGATAACTTCTATCTTTAGAATATTCTTTTCAAAAGGAAATCTTCATTTACTCATCCTAACGTATTTATGAAATTGATGGATTTCTTTTGAGAACACTTTCATATATCAATGGAGATCCCTTTCTTAGAACTTTTAGTATTCCCAACATAAAAGTTTACCTTGTATATGATAGGAATATTGTGAATCATGAAATAGATATTTTAATTCTTTCATATAAGGTTGTTTCTTTAGAAATTTATCTTAGTTACTAAAGATATTTTGCTTAGAATTCCTCTTTAAGCCACAAAATCCTTTAATCGAACCACAAAGCTTTGAAAAGAAAAAGTTCTTTCTAAGTTTCCATACATTAAGACAGATGCAATCATGGAACCTAACATCCATCTATTGAACGTCAAAGTTCAATTGATATTAAGTTCCTCATGCACTATCATATGAAAATGTGTGTGCTTGTATGCAAATGCATGTGCATGCATGCATGTGGTGGAATGAACTTAATCAAGAAATTCTAGAGTTTGGATTGCGTGCATGTCATGCATCCATGCACAAACATACTAACTTCTCTTCCTTTAAAAAATATAAATAGGAGAGAGATTCTAAGAGAGAGAGAGACAGAGAGAGAGAAACTCTGAGAGAGGAAGAGAGAGACTCTGAGAGAGAGAGACGGTCCAGTGTCGAATGTTTGACGTGAGAAAATCCAAAAGTCAACCGATGTGTGGAACACTCGAAATTCGCCGACAGTATGCAATCAAAAAGTCAACAGCTTGACTTATCTCTTTTGCTTACATTGTTTTCCATTTTTCCCTTAAAACCAAAAAAGAAAAAGAAAACAGCTAACAAGTTTCGAAAGCTTGAATTCATTCGAAAAACGAAAGCATCCTTCTTTGTTTTTCTTTTCTTCACCTTTCTACATCATGGAAGCGTGATGCATATGAATGTGTCTGCTACGCTATGGAACTAGTTTCGCGCGATAAACACGCAACGAAAGATCACCAAGTCCATGATCTATGACTTATTATCGACATATTCTTCTTGTCGAATTCACGATATATTGAAAGGACGTTTTTCCTCTCTTCGCTATGGGAATTTTCCTGTTTTCGCAATGGAAAATTTTCTTGACACACAATTCGGTGTTTTCTAGAATTAACTCTCTATGTCGTTTAAAAACGAGGGTCTTCTTACAATTTCTTAGTAGAAAATTGGGATTGTCATAAGTTTGTCAATTGGGCCATGTGTGTCTTGTTATTTTCGAAAAAAAAAAAAGAATCCTATGATGTCTAGATAACAAAATGTCATACACGTCTTCAGCAACAAAGTGTCATACACGTCTTCAGATCTACCTGATGGCTCGTTAGTACATGAAAGTAATCCATGAATTGCATCTTCACAAAAACAACATCATCGATAACCAAAATTCTTTTAGTCTATGGATGCACGTACGATAGCCATTGATTTTAGAATTGTACCCAACGAAAACACATTTCACTAATTTATCATCCAGCTTTTTGCATTGTTGTTCAGGCACTAATGCATGTGCCAAACAACCAAAGACACACAGATGAGCAAGAGATGGCTTGCAACCATGCCGAAACTCATCTGGAGTGATAGACTACAATGCTTTGGTTGGACACTTATTAAGTACATATGTTGCACACATAACAGCCTCAAACAAGAAGCTATGTGGTAAAGCCTCACTTTTGACCATACACCTCGCCATCTCCATGAGAGACCTATTCGTTCTTTCAACAAATTACCTCTATTCCACATTCAGCCAAAAATGCATTAAAATAAGAAGATATATATCCCACCCTCGATGAGAATGGAAGGTGCCCATTTTACATGTTGACATATTTTTAGCCAAAACGAAAAACTCTTTGAAGCACATAAACACTTTGGACTTTGGTTGCAATGGATACACCCATGCATGCCTAGAAAAATCATCAAATAAATTCATGAATTGTATTTTGGGAAGGAGGAATGCTTCTAAAACATTAATCCTCCATGAAATGCAAAGAAATAAGAAACATATTTTGGGAAGGAGGAATGCTTTTAAAACATTAATCCTTATAGAAATGCAAAGGAACATGAAGCAAATGCAGTCGAGAAAACCACATTTGAGAGTAGTATTATTGTCAGGCTCCTTTGCGTGCCTCCCTCGTTTTCTATCCAGCCTATCTTGGAGCTTGGGTGGTTTGCTATGCTATGCCTAATTGTGTGCAACTATAAGGGGAGTGATAGCTGTGCATGCCTCTGGACGGCGGACCGGCTAGGAATGCCCTCGACGTCCGAGCAATGAAACACCATGGGCGTGAGTGCTGAGCCTTCTCTTCCTCGCCTTTCATGGGGATGTCAGGTGACCCTTGGATTGTGGTTAGATGCTTGGTAATAGGAACGCCCCCCATCCATCCATGACGGGTCTTACATGTAAACGGCTAAGACGGCCGGCACTGGCCATCCGTCCCTCATCTTGCCCGCTCACTCAAAGTGGCTTTAGACGTGGGTCACAAAGGAGAGCTACTATTCCTCTTGGCAAATGACAACCATGAACTTGATGGCTATGCACCGCTAAGCGGGCTTGCCTTAGACGGCCATCCCTCATAGCTTCCACATTAAGTCCCTGTCTTCCACTGCAACCGGCCTCTGGGTCATCGCAATCTCATATCCAGCTTTGGCTTCCTTGTTACTTAAGGGAATTGCCCCTTCAACTTGTGTCCATCCTTATCCTTGTGGGTACAAGCTAAAACCCCCCCTAGAATTGGACCATCACAATTGGTATCAGAGCTTTGGCTCTCAGTGGGTTGGTGAATCCACTGCCTTGTTCTTCGGGAGAGGTAGCATCGTAAGTCACATCATGCCACCATAAGTCACATCCCTTGAAATAAGTATGCAAATTTGAGAATCCTCATCTCCTCCTTACTCAAATCATTGGTTTGCTATGCGAAAGAAAAATGGTAAACTTTGGTTTATCCTAGACCTCCAACAAGTCAATAAATTGGTAATTAGAAATGTTGGGATACGACTCATTGTTAAGGCAATTAATGAGGAATTTTCACGACATGCTATATACTCAATGGGAGATCTCTATTCTAGGTATGATTCGTTCCAATTCGTAAGTGAAGGTAGGGGCATCACTACAATGAAGACTATTGTTGTATTGTTGTTATGCACATGAAAATTACCTCAAGGTGCCACAAATTTGCTTAGACACATGTTTAATGCAATGAATTAAGTGTTGCATGATCTCATTCCGGACATTGCAATGCTTTTTAGAGATGATATTCCTATTCAGGATTTTCTAGAAATGGATAGGGATCTTATTATCGACAGTGATAGATGATGCAAAATTTCTCAAAGCTCACATTCTTCACTCCAAAACCATATTCTAAGTATTTATTGAAGTGGACTTGACTTTTTCTATTGTGAAATCAACTTTCTGGATGAATTAGCTGCTCATAATTGGAAATCAATGTGGCTTCTAGTGGGAAACCTTATCCTCCAAAAGTAGAACTAAGAAAAATAGAAAGCATTTGCAAGTTAGTGAGTTAAGTGAGAGAAATCTTCACAACATATTGCTTATACCTGATGTTGATTGCTCACTTTGGACACATAGCAGAAGTTTTGTAGATTCTAGGAAGGAAACATAAAAAAATTTGTTTGGTTTGAAAAGCATAGATATGCTATGAAGAATTTAAAAGCAATTTTGAAGCACCCACCAATTCGAAAATGAGTTGATTATTCAAATAGAGAGACCATGTTCTTGAGAGTTGACATTAGTCCGATTGGAATTGGCTGGGTGAATGGACAAGAGGATGAGGAAGAAAAAAAATATTCTATATGATTTGGTGCAAATATCTTCCAAGAGGAACAACACAAATAGCCTCAAATAAAAATGGAAGTCTAGGAAGTATTTTGAGCTGTCAAGGTTTGACCACAATTACTTTATTGGTGCAAATATTTGTGTAAAGGCAAAGTTTTGTATTTTCTTTGAATCATAATAAATCCCTTAACTCAAGATATTTCTTTGAGTTGTAGTTGTCTCCTCTTCATTTGTGTAGTTGTGTGTATCAGTGGTAAAAGAGTATCCCTACAGCCCTATATCTCTATCCGGAAACAACACCCTAACTGTCTTTGATAACGAGATTCCATAATCTCTCATAGGGTGGGTTGTCCTCTAAACAGGATCTCATATCTGCCTCTAATCTAGGTGTATGCTCTACATCGACCTACAAAATGTTCCTCACTTTCCACCTCCTCTCTACATAATCTGCAGATCCGCTATGCCCTAGGGACCTGAAGTGTCTCCCACTCTTGATCTCTAGTCTCTGTGATTCCACTCTCAACTAGCCAATCGCCACTCATGAATTGTGTGGCATATAGATGCCCATGTAGTGTGTTCTCTATATGAACCCATCTCATAAAATGGTGAGAAATTGGTCTTTTATAGTCTAACATCCTCCTTTCTAAAATCGATGATCTCCATAATCTCCTCATGTAGAGCCTACATAGATAATGTCCCGTACCAAATTCCTCTCTCTTGCTGATAGTAAGGTGAGTCCAAGTCATACTGAAAAGGTGGTAGACTCTCCATATCCAACCCATGTGTCACAAACCAAGTTCGGACATGTGAGTACCAAGTTCTATCATGCCCACTCTCATGCAACTCTATAGCTTCCACAAATGCTCTACGAGTAAGTCTGTCATGGGGCAAATCTCTCACCCTCAGAATGAAGCTTACTATCTCGAATAGTGCATCGTGTACTATGGGTGGTGAAGCAAGCTTTGCTCAGATGATGTCATGTGGCACAATCTGCTTGCTATGGAGCAAGGGTCAGATAGAGAGAGACAGAGGGGGGGGGAGGGGGGGGAGGGAGACAAAAGGATATATTAGACATCTATAAAATGCCAAAAAGAGCTATGAGACCAAAGTTTACGAACTAGACAATTGTGATACAAGTCCATGTGCTAAATGAAGTTAAAAAATTTACGCATTCTAAGTGTTGCAATGAAAAACAGGATCGATGATATAATGTGGGGATACAATGTGATGAGATTCAAGACAATAAGGGGTAGAACCTATAGAAAGTGGAGTGGTCCTCAATAAGAGTATTAATCACAGTTTTATAGGATCTTCCAACACATGAACCTTAGCATACACACCATAATCCTAAAAAAGAGATGAGTGAGAAATACAGTGAGAATAGACAAGTCTTTCCAAACTGTACAACAAGCTAGAATACCTACACTATTTATATTCAAATGTCAAATTCCAATGTGTGAATATGATACAAAATCTGAATCTAGGAAGAAATAGGGAACTAGATAGAAGAATTTGTTTGTAAAGAGCCTAAGAGGTATGGAGAGTGTGTGTATGGAAAATGTAGAGGATATGGACAATTTAGAACTGTTTTACAACAAACGCAAATTGCAAAACTAGGGTTTTGGAAATCCTAAATAAAAACTAGTGACCTAGCAAGTTAGAAACAGAAATAGCCTCGCTATTCATAGTAAATCAGAAAGGATGCTGATGGTTGGCTGATGCTAACTCCTCCACAACTGCACAAAAGGTAGAGCACACCTCCTCAAAGTGTGTACAACACCTCCTCCAAGTGTGTACAACACCTCCTCCAAAGGTAGATGACCTCCAACTTGCATTGAGAACTCCTTGTGCATTGGATGATGTCTTAGAAGTGACCCCAGAGGCTTATCGTATGGTTTTATCATCCTCATGTATAAGCTTTTCGAAAAGCAACTCAAAAGCATGTTTGTTTTTGCTAAAACACTTCGAATTGGCGATCCCTTCTTTTATCGCATAGCTTTCTTTTCATAGCTAAAAATGCTATGATCTTATAGTTGAGCCATCAGATAAACTTATTATGAGCTTTCGTTGACTTAGTAAGTGAGAGTGTCAAGTGAGGTAAAAGCACATTTTTTAATAGAAATTAGGGTTAGAGTTTTCTCCTGATCTGAACCTCTGATGAATGAATGTTATATATCAAATGAAAGCTATTTCAAGCTCTATCTCATATGACAATAATAACTTTCTAAGCTTATATGATCCAAATTTGGCCAAGTACCCAAAAATTAGGGATGCAAGTTTTTTAGGGTTTTGGACTACTGTGACATTGTTTCCAACAATCTCCCGGTCAATGTCATAATGGTACAAGGTTTAATAACCTACAAAACTTCGGATATCTATGAAACCTCGAATGTTTGTAAAAATTCGAATCTCTAAAAAATATATCTCTTAATTGATTTCTACTAAATCTTGAGCTAATTGTGCATGAATATGGATACTTGAGAAACTGCAAACTGAATGTCAAGATGTGTATTACATAAATAGATCAAGCAACCAACTGCTTGACTATATAAAGTAGCATCAAAAGGTTCTGAATCTTCTTCTACCTGTAATGATACATTAACAACCATAGCTGTTTTCATAGGCTTGGAATTTGACATCTCAAACCTTTCCAATAACTTCTCAATGTATTTCTGCTCTGATATATAGATACACTCATTTTTGTATTTGAACGCAATCCTAAGGTAATACTACAAAATAGCTAAATCATTCACATCAAATGTATGCTTATGTTCTCCTTTAAAATACTAAAAGTTTGTATCCTTGGGACCTATAATGATCATGTTATCAACATATATGATAATAACAAAATCAAAACCTCAGCTTTAACATAAACAGTGAGAGCTACATCTAAGTTATAGAAACCAATAGATAGAAGATAGAGATGTATCTTCTCATACGAAGCTCTTGGTGCCAGCGTTAGTCCATACAAAGCTTTAATAATCTTGCATACTAAATGCTCTTTACTTGTGTCTTGAAAACCTTCTTGATGCTGAAGGTAGACATCTTGATGAAGATCACTATTAAGCAAGGGAGTTTTTGATATCTAACTCGTATACTTTCCAACCAAGAGGGTAATAAGAGAAAGTAGTGTTCTGACTACTATCATTCTAGATGTAGGTGCAAAAGATTAATCATAGTAAATACCTTTCTTTTGTGCATAACATTCAACTACTAACCTTGCTTTATACTTGTCAATGGTACCATTTGCTTTTCTTTTGATTTTGAAGATCCACTTAACACCAATTGCAGTTTTACCTTTTGGTAATTCACAAAGCTTCCATGTTTGATTCTTATGAATAGAATCAATCTCTTCTTGCATAGCTTTCTTCCATACAAGATTTTGTAGTGCATCTTTCACATAAGGTGGTTCAACTAAAGTTAGTGCTAAAATTTTATGAATCTCAAAATGTTTTGCATAAGTCACCTGAAGTGCTTGTTCTCTCTTTGTCTGACTTTGGGTTTGTTGTATGAAGTTCTTTATGCTGGTGTCCTTTCAAATTTTATATAATCACCTTGGACTATTCTTGAAAAGTGGTGAATTCTCTTCTTAGTCTTCAATATCTCTTTCTTCTGGAACTTTGGAACCTTCTCCAACTTCATAAGTCGGAACATCATTGCAAAAGGACTGTGGAACATCGTGCAGGCTGTTGAAAAACGTTCTATTACACCTACAAATACAGGTATTGAAGTTGATGTAGATGGCATTGAAGATGCCGATATTCTTCAAATTCCTATTAGTGCTACAATTTCTGTTGCATCTACTACAGAGTAAATGTGTTGGGATGGCAGAGATGCTGAGGCCTAGCATTGATAGCCGTGTCTGTCAAAGGTGCCTTATTCCTCACATTTGCTCTTGCAGAACAACTAAGGATCCTTGGGGTAAACTTACCACATTCTACTAAGCTAGGAATGAGGCTCGTGTTGCTTACCTCCAAAAATAGTTGGAGAGTGAGCATATGAATGAAGGTGGTTCTATGGATAGTTTTCTAACAAAGATCAAAGACTTGAATGAGCCTTCATCGTGCTTGTATACCCTTCATCATTGAATAAACAATAAAATTTCGTCCAATGAGATGAAGTTTTATTAGATAGCATCATTTGATAATTCTTTATATATTTAGGTAGTGATGTCTGTAAACACACTAGGACCACTGGGCACTTTTTCCCCTCTTTAGGAGGATTTTTCCCTCGGCTTGTATATACTCCTATTACCTTAACGGGCTATTTATCTTATACATTCTAGTGGTGATACATTTTGTATTGTGTGTTGTGCTCAAAGCTTCTTTTTCATCCCTGTGCTGTTCGCGTGCTTCCACATATGCCTAACTCCAAAAATTGGATTTAGAGCAAGTCGTCACTTCATCTAGGGCATCGTCGACACCCCTCTGGTCATAGTCTCAGAATCACACAAAATTTGGTGAGCATACTCAAGGTGATTAGGAGATAAAAACTACTTTGTATTGTGGTGCCGAAATCGTGATTTGAGCTCGTTTCAGCCTCTGAATGCACTATAGCAATGCTTCTGCAAGCTATTTTGTCTTTTTGAGCCAAAGATATATACAAGTTTTTGCTTGCCAATATAAGCGTTTCAAAGTCTGCTACAAGTCTAACATAACTCGTGAGCATAATTCTATTCAAGTTTTTCAAATACAATCATTTTTTTGCATCAAGGTATTTTAGTGAGTGGCCATGTCGAAAGTAGTGATGTATTCCATATGTTGGATGTTGAGGATAACTTGGATAGTACCAATTACCCATTATAGGCTTATATGATTTGACATGTATTGGTTGCAAAAGGACTGTGGAACATTGTGCAGGGTGTTGAAAAATGTCCTATTACACCTACAAATATAGGTATTGAAGTTGATGCAGATGGCTTTGAGGATGTCGATATTCTTCAAATTCCTGTTCCTGCTACAATTTCTGCTGCATCTACTATAGAGTAAATTTGTTGGGATGGTAGAGATGCTCAGGCCTAGCATTGATAGCCGTGTCTGTCAAACGTGCCTTATTCCTCACATTTGCTCTTGCAGAACAATTAAGGATCCTTGGGATACACTTACGACCCCGAGATAGAAAAACTCAGATGTCTCCAACTCTATTGAACCAAATGAAATGAAAATTTATAGGCACAAACTAGACACTAATTTCTTTCGAATGAGCCATGTTGCACTCAATTTGAAGCTCTACACAGAGGCCAGCAGCCTCTGCAAGATTACTGTTGGCGAAGAAGATGATGTAGAGAATTGAAGGAGCAAGACAATGATGATCACAAGTGTATGTATATTGCTTCCATCTAATGTACAAGTGATTTCAAGTCTTTATATAGACTCTTGGAGTGTTCCACGACTTCTACAAGTGAGATTTGAATTCAAATGAAGGTGGGAATGGTTGTTGGAGGGAATCGATTCACTTTCCTACAATCTAGGAAAAGTGAAGATCTAGTTTGATCTACTTTTAGGTGATTGATTGCTTGATTGAATGCAACTTTAACCACCACAAATTCGTTGGATTTGGGCTCTATCTTTCTACCTGTACATGTCTAAAGCTCAAGGCTTTTACAACGGTAAATGAACCATAAAAAATCTCTCAAAAAAATACAATAAATGAGCATAAGAAAAAAAACTCTCCAAGGGATATTCTTTCGACATGATAGCCTTTGATGTAGATCAAATCCACCTCAAGCATAGTGTAAGCTTGATGTTCCAACAACTCCCCCTCAAGCTAAAATATGTTTGAGTCTTTATTCTCTGATAGGTTGAATAGCTGCCATAGCTTTGAATCTATAAAGCTTTATTCCATCAAGTGCCTTCGTCATCATATCTACTACTTGCTTTTCAGTCGGAACGAAAGAAATGTCAATCTCCTTTGCCATGAGCTTCTCCCTAATGAAGTGTTAATGGAATTTTGTATGCTTGGTTCTCGCATGGAAAATAGGATTTGCCGCTAGATGCATGGAACGTACATTATCTCCAAATATGTGAGGTTTGGAACTCACAAGTCCCAAATCTGTATACAATGCTCTCAACCATATTTCCTCTTGAGTTGCTATAGTCAAGCCTCTCTACTTTGCTTCAGTTGAGGATAAAGCAACTGTTGGTAGCTTCTTGGAACTCCATGACACTAGCTTCGAACTTGCAAATGCTAAGTAACCAGATGTACTTTTTCTATCATCCTTAGCTCCTGCCCAATCTGCATCCAAGTAGATTTTGATATCCAAATCTGAAGAGAAAGGATAGAATATACCTTCATTGATGGTACCTTTGAAATACTTAAGTACTCTCTTAGCTGCATCCATGTGTGGTCTTCTCGGTAAGTGCATGAACTGACTAAGCACTCCCACACTATATGAGATGTCTACCCTTGTATGAGTAGCATATATCAAGCTACCTACCAAGCTTTGATACTCTTTAATGTCTTCAATTTTCTCACCTTCATAAACACTACGTTTATGATCCATTTCCAAAGGTGTACCTGCAGATTTAGTGTTACATACCTAGGAAATATGTGGGCTCACCTAGGTCATTGCTTTTGAACTCCTCTTGCATGTGTCTCTTGATCCTTTGAATGCCGATCATCACCTATCACAATAATATCATCTACATATACACATAGATAGATAACCTCATTATATCCTTTTTGATGAATAGAGAAGGATCTCAGCTGCTATCTTTGAACCCTTGATCTTGAAGATATGTCACAAACCTGTAATTCCAAGCTCTAGGAGCTTGTTTCAATCCATACAATGCTTTCTTGGGTCTACAAACATAAGATGGATTATTAGGGTTTTCAAAACCCGGTGGTTGTGGCATGTATACCTCTTCACTTATCCAACCATTTAAGAATGCATTTTTCACATCAAGTTGGAGGAGTCTCCAATTCCTTGCAGCATCTACACTTATCAATGTCCTGATTGTAGTCATCTTTGCAACTGGTGAGAATGTTTCCTCATAGTCTATACCATGAGTTTGTGAGCATCCTTTGGCAACTAATCTTGCCTTGTACCTGTGAACTAATCCATTTGAGTTTCTTTTACCTTCATATACCCATCTACAACCAATTACCTTTTGATTTGGTGACATTGGAACCAAATCCCAAGTGTCCATTTCCTTCAATACATCTATCTCTTCCTTCATGGCCTTTGCCCAATTAGGGTTTTCCTTTTCCTCTTCGTAGGTTGAGGGTTCCTCTAAATAGAGTCTTTTGCCAAGTATATTGAATGCTTTGTAACAAATGTGGAATTGTATCCATACCTTTCTGGTTGTTTCTTCTCTCTTGCAGATCTTCTAGCTGCTTGTTTGGAGCATTCACTTCTTGGATCTTGGACCTGTGTATCATGCTTGCTTCCTAATTGATGAGAGTCAAAATCAAGATCATATGGTAGTGTTACCTTTTGTTTGTCTTCATCATACCAAGACTTGTGTTCTTCAAACACAACATCTCTACTTGTAGTGAATTACTTGGTTGAAGTATTGGAGAACCTATAACCCAATTGAGTTGAATCATATCCAATAAACACTACCTTTGTTGCCCTTTCATCTAGCTTACCTCTTATTTGTGATGGTACATGAACATAAGCTAAACAACCAAAAACCTTGCAATGTCCAAGACTAGGTTTTCTTCCATGCTTCATAAGGAGTCATACCTTGAAGTGATTTGGATGGTAGTCTATTGACAAGGTACACACCAGTTGAAATAGGTTATGCCCATAGATAATGTGGCAACTTCTTCTCTTCATTAGGGGAAAAAATGAACCCTGAATGGGCCTTTTAGATTAAGGAGTGATTAGTGATGGACCAATCAAAAGAGGTTGGTGGCCACAGTCTATGCCCTATAAAATACTAGGTTGAAGGGGGGAGAGGGTACATATTTCTCCCTTATTTAATGAGTTGCCTCTAGAGAGAGAAGGAGTCTCGTAACTTAGATGGGCCCAAAAATTCAAAATTTCTAAAAAGTTAAAAAACTCATCATAACACCTGAAAATGGACTCCCAATTACTTTTCAGGGTCAAAAGTACTCTTTTTGACCCCAAATTCAAAATCCGTGCATGTTTTGAGCTGAAAAATTGGGTTTTTTCAAAAATACTCAAAAAAGAGTTATTTCCCTCCTAAACCTCACATTTTCATACCCAGGTCCCAAAAAGTCCTCTTTTCCCACTACTTTCACTCTGTAGCACACTATTGAAGGTCCTGTTTCTACACTCCAACCTACCTGCATCTCCTATCTCGAATTACTGTTGTAGCTTGAAGACCTTTAGCTTCAATGGCAACATCTAAAGCTTCTAGGCGACCGAAAGATGAAATCCTCACATTAAGATGTTACAATATCAAAGCCACAGATGGATAGTGGCTATCACATGAGTACTCCAAAGGTGCATGGGTGTACATGCAACCCTCTAGAGTTGGGCCTCATCGAGTTAGAGATCGTGGAATCTTAGATCTTCATTGGAAGGGAAAGTTACTTGGCTTCAAGAAGCATACAGACAATGGGATGGTTGCTATTGTACATGTTTTTACAATGGCAAGTATGAAACTTGAAAACTCTAGTAGTATGAGATATCCTCTGAATTGTAAGTATTACTCTGCAATATTTTATGTTTTCTTGTGTCGGATATATTTCTGAACTAATTAGATATGTTTTTGTTTGTTTCAGATATATTTCCTTCTATTTTGGTGGAAGAGCAACCACTTCATAGTCTTACAAGTACTTTCCAGGCATTGCATGATGTTGGTGCACTAGTCTTTCCAAATATCTCTCATGCTCAACTTTACTATGATAGAGTTTTCTTTTACACACATATATGTTGTACCCTCTACGATGAATGGTTTTGGAAGGTTAGAGAGAATCGAATTACATTCGTTTCTTAGCTTGGAGTGGCCGAAACTTGATATATGGTCCATATCATCTTTGAAGCAAAAGATGGTAATGGATATACATAACTCTTTGAAATTCACAAAAGTGTCTAGGTCTATAGGTTTGCATTGGTCTTTTCCCATTCATTGTTTTGTATATTTATTCCAGGGATTCTCATTCCAAGAGACTTCCACCATGTTCATGTGTAAAGATATCACATACGAGCAAGTTGAAAGTCTTCTTGGTGAAAATTGGGGTTTGATGGAAGGAATTGCAAAAGGTGATAAATATCTTTGTAAAATAGGTGGAATAGGTATAGGATTTTGATATTTGAAACAATGTACTTCATTATACATCAAACTCTACTATGATCATTGGATATGAAAAAGCAAATGGATACCATTTCAAAGTTCAGAGGGATCTTTGCATTCATTTGAATAAAGCTTAGATTGCCCAACAATGAAACAGAAACTATTTTAGTGAATAATCATTGGAGCTTGGCTAATCTGAGAGAACACTTGATGATTATGGGGTTTGAACGACTAACTCGATCCAAATTAAAAATTCAAGGACATAAGGTGAGAAATTTTTCATGCTTTTGTTAAAGTAATCTTTTCATTATTGTTTATTTTACTTTAGTGACTTCAATTCCTTGCCCACATTATTGATTACATGTGGGCAGAAGAATGGAATACAAAATGAAGGTCCCTGTAGATTAGAGCCAAGATGGAACAGAACTCTCATTGTCATAGTTCTTTTGCAACCTGATAATGTCACTTCTTGGGCCCTAGTCATTGTATCTCATGGTTTTGCACTTTCAAGAACCTTGTAAAAAGTAGGACAATCGATTCATGTTAGATATTGTATATACCTTCTTCTCTGCAATGGTAATTTCAAAACTTTTGGAATGTCAAAAGGTCTCTTCACTACTTTGAAATGTGGTTGCTCATGTTTTTTTCTGTGCATTATTTTGTCATCAGAAACTCATTTTTTGAAATTTCCCTTCTTTATTCTATACTTTTAAAAGTGGGTCCACTCAGTTTAAAAACTTGAAACTGCTATAAAAATGGGTTCTATGTGCTCATTTCTCACATTTGCACTCTCAAAGAGCTAGAAAGCACAGACTACAAGCCTCTAGAATTCTCGCGCGCAAGCAATGGCTGCTAGCACTTTCACTCCCATGAAATCTCCTCGAGATCTATTCATGGAGTTTTTGGATACTACAGACTACAATGGTCGTACGGATTTGTATGACCTAGTCTGTAGAGTCCCTAATCTTGAAGGGACAATAGCCATGAACTCCGATGTGATCGATGAGATCACAGATTTTATGGAATTCTGTATATTAAGATATGCCATAGATATTCCAGCATATGAGTGTAAATGTGTCCCCTACGACCTGCTTTTCTACGTTCATAAAGGAGATGAGGCGTTTGCGAAGCGCTTAAAGGGTTTCATGGCTATTGGTGAGGCTTGAGGGCACGTGTTAGATGAGACAGTGCGCTTAATTAAACAATTAAATAAGAAAAGGAAAATGGGAAGAAAATATCTTTCCTACGTAGCAACAATCATCTTTTTTGTCAATGAGGAGCTCGAACCTTCATCCATGGACCTACCCCATCTTGTTACTGGGGGTTTTGTAGATGACAACAAGGAACCGCAGACAGAAGCTCTCAACTTATTAGAAGAGATTCAAAAACTTTCTAGAGAATTTCCTCAAGGAGTAGTGGACAAATTAAAGGAAGCCAGTACACAGAATAGTCCACCCTCCAACTTAGACCCTGTGGAACCCACTCTACCCGAGGTAGAGATAGAAATGTTTTCAGTTGTACTTGTCGATGAAGAGGAATTTTTGTTCCTGCATGATATTGAGAAGGCATTCGATCTACGCCTCGACGAATGCCTTAGTATTTTCTACTCAACCTCGGATGTTCCCATGGACAACACTTCTGACATTATCGAAAAGGAAACAATTCCACTTGGTGATTCAGTTACGGACACCATTGCATTTGTGTGTGAAGAGATTTTGATCCATGCCAACAAAGATGCTACTGAAGAAGATCTGGCCGCAGCAAGGGAAAGAATTTTGGAGAAGAAGATTCCAACATCCCCTGTTCTGGAGCAAAGTGGCATGACCCATTCATCGATTCCACTAGATGCTATGGGAAGAGGAGAGGATGAAGATAGGCTTCAAGATGTAAATGTGTAATGACATTTATGGTTGTCTCATATTCATACAAGATGTATCTATTTAATTTTATGATTGTCTATGTATAGGAAACAATTGAAGTGAATAAATTTGCAGCAAGGAGTGGTGGTGACCGTGTTTCCCGGGGCCATGGCTCTTCCTTGGCACATTACATTGGAAAATTGCCAAAGGAAGATTTTGTCATAATTCACAAGGACTTTTCCCCTCAAGGACACTTCATGACTTGGTGTCTGAAGGCCTTGAGCAAAGTTTTGTGCCTATCTACAATAGTGCAAGGGACCAATTGTATATATCTAGTTAGGAAGTCCCTTGCCCTTACTAACCTAGGAGTTAACTTTAGAGGAAAAATATTAGGTCAAATAGGAATAGCTTTATGTCTTGGATTGAGAGACCCTCAGTTAATATCCCAATCAGTTTGGACTTACCAATTTCCACTATCTTTTGAGGGAAGAAAGAATGTAGTGGAGAGGCTCAAGGCCAAGAGCCAATTGTAAAAACTTTATAATACCAATTATTGTTTTTCCAATTTCCATGTGCATTCAATCTCTTATATCTTTATGGTTTTGACAACCTCATAACTTTTGCACAGTTTAATCAGTCTTTTTCCATTATTTCTTGTAATTTGTGTTGCTAGAAATGCATGCAATGGCCTAGGAATGCAAAAAAAAGACCTGCCACAAAAACACGGGGATGGGCCCATCCCCACGTTCTATGGCAGGCCTTTTTTTTTGTGTGACAGGCCTTTTTTTTGCATTCCTAGGCCATCCTATGCACTAAGTTACCTATATTGCAAGTCTATGTCCCTCAATTAGCACCTTCACTTGGGGAATTGTGGAAGACTCTTCTTATGTGCAATAATTAGAGAAAGTTAAGACTCCTCTAGGTACATATAAGCATGCAGCAGTAAATAAGTACATGTATGTTCATAAACATTGTTTAGCTATTGGCTAGGGGGTTAGCATGCAATACACTCTAGCCAAGGCCAATCATATTCCCCAATGTGCATGGCATGTGTTTTCATGGCTTGGAAATGCCAAAAAAAGGCCTGCCACCGAAACACGGGGATAGGCACTGCAAAACTTTTGCAGGGCCCATCCCTGCATTTATGTGGTAGGCCTTTTTTTCGCATTTCCAAGCCATGAAATGCATTAAATAGCATTACCACTTACAACAAGTACAAAAAAAAGAATGATACAACTATGAAAAACACTTCAAAGAGGTAGTGGAAAAAGACACCTAGAAAAATAGTAGAAATAAACTTCAAAACATGTACACTAAGAGATAAAAACTTGGGAGAGCAAATATGAGAAGACAAAGATTATATTCATCATTTAGGATTTACAAAATATTCATCATTTGGGATATACAAAAGGTTCTCCAAACAAGGGAGTACAATTTTTTGTTAAGAGTTATTCCCTCTAATTCTCCTAGCTAGCTGCAAACCTTTAGGTGGTATTGTCACTCTCTTTGCATGGATGGCACATAGGTTAGAGTCCTCAAACATTGATATAAGGTACGCCTCTACAGCTTCTTGGAGAGCTTCAATGGCTATCCCTTGGATACGAAGTCTAGCGCAATAGCGTTGGATCTCTTCCTTCACAACTCTTGCAAATGACCTTGGTGGAATAAGAAGTTCCACAGAATTTTGATAGTGTCGAATCTCTACAAAGGCTTTGGTTTGCTTTCTGCACCTTTGTGGTGCTCTTGAATTTCGGGGGATGTTGGGTTGTGGTCGTTGTGGTCTACGACGTGGTTGATAGTTCTTCTTTCATCTTGAAGGACACCTAGATGGTCCTGCCTATCATTTACTTCCTTTGCCCGACCTTGCTCTCTTTCTTCATCGGTTGGTCTTTGTCCCTTTCCTGGGGGGGAATGTCTTGCCTCCTTATGTTACTCGATGGTCCACGGGGATATCATCATTGTTCCATGGTGGCTCATTTATACTTTCTTCATCTGAGGAACTCGATAAATTTGATGTCTCAATCACAACTTGCCTATGTCCTTGTTGTTTGGGCCTTGCCTTGATTGGTGCCCTAACTGGGGGCTCATCATCAGATGTGGGAGGGGAATAATTTATTTCTTGGGATACATCTCTCTCTGGTGAAGCTTCACCCCCCTGCAATGGAATGCTACGAGACTGTGTCCCTACACCCAAGTTTCGTTTGGAAGAGTGGCTTGTGGTTCGACGCTTCTTGTGGGGTGTCATCCATGTTGGGCGCTGAGTACCTTGCACATCGCTAGGGTAGACGACATGATCCTTCCTAGCAATCTACTTTGTGCATGCCATTCTCTTAGGTTGTAAAGTGGTAAAATGAGGAAGGACACCTCTATTTATAGGCTTTCACTTAAGAATTGTCTTGTTCACATTTAAATGGATAAAAATTAATTTTAAGACATTAAAAGTATATTCATAAAAATAGTGAAATTTTATTTGAAGTGAAAGGGGTTAAAAAACCTTGAAAAGAATAATGCATTTTAAGAGTTTGAAAACTATTTCCAAGCAGAACCCTTGCGGACTCTTTGTGCACGCCATTGGGCATGATGTACGAGTCCTGACAATGACATCCACTTCTCTCTTGCAATATCATGTTGTAGCTTTGTGTAATCATTGCTATTTGTGACTCACATGCTCGTTCCATTACATATTTTCTAGCGAATGTCCCACGAAAAAACCAATTGAACATTTCTTCTAAATAGTTTGATTGAAGTAGATCACCCCCACGATGAGTGTTTTTAAAGTAAACACCTCTAGGCCTATAATGTGACTTCTCATTCCTTGTGTACTAAAAATTTCCAGTGACCCATATCGATTCATAAAATATGCTCCATGTGCAAAAAGGATATGCTATGATATGGTCAATAAGATATACACATAGTGTTTAAGAGCAAAAAAAAAATGAAAGCGAAACTTACTATGTAATATGTAATGTTGCTTTCTCCCCAAGATAAGATGAATGACTGTGTAAACTCCTTTAAAGTCACTTGGAATAATTCTCGTTGTGAAGCATTAGTGGAAACCAAACACATCAAATGTAACAATTGATCAAACATGACCAAACCTTCTTTCGCTTGTTAATGAGATCAACCGGACTATCATTGTCTGTTGTAATTGAACAGAGGTCCTTCCAAAGCTCCCATTTCCCATTATCTTGACTATTTACATCTCTTTTAAAGAAACGTCTTGCCCTCTTCCCAGTCATTGAAACTTGTTGTAAAATCTCTTGAGACTCGCCATACTTCTTAACAACTAAAACTACATGGCCACCATGACAACCTATAGAATTCAAACAATCTTCTATTTTTTGGATTGCTATTGTAGACCTCTCTAGTGGTTTCATTGCAAATGCATATTCAACATGGAGCTTCAAAAGCCTATAAAAGATCCTCATGAATGCATGCAAAGTACAAAAGTGAACATTGACTTATGGAAATGGGATAATGGGGTTCCAATCATTGCTTATTTTATCATGAATTGGTTCTTGTAACATTGGACACCTCAAAATTGATATCTCCCATTTCCTGTGATTCGATGAGTCTTTCATCAATTTCTTCAGAGTCATCAACTCTCATCAATGCCCTTGCAGGTTTAGACTGTCTCTTAGATCTGTTGTAACCTTGTGCACAATATGGGCACGGATAGAGAGAAGATGCTCCTTGTTTACAACCTAACATGCATTTTATATTCTTAAGGTCTCCACCCAAATGCCATCTACCTCAAAATCACCTATATGATCTACAATAAGCTTTTGCCCATGTATTTGAGAAGAGATTACTTCCGTAATCCATGGAGTCCTACTAAAAATCTACGAAATAACATTGTTTGTTTCTTTGGGAACTTCTATAGCACCTAACCACCAGATATCTCTCTCTCTATTTGCACACTGTAAGTCAAATGGTCCCTCCCTCCTAAAGGTTCAACACTCATTGCATGGTCCATAATTTCATTCATTAGCATCATACTCAATCTTTCTCCTTTATGATTTGACACTCATCAAGCTTCAATATGAACTTTAACTTAACATTACAGTCTACACAAAAGAGAAAAATTATCTTAATATGACACTTCAATGCAATAAAACTTCAACACCAAATAAAATGTAGTAGGGGTACCTTTGATTGTTGAACTATAAAAGTGAACCATTGCTTGTTGAAGCTTTTGAAGATCCACAAATATATTGTTGAATTTAGTGTAAGTAAATCCTTGTGTAGATAGGATTTTTGATTGCTTCTTAAGAATATTTGGATGATAAACAGAGGTAGGCATAGTTTCTTCTATGAATAAATATTGTCCAATAGTACGAGTCACATCCTCATTTGAAGTTTTTTTATTGATAGACACTTTATCTGGGCATGGAAATATACTTTGAGAAATACCTTGTGATTGTAAGGCTTTCTTGAGAAGGGTGTACATTGCACTATACCCATTTCTACTGATGCCCGCTTCGTCACATATTGCCTGCACATTTTGCACTGTGATAAGGTTTTTTTACTTCTTTGAAAACTCAGCTTCAACAACAACTCTAATACAATTGTGTGCTCCACCACCTTTTGAAAGAGCTTCAAAGGATGACAATGCTCTTTTCCTATGTCTCATACCAAGTGGAGTCTCTATGTCTTTATGTGACTTTCCTCCTGGCAAGAAGGCCATTGGTACTAAGTGGATACAAGCTTAAGCATAAGCCTAATGGAATATTTGAAAGGTATAAGGATAGGCGTGTTGCAAAGGGTTATGCTCAGGAAAGAGGCATTGATTTTTATGAGACCTTTACTCCTACTTGTTGAATGACTACTATTTGTAGCATCTGTATTGCACTTGCAGCTCATCATTGTTGGAATGTACATGAGTTGGACATTAAAACAACATTTCGAAATCGTGACTTGCATGAAGAAGTGTATGTTTTATAACCCCATGGCTTTGTGCAGAAAGGGCATGAAAACTAGGTGTGTAGGTTAAAGAAGTCATTATATTGTTTAAAGTAAGCACCACGTGCTTGGTATGAAAAGATACATGGCTATTTGATTGCACATGGTTTTGAGAACAATCCAACTGAAAGCACCTTATATGTTAATTGTGCTAACAATGTACTTCTAATCATGGATGTGTATGTTGATGACATGCTTCTCACAGGTCCTCATGACAAGCATAATGCTAATTTTAAGACTGATTTGCATGCCTCATTTGAGATGTTTGATTCAGGGCATTTGCATCATTATTTGGGCATTCAGTTTATGCACATTGATGGTGGAATGGCTTTGTGTCAAACAAAATATACTGACACATTATTGCAATGTTTTGGCCTTGAAGACTATAAACCTATTGCCACACCTATGGAGACATGTTTACGATTGAGCATTCATGATGCTAGAGAGGCATTTGATGTTGTTTTGTATCAGTAGGTTGTTGGATGCTTGATTTACTTATGCATTACTTGGACATATATTCAGTTTTTTGTCTCATAGATGAGGAGGTTTACGCATTGCCTAGGAGTCAAGCATTGGTAGCAGATAAGCATATCTTTCACTGCTTGAGTGGTACCTAACTACTTGGATTGATTTATCCCAAGAGGGGATTAGTACTGCCACATTTATATGCATTTTTTGATTTTGACTGGGATGGTTTCTATGACACAGGTGTGTCCACTAGTGGTTTTTACTTCATGCTTGGTAGCTTATGCATATCTTGGCTAAGCAAGAAGCACCCTACTATGGTAACTTCTAGTTGTGAGGCTGAGTATAGGGAAGCTCTCAAAGTGATTGTTGAGTGTGTGTGTGGCTTAGACACCTTATGACTGATTTGGGTGTTGGTCACTCTTCTGCCACCACCATCTTCAGTGACAGTCAAAGCGGATTGGCAGTTGTGCGGAACCTTGTGTTGCATGCTCGCCCTAAGCACATTGAGGTGCATTATCATTATGTTAGGGAGAGGTTCTCTGCTAGAGAGATCAGCTTGGCATATGTGCCCATGCAGGAGAACATTGCATACCTTTTCATGAAGGCTCTACCTAGGGAGAACTTTGAAGCTTTCTGCAAAGCTTTAGGCTTACTTGCTGTTGTGGATTGATTCCACATAGCTTGGCACTTCCTTCTACATGAGTGCTAGCTCCTTGATTCAACTCGCATTATAGTTACTATGAAATGTTCAGAATTTAAAGTAATAGAAACACAAGTATTTTGTAGAAGTGCAGTGGGAAGTGTGGCATTTCTTGAATCCAAAACAATTCGTACCAGTTACGCATTGTTATCACAAGTGGAAGATCGTATTTGCAGAAGTTTAATGAATTCAAACTTCTCGTCAAAATTCATCAGACAAAGTATGAGGCTTCATGAGAATTTATTGCCAAATGAAGTACGTGAAATCGACCTCTTACATGTATTTCCTATCGAGTCCCATGTCGATTGGCCTTCTCTATCGATATCCAACATGCTAATTCCCTTTGAGAGATGTTCTGCCTCGATGACAGTCAAGTGCGCTTTCCTCCACAGTTGCATGCTCTACCACATTTTTCACGAAAGTTGGCCTTCGTGCTTGTCATTTGGCCACTCTCTAATGCAATTAAATCAGGTATATTGATCATCGAAAGAGAGACTATATAGAGGATACATCCCCTGTTCTTCCTGTAATGGAGATCTTCAAGATAGCACGAATGGATTCAATAATCAAGAACTCCCTCCCGTTCGAGCCTCCTTCTATTCTGCAACATACCTCCCTCTGAAGACCCCCCCCTCCTTTCCATTTTTCGAAATCCCCTTTCTTCATCAATGAGCCACATGTGCCCCCCTTTTCTTGAATGAACCAGCTGCCCCCTCTTTTTCTCAATTCCCCCTCCTTCCGTATTTTTCCACCTTTCCTCATTTTTCCCACAGGAAAAAAATCCACACGTCCCTTCTTACCAAATGAGGCTTGAAAACATGTTCTTTACATGTGTCACTTGATGGATTTTCTGCCATAACTCTGACCTTCTCCATAATTTACAAAAAGTACTAATGATGCAAATTAGGTTTAGTATTTATAGGACATGAAGAAACAATTGATTCTAATAAGTTCGATGAGGAGAAAACCAATTCAAGACAGAGATGTTTCAACGAAATCTATACAACTATTTTCGCATTAGTCTCGTACATCAGAGGAACCTGTAAGTGATGTAACATAAAAAACCTTCTTTTATTTCCCTGCAATCATTAGGTGTGAGATTGATGCCGAACCTTCCCATGGCAAAAGTCTTACAATGCCCATCCAAATCTTTGCCTTCCCAACTCCTTTTTCTTTGAATGACCCTTAATAAGAGAAGATTGTAATTAGTGGAGATGAAATCTTCATGATATCCATCCCCTCTGAACCTGTGTGGCCTCTTGACACACCACCATGGAACTCTGCTTTTGCAAGTCATTGTGGGAAATCAAATATGGTTAGAAAAAGATTCATGTGCATGGGCGTACAGAATCATTTGTGTCTATGCATGGCCATGTAATGGGCCCTATTCATGCATACGTTAAGTGCATAAACAAACATCATGGTTCAATGAAAAGGGTGTTTGGCACTCGATGAAGAGGCATATCCGCTCAACTTTTGGACTCATTTGGATTACAATTCAATTGATTGTGCAATTGGATATGCATCTAAAGGCTTTAAAACTCCGTGCACATACATTCTCAAGCATGCGTACTCTAGATGCAAGCATTCACAATCATGGTAAAAGCATGGAAATGCTTCTCATGGTTTCTACTAAAGGAAGAAGCTTACCCCTCATAGTTTTGCTCACAAAGGTAATCACTCTCTTCTCTCAAATACATTCATAGTTCAACTCATGATATTTACATATCCATTTTATGTGCAAATAAATGTGCATCTATGGGATTTAAAGCGTGTGCTCTTTTCAACTTAAAATATGCATACTTTATATGCAATGCAACACAAATATGGTGCAAGAGGTCAAGGTTAAAGCAAGGTAGCTATTGTAAAAGGCTCTTCTTAACTTTGTTCTTTGTTCTCCATCTCCATTGCCTTTACTTGATCATTTCCTGCACTCATGAAACTAGACACAAGATGAGAAGCATTAAATCCAAATAACCATATATATACATGCAATCTACGAAAGAATTTCTCAAAAATCTATCCGTAGTAAAACATAAACTAGCAACTCAAAAGTAGTTGCCTTTTGTACGATCCATTCGAACTCAAGATCTCAATGGACTCTAAATTAGCACCTGTACTCATAAAGTCATAAGAGATATCAGAAACATCATATTCTATAAAATTATTTGGAAACATTTCATTTATTTGAACACTAGGTGCATCAGTTTGAATTGAATTAAATTCAAAAATTTCATTCAACATGCATTCACTTTGTGAAGATGATTCATTCAATTCATCTAACTCTTCACACTCAAAATCATGCACATCGAAACTGGCATACATCAAATCAACAAAATCATCTTGAGTTATAAGCTTTTCATGCATTCCCATTGAAAATAGCTCTCCACAGTCAATCAAACTCAGACATTCATCACACTCATCATCATTAGACACCTTCTCACATATATTCAACTCTTCATCATGCAAAAGAATATGCTCGGGAGAAAGTTCATCATGACTTCCATTATTCTTTAAATCAACCTCATTTGTCTCACCCCCTCCTACTTTTAGAGGAGTACTGGTGAGAATATCCTCAAGTCATGAAGAGTTAGTGACCAATGCCCCATCTTCGTCATTGCGGGAAGCCTTGACACCTGCTTCACTAGCTACTTCAAAACTCAAGTCATTGAAGGCATCACTTATGATTAGATCATCATATGACTCACTTGAATCTTCTACCCAAACATCCTCTTGCTCTTCAATCAACTCAAGATCGTGCACTTTTTCATCATTTCTATCAATTTGATGTATGCATACCAAAACCACATCATCATACTTGCTTTCTAATTTTTCATCACCTTCTCTACTCTCATCCTGATATATCTCTTTGTCTCTAAAAATGGAAATGGTTTTATCACACATCTCCTCACTCGACTCCTCTCTTGCCTTCTCATCCTCAACTATTTTATATTCTGGATCCTCTCTAAATTCATTTGTTTGATTTAAGGATATACGATTAACTCCATGTTCATTTTTGCACTTCATAATCTCATTCATATAATCTAGAGGTCTCAGAGTAGGCATCGTGAGGGTCTGAGTATACGCAGATCTATCTTGCACTATATGTGACCTCCATCTCCTGCATCTCAAGAGCATCGATATAGCCTTATGCACTCTACTCCATTCTCTCGTCAATCCTACACGATCACTCAAGTCTTCCAACATGTCACCTAGCTCTAAGGCCAAATCAGGTTCTATACTCTTAATGAAGACCTCTACTTTATCGTGTTCCAAAGCATCTTGATCATTGTTACTCAATTGGTCAAATCACTCTTCAAATTTTCAAAGTAAGGCGATCACCTCAAGGCCTTTATTTGGAGTAGCCACCCATTCTCTAAATTCATGTCATGTGGGCATGAATAGGTCCTCTAAATAATACTCTTCTCTAAGCAAATTCTTAAATTCACTCCATGTATGGGATCGCTCTTGAAGGGCATAAATGCTAGGTTTGACACTAGGCATTACAATCCTTGCAAACTCACTAAGCTTCATAGAAGCACGCACACCATAGAGGACCATTTTAGTATCATAGATTTGCAAGAACTTGGTTACATCTCGACCATTAAAGAATCCACACTCTTTTGAGATTGCCTCTAGGCCTCTCATCACTCCATCACTACTTGTGGCAATCCTTTGAGATTCAGTCAACACTTGAAGCAAGGTGCTTAAGGTTCTTGGATCTAAGTCTAAGGCCTCCATCAAGGTCAAATCTTGGTCAAAATCAAAGTCCTAGGCAAATTCGACACTGAAGCCCTCAAACCCTCATGCTCAAGTCTCTCATGCTAATGGTCAACTCAAGTCATCTCAAGCTCAATCTCAAAGTAAGCTCAAAGTACACTCAAAGTAAAAATCCATCACCCTATGCATTTCACCTCGGGTTCACGTATGTGGTCGGGTTCTTGCGCGCTTAGGGGTGCACACAGAGTGCCAAGAAAGTATCTCAGCTTGAAAGATGTCAGTAGCTAGGAGATCTTCCATATTGAAATAGAAATGAACTCTGAACCCAAGGTATCCTATGAGTTATGTTTATGCAACAAGTCTAAAATAGTTGCACGTGAGCATTGGAGTTCGAATTCAATACATCAAATTTCAAATAGTAAAACTCAACCATAGATCTATCGTCGTTTATTATCAAGTTCTGTCACTCCTTTCATATCTTAATGTCGACTAACATTCATCACTCTATTGTTTATCATAAACGTATAGCCAGCAGTTTACATACATAGTAAGTAGGTGCAGAGATTCTTTTGTAGAGAAATGAGTTCTGATGCCTGTTTTCCGTATGATAGTGGTGATAATACTTGTGTAAGCGACAATTCACAGCAGTTCCATCATGCATATCAATAGTGATTTAAAGCACCATATATCATTAACTATCAATAAGTCTTAGCTTTTACATTGACACATGCCTCTATCGATACCAATTTTTACAAAGTGCGGACGACCTCATATTTTACTGTGAAGACTAATTCCAATCAACAGAAAATCAAAGCTCTAAATGTGATAAAAAAGATTTTAAATCCTTAAAGAAAATGAGACAAATGCAATAACGGTAGTGTCGGATCATAGTCGATAACCAAAACATAGTTAACCAAATGGAAAAACAAACTACACTCATCTCAACGTAGGCATATCCAATAAAAAACGATTTGTCAGTTAACAATAGGGTATAAGTGTTTTGATAAAAAGCAACTACATTTAATATTGAAGCTGATTTACAATGTTTTTCATTCATGAGCTCTTGGGGAAATACGTGCATGATAGCTCTTACCTGGTGGATTATGGATCATTGGAACTTACAATTAGAGAATCGTAGATCGACCACTCAAGAATGCAAAACTAATTTACATAGAATTTATGTGTTGCAGCACGATATCACTATATAGTAGATCAACCGTTTCATATCTATAAATATCATATCTATAAATATCATATCTATAAATAAAAGAGAGTATACAAACAGGTAACATCGCATAATCATAAGCAGTCACATTCGGAGATTAGGAACTGTTATATGAAATAAAGTGATGGAACTATAAAAACAATTTGAGTGACGGAACACATTTAAACAAAAGGAAATGCATCATACAGATGAAGGAACAGTTCTGCAAACATATAAGTGAAGGTATAGAATTCAAAGAAACTTACAATTTTGGTTTCTCACATTCAACAATAATAAACTTTCACGCATTAAAAGCGATTTGTTCCTCTTCATACTATGAAATGCTCATAATTTAAAGTAATAAAAACACAAGTATTTTGCAGAACTGCAGTGGGAAGTCTGACATTTCTTTAATCCAAAACAATTCGTACCAGTTATGCATTGTTATCACAAGTGGAAGATCGTATTTGCACAAAGCCCCATTGCTATTGAGAAGTTTAATGAATTGAAACTTCCCG